>CM050432.1:22418614-22839306 GCA_027564155.1 Gymnocypris eckloni scoliostomus | reverse complement strand
CACCCCTCTAGCTAAACAAACTTTCTGTTAATATTTTATACATTTATATCAAATTTCCTATAGATAATTGCCAGAGGTTTGCAGCCCGTCATCTGTAGTTAAGTTGTCAGAAATGTGGAACAAACGTGGTGAAAACTATACAAGCAGAATTCATAGTGGAACCACCTGTGTTACAAAGTCCCTATGGAAGACGGTGATGGAAAAAAGAGAGAGAGAGAGAGAGAGAGAGAGAGAGAGAAATTAAAAAATGTATATATATATATTTTTCAGTGATTCAACCACAAAAGTTTGCATTTCCTCTTAGGAACTTTGAATTCTCTCTCAAAAAACAAACAAAAAACTTTGGGTGTACTTCGGTGGAAAACGTCTCAGGTTACGTATGTAACCATGGTTCCCGAGTGGGGAACGAGACACTGCGTCCCCCTAGGGGTCGCTACGGGAACGCCTCAGCGTGACTCGGTCTGAAGATACATATGAAAAAACACCACCTGTTGGCGGCGACAGCCCAGCGTCACTACCGGCGTACCACAATATAAGTGCCGCCGGGAGGATACATCATCAGCTTCTTCGTCTGAAGCTTGCGTCCGAAGCATGGCTCAAAGCCCAGGGGCGCGGTGTCTCGTTCCCCACTCGGGGAACCATGGTTATCGTAACCTGAGGCGTTCCCCTTCATGGGAACTCGAACTGCGTCCCCTAGGGGTCGCTACGGGAAACGTTATACCCACTTCACCATGCTGAGGGGAATGCAAGCCAATTTCGCAAAAGGCGAGCACTAAGCCAACTATACCCGGCAAGGAAGTTTCCCGGGACGGCTGATGGCTGTCAGTGATATTATCCCCTTCGGCCAAAGGCCCGAGCTGCGTACTCTAGTACTTACCTGTTAGGCGCCGGGATTACCGGGCCTAGGGTAGACTCAAGGTCTTGGAATCAGAAAAGATTCCTTCAAGGGGATATGGCCAGGCACCTGGCTCACCAGGTCCTGGCCGATCACTCAGGGGTTACCACCTGCTCTCCCAAGCTTACTGAGGGAACTGTCTCAACAGACCTCTTGGTAGTGTACACCCCTTTCCCTTTTTGGACCCAACATATATGGGACAGGGAGGCGGGGCCCAAGGCACAAACCGGGGCTTTAACCAGCTCAAAAGGGCACGAAGCAGTCAGTAACCCTACCCTTACGGGATTTTTAGAAAGAGCATAGAATCTTTAATGTGCGGACTTACCACTAAGTGGATTTTAGAAAAGTGCCCAAAGTCTTGCGTGTGCACTTATTAGAACGTTCTATGCCTTGGAGCGGAGAACTACTCATTCCTCGGAGTGAGAGGGAACTCAGGCGCTCAGAAGGGGCGGCACGCTCATAGATGACCCTCTGGTTGAGGGAGCAATGCTGGCTCGACCAACAGGCGGCGACCTATCACAGAGCTCTGGGGGCGGAGAAACTCGGACGCTCAGACGGGAGCGGCATGCTCATAGGTGACCCTCTGGTTGAGGGAGCAGTGCTAGCTCTACCGACGGCGAGCTCTGGAGGCGGAGAACTCATTCCTCGGAATGAGAGGAACTCAGCTACCAATGAGGAGCTCTAGGCGGAGAACTCACTCCTCAGAGTGAGACCTATAACGAGCTCTGGAGGTGGAGAACTCATTCCTCAGAATGAGAAGGCACTCCGCCGCTCAGAAGGAGCGGCAAGCCCCATCATGAGCTCTGGAGGCGGGGAACTCATTCCTCAGAATGAGAGGAAACTCCCGCTCAGCAGGGGCGGCATGCTCATAGATAACCCTCTATAGTGAGGGGAGCAATGCTAGCTCGACCAGCAGGAGAGGCGATTATCATAGAGCTCTGAGGAGCGGAGAACTCATTCCTCAGAATGAGAAGACACTCCGCCCGCTCAGAGGGGCGTCGAGCCCAACCATGAGCTCTGGAGGCGAACTCATTCCTCAGAATGAGAGGGAACTCCGCCGCTCAGAAGGGAGCGGCATGCTCATAGGTGGCCCTCTGGGTGAGGGGAGCAATGCTGGCTCTACCAACAGCGAGCTCTGGGAGGCGGAACACTCATTCCTCGGAATGAGTGGACATTCAGACGCTCGAAGGGAGCGGCATACTCATAGGTAATGCTGGCTCTACCTATAACGAGCTCTGGAGGCGGAGAACTCATTCCTCAGAATGAGAAGGAACTCAGGCGCTCAGCAGGAGGCGGCATGCTCATAGATAACCCTCTATAGTGAGGGGAGCAATGCTAGCTCGACCCGCAAGAGCGACCTATCACAGAGCTCTGAGGAGGCGGAGAACTCATTCCTCAGAATGAGTGGGAACTCAGGCGCTCACAGGGAGCGGCATGCTCAAAGGTGACCCTCTAACGAGGGTAGCAATGCTAGCTCTACCTATAACGAGCTCTGGAGTGGAGAACTCATTCCTCAGAATGAAAAGACACTCAGCCGCTCAGAAGGGGCGGCATACTCATAGGTAACCCTCTTATCGTGAGGGGAGTAATGCTGGCTCTACCCTTGCAGTGGTGACCAGAATGACTGAAGATCCAGGAGGATCCGCAGAAACCTCCGAGGGACTCACGTCCAGACCATCAGTAAGGCAGTTCGAGAATACAGAACCTGCCTGAAGTCATCATAAGTCCACCTGACTGCAGTTCTAGTTGGGAACTCATTCCTCAGAATGAGAGCCTATAATGCTACCTATATCGAGCTCTGAGAGCGGAGAACTCATTCCTCAGAATGAGAAGGAACTCAGGCGCTCAGCAGGGAGCGGCATGCTCATAGATAACCCTCTATAGTGAGGGGAGCAATGCTAGCTCGACCAGCACGGAGAGCGACCTATCACAGAGCTCTGAGGAGGCGGAGAACTCATTCCTCAGAATGAGTGGGAACTCAGACGCTCCGCAGGGAGCGGCATGCTCAAAGGTGACCCTCTAACGAGGGGAGCAATGCTGGCTCTACCTATAACGAGCTCTGGAGTGGAGAACTCATTCCTCAGAATGAAAAGACACTCAGCCGCTCAGAAGGGAGCGCATACTCATAGGTAACCCTCTTATCGTGAGGGAGTAATACTGGCTCTACCCTTGCAGTGGTGACCAGAATGACTGAAGATCCAGGAGGATCCGCAGAAACCTCCGAGGGGACTCACGTCCAGACCATCAGTAAGGCAGTTCGAGAATACAGAACCTGCCTGAAGTCATCATAAGTCCACCTGACTGCAGTTCTTAGTTGGGAACTCATTCCTCAGAATGAGAGCCTATAATGCTACCTATATCGAGCTCTGGAGGCGGAGAACTCATTCCTCAGAATGAGAAGGAACTCAGACGCTCAGCAGGAGCGGCATGCTCATAGATAACCCTCTATAGTGAGGGGCAATGCTAGCTCGACCAGCACGGAGAGCGACCTATCACAGAGCTCTGAGGAGGCGGAGAACTCATTCCTCAGAATGAGAGGAACTCCGCCGCTCACAAGGGAGCGCCTCTGGGCAGGAAACTTCCACCTAACCTCGGTCGGTGGAGTTTACGGTGGTTACAGGAATTAGAAAGGAATGAGAGGGCTTGCCTCTCTCTGACCCACGCCTCTGTCTCACCCTAGCCGCAGGAGGGGAGGGGCATGAGTCGCGAGACTAGCCTTCTAAGCCCATCTCTGATCCTCAGACCGAGATGGGTTAGGACCCTGGTTGTTCGGGCTCAGACCTGGACCTTATCCAGGACTTTTAGCAGGTCAGTCTGGTACGCCTTGGTGTGCAACGCGACGGTCTGACCTGCTGCTGCTATGCCCTGCCATTTAAGCGAGATTCAGGGGCTTAGATGGCCAGGAGGGAGCCTTGAGAGAGGATGTCTCGCCATAGAGATAAGCTAGTTATCATCTCTTGCACAGGGGCATCCTCATAGCCATTTTCACGCATCCTCAGTGTCAGCATAACTAGTATGCTGAAACCTATGAATACGAGAAAAAACTAGCTTTCCCACTCCTTCTCAACCTCCACATCGAGATTTATGAAGAAAGGAAGGCTCACTCGAGCTGGGGGTTATTTAAATTTATTTTATAATCCATAACCTCCAAAACTCGTTCATATGCAGCGGAGCACTAGCTGCTGCATCTAATGATGTCAGAAAGATCGCATCATCACAATCCAGCAGCTCACTCTCGTTCTCAGCCGACGCGCGAAAAGGGGGCGGTCCCTTTCCAGCTTATCGGCCACCACCAACTGCGAACCCCACGATTTCATTCGCCTCCGTGCCTCGGCAACGGTGGGTCTTGAATCGCGGGAAGCAGACGGCTGCCCCTCTTTCCTCGAAAAGAGGGACAGGCGAGAGCTGAGCTTCCTCACAGAGAGCCGCTCACAATGCACGCAAACCGCCCCTCAAGGACATCGTGCGTGCTCCATGCCCAAACAAAGACGCAACAGTCGTGTGTGTGTCATCGGGTGTCAAATAACGAGGACACGGATCCACACACTTCCTAAACGCCTTGCTAGTGCTCGCCATAGTAGAGTTAGAAAACTGTACTCTTACCAGATTCACTCTGCACGCTTCAAACAAACCAGTCAGTGAAGACGAAAAAGCTGATGATGTATCCTCCCGGCGGCACTTATATTGTGGTACGCCGGTAGTGACGTCATGGGCTGTCGCCGCCAACAGGTGGTGTTTTTTCATATGTATCTTCAGACCGAGTCACGCTGAGGGCGTTCCCCGTAGCGACCCCTAGGGGACGCAGTTCGAGTTCCCATGAAGGGGAATGCCACTTTTATTTTCCTTTTTCTCTCCATCACCATGTGCCTTGAGGAATTGGTTAATAGAGATGCACTGTTGAATAGCTCACAAGAGAGATTTGCCAGAACACAATTGTCTTTTTTTTTTTGTAAGTGTCCCACTCACAGTTACTCACAGTGCTCTTCCATGTTACAATTAAATCCAAAGTGTTTATCAACTTTGACCCTTCTCTATCCGCTCAGTGAAATGTCACGCAAAAAGCTAATAGGGCCGTGGCCTCTCTGCTAATGAAATGGGTACTTGCGATGGTGAACACATCCTCTTCATTACCTCAACAACTCTCACTGATGATTCAGACAAGGTCATAACTGTCATTTTCAATCAGGAATAGACACATGGATTGAATATAACATTCCTAGACTGTCCTAAATATACCTGTGGTAATGACTGAGAGATTTGTTTGTTGTGTTAGGAGTGACTGTTATACATATGCATGATACAAATGGCTTCCAGCTATAATGAAACTCAATAAAGGGATAATTCAGCTCTAAATGAAAATCTGTCAACATTTCCTCACCCTCCTGTTTTTTTTTCAAAACATGTAGCCTATGTATTTCTTTTTACAGAACACATTCAAGAGGAGTTTCAAATGACATGTTTAGGCTTTGGGCTGGTGATTAAAGAGGCATGCATTACAGAAATGAACAGCAAATATTGTATGGCCTTCCATATAACTAACTTTGCTTCACTCGTGGACTCGGATGTACGTCACTGCTTATTTTGTGTAAGTGGCCACTTCTGCCACAACTCGTGCAAAATGGAATGCCCTGAGACCTTGATCACTTGGAATCTCTTGTTCCTCATATAAAGATTATTAGATTACTTGGAATATGTATGTGTATTTCCTCTCAGGAGTTAAATTAAAATAATTTTTCTTCTTTTTCACAAATATTAATTGCCTGAAGATTTGTATTCTTACACAATTTAAAATTGACACATCAATAAGTTTTACCATCATATATATATATATATATATATATATATATACATATACAGGTGCATCTCAGTAAATTAGAATGTCGTGGAAAAGTTAATTTATTTCAGTAATTCAACTCAAATTGTGAAACTCCTGTATTAAATAAATTCAATGCACACAGACCGAAGAAGTTTAAGTCTTTGGTTCTTTTAATTTGGATGATTTTGACTCATATTTAACAAAAACCCACCAAGTCACTATCTCAACAAATTAAAATACTTCATAAGACCAATAGATTTTGGGGAATTGTTGGCCTTCTGGAAAGTATGTTAATTTACTGTATATGTACTCAATACTTGGTAGGGGCTCCTTTTTTCTTTAATCACTGGCTCAATCCGGCATGGCATGGAGGTGATCAATTTGTGGCACTGCTGAGGTTTTATGGAAGCCCAGGTTTCGTTGACAGTGGCCTTCAGCTCATCTGCATTTTTTGGTCTCTTGTTTCTCATTTTCCTCTTGACAATACCCCATAGATTATCTATGGGGTTCAGGTCTGATGAGTTTGCTGGTCAGTCAAGCACACCAACACCATGGCACTTAACCAACTGTTGGTGCTTTTGACAGTGTGGGCAAGTGCCAAATCCTGCTGAAAAATGAAATCAGCATCTTTAAAAAGCTGGTCAGCAGAAGGAAGTATGAAGAGCTCCAAAATGTCTTGGTAAACGGGTGCAGTGACGTTGGTTTTCAAAAAACACAATGGACCAACACGAGCAGATGACATTGCACCCCAAATCATCACAGACTGTGGAAACTTAACACTGGACTTCAAGCAACTTGGTCTAAGAGCTTCTCCACCCTTCCTCCAGACTATAGGACCTTGGTTTCCAAATGCAACACAAAACATGCTCTTATCTGAAAAGAGGAATTTGGACCACTGGGCAACAGTCCAGTTCTTCTTCTCCTTAGCCCAGGAAAGACGCCTCTGATGACAACTGTAGCCAAATTCCTTGACACGTCTGTGTGTGGTGGCTCTTGATGCCTTGACCCAGCCTCAGTCCATTCCTTGTGAAGTTCACCCAAATTCTTGAATCGATTTTACTTGACAATCCTCATAAGGCTGCGGTTCTCTCGGTTGGTTGTGTGTGTTTTTCTTCCACACTTTTTCCTTCCACTCAACTTTCTGTTTACATGCTTGGATACAGCACTCTGTGAACAGCCAGCTTCTTTGGCAATGAATGTTTGTGGCTTAAACTCCTTGTGCAGGGTGTCAATGATTGTCTTCTGGACAACTGTCAGATCAGCAGTCTTCCCCATGATTGTGTAGACTAGTGAACCAAACTGAGAGACCATTTTGAAGGCTCAGGAAACCTTTAATTCATTAGAACTTACATTTGTACAATGTGTTTGTATTTTTTTAAACTGTTGCACAAAACAGTATGTTTGACACAACTAATTTTTCTGACAAATGTTGATGTCAGTTTCCATCCTACAAGAAATTGTATGAGGACTGCAAAAATCCCAATTCTGAGTACAAAGTAAAAAAAATACCTGATAAACGAGGCTACCAATGAAGAAACTGATCATACTAATACTGTGCATTACAAAGTTAAATATTTACAAAGTTAAATATTTTTATTATGAATATAATTCAAGGTAAAACTTTAATTACACGATTAACCAAATGAGAACTTTAAATGTAATGTTATATTTAAAACATTTATCACCATGTGATAAATCACCATGTGCACAATTGGACATTCCCTTTTTTCTCTCAGGTTTATATATGAAGAGCTCTTTTCCAAAACGCGATAAACGCCAAATAAAAAAAAAATGAGTTTGTCATGCCATTTTGCTGTGTACTGAACCTATTCACTGCTCCATCAATGTTTCATGCCAAATCGCTATATTTCCTTGTTTAAAATGTACCTCACTCTCCTGACCTCACAAAGAGGCGCTCTAGCGACTGATGCTAGAAGCTGTAGCCTTTGGCGTTCCTTGTTAGAGCGCCCGCCTCCTGCGCCGGAAACCCGAGTTCGAGACCCGCTCGATGTGATGCTGCGGACCCGGGGGGGTTTAACATTCATTGTTTAATATGTTCAGACTGAGCCAACAGACCATTTTAACATGATAAATTGAATATTAACAAAATGTATGGGTCTAGGTAAAAAAATGTCATTTTCATGAAAACTATTAAAATGGATTTATAGCGTTTTGGAAAAGAGCTCTTCATATATATAATATATATATATATTACTGATAATAGATAAATAGCTGTGAATGTCATATAAGTGGTGCACTACATAAATGGCACAAAGGATATTCAGGCACCTGGCCACAGAAATCAAATTGTTTGTCACCTTATTTTGAAAATGTCTCAGGAACAAAACAAAATGATTCAGAACATTATTTTAGAGTTTATTCCTCTTCTGGATCACATAACACATGGTGTTGGAGTTCTTTGTCCTTTGATATTTGCTTGTCAATCTGTACTTTCCTCTTAATCTGTGTAGTGACAATCCATAACAGGGTATAGCTAATTGTCCAAAGAGAGCTGACCAATCCCAGAAATAGGTACCTGATGGGGTCGAATTACAGTTTATTATACACTAAGTAGGGTTTCTGGGCATTCAGATTAGAGCTACATAGAATAGTTCTGCCAGATCTGCTCACCTGAAAGTTTCAATGTCATACATTCTGCATGAACCACTTCCACCGCATTTCTTCTGGCCCCATTTCAGACAGGTTGAGTCAATAAGAGCACCAAAGCCAATGGGAGCAGGAATTCCACCTTTAAAAGAGGGAAATTACATTAAAAACAATGCTGTGGCTTAATGGGTGTCTAAGACAAGAGAAAGATATGAACATCTGTGAAATTATTTTTCCTTTTTCCTCATAAAAACAAAGCTTTGCACTATTAGCAATTCTTACCAAAACTTACCAAAAACTCTTAAAACTAACAGAAATACACCCACTGAGAGAGACTTCAGCGCAGGATCCACAATCCTGCATGAACATATTTCATACAACATAAAAAATGTCATAATCCATACAATTCCCAAATGTGTTCATTTTTTTATAAAATAATATCTTATACATTTTCTAATTTTGTATGAAGTTTCTGGTTTCAATGTATTGTGAATAGTGTTACCAACCATGACTCTTGAACAGTGAACAGACTCATGTCTTGTTTGTTTTTTTAAACATTGAAGGTTGTACAATATGTGAAACCGCATCAAATACAATAAATGCAACTGAGCATATGGAACAATCAAATGGAGCAACTGCATGGAGCTAATATGGAAACAATTTAAACAGAACCTCAATGAGATGAGGAAGAAGGGAACTGTGCCCAGACAGTACACAAAGAAGGCAAGAGACTGCAGTGCCAGATAGATGTAGAACATTTTAGTGCAGCTGCTCTCTCGTGAGCACTGTCCAAGCACTGCAGAGGAGTTCCCAGAAATCAGTCCCCAGCTCTGGATACATGTACAGCCATGGAATGTCTGACAAACATGTGTAAGTAAAGTAAATAAATAAATAAAAAATATGTGACAAAACAATTGTAGCCAAGAGTAAAAAGTAGTTGTTCACCATATTCTGCCCTGCCCCACGAATGGAACTGCAGCCAGCATGACAAGGAGAGATGTAGGTCACACTGTTCTGTCCACACACTGGGTCCCATTTGAAGTCAGGACACCCACAGTCAGCATTACATGAAGAGAGTAAGCCACGGCTTATATTTTGAACGTCAATAGATCTGCACATAAACAGTTTATTTTATCATACCACATATTCCTGTGACTCTAGTAGGACAAGTGATTTGGTAAAATGGACAGATTGAATGGACATAACGTGTATTTTTTTCATGATGCAATAAGATTTATATGATGATTATAATTAGAAATAAAAAAAATACCCTTGATAGGGCACTGTGACTCCAGCGACATCTATGTTTTCACAGCTGAGAGCAAAGTAAGGTATGGTGCAAACCAATGTGGTTACAGATGAGAAGAACATCAGTCTTGCAGATCCCAGCAGACTCATTTTAAACGTTTTAATTATCCAACCACTCAGGAACATACCCAGAGCCGCTGCCGGAATAGACGTCACTCCTGTACATGTAAGCACAGCTAGTTTAAACAGCCGGCAAAAAAAAACAACAACACATAACCCCCCCCCCCAAAAAAAACATGGCAGCTGTTACCTATGAGAAAATTGGTCTTAGATGCGCTTTGTCCAAACTGCTGCTCTAGATACTTTGGTGTGTATGTTATGACAACGGTAAAGGCAGTGAATGCCAATACACTGGAAACCAGGTACAGGAGATATATCCCATTGCCAAGCAGACGCTTTAGAGATGGGCCAAAATCTAGAAAACAAGCGTCATTGTCATTTTTAAACAAACATAACACTTTATAATTAATTAATAATACCAATCTTCTTTAATTTTAAGAACTGTTTTGATCTGTAATATACAACATTTGAACTAATGGAGAATCTATTGGCCACTTTTGGCATATACAACTATATAATCATTGCATACAAATGTAATGTAAAAGATAACTATAAAGTGCAGAAGAACAGCAAAAAATAGACATCTTTTGTAACATTATAAATGTCTTTATCATCAATGTATTTTGATCGATTTAATTACTATTTGGAGTATTGGGATCACTAGAAGTTTAAGTAACTCAATTTTGTGAAAAACTCACAAATGTCACAAAATCCATAAGTGTATCAAAGTAGTCCATACAACTTCTGCACTATACAAGTCAATTAATTAGAACCAAATTCTAAAGTTTCAATCTATCTAACCCTTGTTGTCAGTGTATGGTTCAAATGGTTGACATACCTTTGGCTATCTCTGTAATGCTGACAGTGTGTTTGTGTTGGTTTGAGGGGTGGTCTAGTTTAGAGGTTTGGGGGTTTTCAGGTAGAGCTCTGGGCAGGAACCAGAGAGGCAAAGCAGCAATAAGAGTCAACAGCCCAGATACCATATAACCCAACCACCAGGCCCCAACCCAGCGAGAGTCCTGAGGAGTGATGGTCACACTCTCTGATAATGAGAAGAAAATTGTCAAATAAGCAATATATATATATTATATATTATATCTCCACTTCATTTTACTCTTCTCCCACTTTCCCCAAATTACAGATCACTCACACCTCTATTCAATCACTCCTGCTATCAAGAACAACATGTATATTCTTCAGAGTTTGAATCAGGGCCCGTATTTATCAAGCTTCTCAAAGAGCCATTTTAGTCTTAAGTGCTGAGAATTCATGAAATTGACTCCTACTTTCAAACTTAAGTATAAACGCAAGTTATCAAATTTCTTAAAGCTAAGAATTACTCTTACTCTCCCAGTTAAGACAGCTCGAGAGGTCTCTCAAGCTGTTAGGAGTTGCCAGTAGGGGCTTGTGATGGCGCTGAGGAGACAGAGACAGAGAGATGCGCAAATCTTTCAGGAGAGGAAAAACGTTCTTGAAATGTTTGGCGACGAGCAATTAATTAAATGCTTACATTTCCTCAGTTATTAAAAATGAGCAAAGAAAATGTACATTACCAAAGAATATAGTTACTTACTTCAGTCCAGCGCGAGTATTATGTGATCTACACTGTATGATGAATAAATCTCTTACCCCTCTTACCGCGCAATACAGCTCCACGGCCACCGGAGCTGATCAGCCGTGCCATGGGAAGTTTCTGAAGATAGGCACCCAGTCTATTTTTGACGAATAATAATAATAATTGTCTTGCTGTCGTCAGAGGCATCAGAAACAGGCGACATCTTTGACTATTGACTTTCAATATTGTCTTCATCTCAGTCTCCCTTCTTTGAAAGAGACTTTGGACCAGATTTACTAAACAGGGCAAACCAGCATTAGAGCGCAATTCCATAAAAGCGCTGATGCGAGGGGAAAATTCTGCTTGTGATTTGCTGAAAATGCGCACATTAAAGGACACAGACACAGCCAGATAATTTACATAATGACCAGCGGAATCTACCAAGAGCAGTGCAAATTACCGCCTGTTTTAAAGGGGACCTATTATGCAAAAATCACTTTTTATAAGGTGATTGGACACAGTTGTGTGACCGCAATGTGTGAAAACAACCAGCATGTAATAGTAAAAATCCACCCACATAATCTAAAAAAAGCATAAATAGTTTCTCAGAACAAGCTGTTTCAGATTCTCTCTCTGTTCAAGTCAACGAGGGGAAAAAGTCCCGCCCATTTGTGACGTTGCCCTGTAAGCATAGACACAGCCCTGGGTGAGAAGCTGTGGTCCGCCTCTGCCATTACTGATTACTTGCTGTAGCTACTGGAGATATACAATGTCAGCGCCAAAGAGGCTTTTCAAGTGTTGTGTTTAGGGATGCTCTAACGAACTTAGGAGTCTCCATAGACTCCCTCCATCTGAGCCATTGAGGACACTGAGGATACTGTGGTTAAGTTTCGTTGTCTAAGGAAATGTCCTGTAAAAAATCAGTAAAGTCCCCAATACGTGTAGAGATCAATACCAATGCTTAGTGCGCGAACGTCAGCTCCAGACAAAGTAATTATCACGCTTTTGTTTACCAAATTGCCCTTTTGAAAGAGCTTCTTGGAACTCTGCAAGGCTAATGATGCTAAAGCTACCATTGTCTCTGTCTGTTTTCACTGGTGCTGTCTTCATGAATGATTGTGAAAAGGGATCTGGTAGTTAAAAGTTGCATTTGAAAGCAATGTGAGTCGATCGCTTGAGTTTATTGAGCTCATAATCACAAGTGGGACTTATACAGTTTGTGATAGCATGCCACGCACCATGAAACCATGAGCTATGTTGTTATTTTTATCACGCTGTGCTCCCTGTCTGTGTAATTTATAAACGCAAATTAATTATGCACAGTAAAATCAGATGACTGACTTTGAAACAGAGTATGTTTTTATAAAGATAACAGGCTTGTACTAACCGTGGAATGTTTATTTGCAAAGGCTAGCACTGCTAATGCCCGAGCTTGCGCTCTGAGTGCTATGAGGAAGCTCCGCCCTCATTTTCATTTAAAGCAACATACTCAAAATCAGAGCGTTTTGGCTCATACCCTAAAAGTGGCAATTTTAACAAGATATAAAACATTATTTGTTGGGTATTTTGAGCTAAAACTTCACATACACATCAGAGACTTATTTCACATCTTGTAAAAAGAAGCATAATAGGTCCCCTTTAAGACATGCTTTTTTAACTGTTAGTAAATCTGGCCTTTATCTTTATCTGTTGCCTGTATGTGTGGCTCCCTGTGTTGCAATATACCAAGCTCAGTACAAATTAGCATAGTTGCAAATAAAGAATAAAGAAGCCACAGTATATTGAAAAGAACTGGAGGCCAAAAGTGAAGGGTTGCAAGAAGTTTTGATAGATCTGGCATTGCGTGACACCTAGTTGAGGGTCCAAGTCATATTTTATTCCTGAAGCAAATTCAAATAAAATGGCTTGGCAAATTATATGTTCAGATAATGTGTTCTTCTGGCAATCCAAATAAATTTATTAATATGTGTGAAAAAAATCCTCTCCCTTCTATATCGCTCTCTGTTCTCTCAAAAAATCTCAAAAAGCCGCATTAACCTTTTTTATTTTTTAATCAGTGGCGGAAACGGGCTTCCATACTATTAGGACCTAATGCACGGATTAAATATAATGTTACACATCAGACTTTTCCCCAACCATTAACTAAAGTTCGCATAAGACAACAATATGCAAGTGTGAATCTTTCCAAGCCATATTTCGCAATAATATACTTTATAGGGAGATTGCGCGCTCTCGGAAAGGCATGTCTTATGCACGCGCATTGCAAATGTAAGTTAGATGGTAAGTTTTTACCATCATTACTCCAGTCACATGATCCTTCAGAAATCATTCTAACAATTCCGATTTCCAGCTAAAATAAAAACATTTATTATTATTATTGTTGTTGAAAACAGCTGAGTATATTTTTTTCATGTCTCTTTGACGAATAGAAAGTTCAGAAGAACAGCAAAAAATAGACATCTTTTGTAACATAAATGTCTTTATCATCAATGTCTTTTGATCGACTGAATTAGTATTTGGAGCATTGGGATCGCTAGAAGTTTAAGCAACTAAATTTTGTGAAAAACTCAAAAACTGCAATGTTTCACTTTTTTTATTATTGTTGTCTTTAGCTCAAAATGAGACTGTGCACATTCCAAAAAATGTTGCCAGCACGGGTTTATATATAGGCTATAAATATATATATATGTATATGTATGGATGTATGCATGTTAGAGCACCCTCACTAATTTAAGAAGCACACTCAGTGATCTGATTCTGCAGCCGGGCGTGATCGACAACCCGCCGGTTCTGTCTGAGGGCTGTATATTTACCACCAGTACAGCCTGCTTTGAGAACAATTATGCACTTGCTATGGGCACAGACCCCGTAAAAGACGTGTGATGTAGAAAGCACTGTTCATGCGTGCAGCGCATGCATAAAAGTCCTGAGTGCAGGCTGTACCTGTGGTCTATAAGAATAAAGCGCAGATATGCTGTTCTGAATGTACGTCGGGAACAGGATATTGTTAGACCGCCCACTCCCATTCAAATGACACCAAAGTTACCGACCGCTACCGCGTTTTATTCAGGAATTTAATCCCGCTGCACAAGAAATCTGGCTGGGTCCCACGGTTCCCGCGGGAAAGCAGACCTCTATCCTGATCTTTGTCCTGGTCATCTCTTTCTCTGAGACCAACCATCTTTCGTTCTGTCAGTGAGGGGCTATTCTTTCTGATAACAGGAGGTTCCATTGAACCTTTAGTTTCAGCCACAAAGACCAAAGCTGAATCCTCCTTCACTATTCTACCAGTTCCTCTATGATATTTGCATCCATAATCTCCTCAAGGGTCCCTCTTTTCATTGGCTCTCTTTGGATCACTCGTCACTCTGGTTTTATCTGGTTCCCTCTTTGCACTGGTTCCATCCATACTCCTAGTCCCACCAGCTCCATGCTCTCATCTGCTGGACTTTTTTTCTGCTGACTACCCAGATAATCCTGTTTTCCCAGAACTACAAGAGCAGTCTACTCTCCTGTTCAAGTCTTCTCTTCCGTTGCCCACTCAGCCAAATTCCCCGAGTCCTCCTCATCTTATGGCCTATCCTGGTTAGCTTGCTCCACTGTGTTTTCCTAAGCCACCTGCACCGCTGGTTCCACCAAGTCCTCTGGTTCAATCAGATCTCCCTAGGCCTCTTGCTCCCCATGGTCTTCTGCTCCACCATGGTGGTCTACTGTTCCACTGTGGTGGTCCCCTACTCCACTGGTGAAAAACAGTGTTGTCCCCTGCTTCAGAGCCAGCCAACCATCTGATCCTACCCTGGTATTTACATGGTACTCCAAGGTACTATAAAGTGTAAGTACTACCATGGTAGATGTCAAATCAAGGAAATCAACATTGTCATAATTTGTTATACTTTTTGTGAGTGACTGCAAAGGTTGGTATATACCAATTTTAATTTGGCATTATACACATTTTTACTGTAACTCACCTTGATTTACAAAGCCAATGTCCACATAGAGACTAGTGCAAAGAGATCCAAGCGAGTAACCGAAAATTGGCCCAATCACTCCGAGTGTCTGCAGACAACCTAAAGAAAAGAACAAGAAAACAAAATTAACTAAATCATATGAGATTTGAGATCAAAAATAAAAATAAATAATAATAATTTTCTCACCAATGTAAAAAGCTGTGTTTTCTGGGCGTGCATAATCATCTATGAATGACATTCCCAGAGGGCCAATACTTGCTTCCCCAATGCCACGCAAAAAGTTTCCAGACAGTACAATCACCCACGTGGGTGAGCTTTCCGCTTCCCCCTTTTGACACCCTATACCACCAACCCATAGTGTGCTCTGTTAAGAATTTTACTGCATTTTACAATTAAAACATCCCATATGATTTCTCACATATTCACCACATATTACCGGAAACAAGCTGTTGAACAGTATTCTGGTTGTCAGATGAGCATGTGGAGCTCACTGTGAAATTATCAGCATCATTAGTGTGGGCAGCAGCTGTATCGTACTTGTATCTGTCAGAAAAAAAAACAGACAGAAAAAAATGACAAAATTACATATTATCTATACTCATTGCCTTAAAAAATAGCAACTTTGAATTAATACAATGGCTTAAATACATCTCTTTTATGACTGACATGTTTTTAGTGTCTGAATTAAAGTTAATTTGGGTGACATATATTCAAAATGCCAGGGTAATAGAATAGTCATGAGGGTCTACAGCAGGGATAGGCAACTTCAGTCCTGCAGAGTTTAGCTCCAACCCTAATCAAACACACCAGCTTTTAACTTTCTAGTGATCTTCTAGACATTGATTAGGGTTGGAGCTAAACTCTGTAGGACACCGACCTTTCAGGACCGAAGTTGCCTGTCCCTGGTCTACATTATCGACAGATGATTTTTCTTTATCATTAAGCATGAACTTTTGTTGCAAATGTATTAAAAGTTTTTCAACTTTTTCAAGTTTTTATTAAAACATGAACACAAGAAGAACATTTCTAAGGATTATCACATGTGTTCTAAGTTAGATGTTTAATGGGTCTTTCCTATTCTTCATTGTGGCAACTCAGTTTGCCATTGACTGATACATGTTACTCACCGGCTCATGATAAAGTGAGGTAAAGGCATTAATAGTGTCCCTACACCCATCAACAGGACCCCTGCTCCAATGATCTTGGGCCTGTGAAACTTGGAGCCAAAGTAGCTAACTGCAGTAATGACCAACAGATTACCTGCAAGCAAATGTTTGGTTATTTAACAAGTTAAATGTTGTTTCACAGCATACCATCAATCAACTATCCCATTTTCAAAGGATCAACAGCCTTTCCATCATATGTCAGCATCAATGGCGAGACTCACTGGTTAAAGTGCTCTAATGGCTGAACCCCGTCCTTCATTTCAAGCTGGAGTTCAACACATCACTACTCACCCATTTCAAAGCTACCATCGATGATGCCAACAGTAGAGCTTGGGATCTCAAACTGCCTTTCAATCTGAGTGATGGTACTTTTGGTGTAAGCCCCCGTTAAAGATTTTGTGAAATAACAGAAGGCAAGTAAACCAATAAAGGTCTTTGCAGACACAAGGGCAGAAGAAAGATTAAGTCAGTATTTTATAGTCTTGTTGTTGTTGTTACATCAGAATTTATCATAGTATTAGTCCGAAATATTTCTATAGCCTATATTCTATAAATATTTCTAATGGCTATAGCCATTCGTTTTCACCATTAAGACAAATTAACAGCTAATAGTGGTTCAGTTAAAGACAATGTCTCTTGCCTTCAGAGTTGCAGAACAGCATTTAGTTTGAGGTGTTTTCTGATTGCTGCCTAAATACTCCATTGGTCTGGGATCAATGAACCTGTCTGGGTTGCCAACCACTGTCTTGAAGAACTATGGGCCAGGAAAGAGGTGAAAAATTGTGTGGGGTGTTAGTGTGTTGAACTGCCTTGGTATCTAATGTAATACATGATTCCTGAATTAAATGTTTGACCTCTCTCTCTATATATTACGGTGGCCGTGAGAGCTCAACGCGCTGCAACTTCAGAAAACACATGCAAATAGAAAAAGCACCAGCAAATCAAGAAAACATTTTCATCATTTTGACAGCAGATGGTGCAAATGCTCACAACACAAACAAATAAGGAAACACGCTGCAAATGCTCACAACACAACCAAATACATTTTATTTGCAGCACGTTTCTTTTTTGGTTGTGTTGTGAGCATTTGCAGCATGTGCGTTTTCAAATTGACGAAAGTGTTTTCTTAACTTGCAGGTGTTTTTATCTATTTGCAGCACGTTTCTTTTTTTGGTTGTGTTGTGAGCATTTGCAGCGTGTGTGTTGTCAAATTGAGGAAGTTGTTTCCTTAATTTGCATGTGTTTTCTGAAGTTGCAGCGCATTGAGCTCTCTCGGCCACCGTACTATATACATGTGAGCATGGACCACAAAACTAGACATATGGGTACATTTTATGAAATTGCGATTTATACATCTTCTGAAAATTGAATACTGAATCTGAGAGTGCAATATAATCAAAATACTGAGAAAATCGCCTTTAGAGTTGTTCAAATGAAATTCTTAACAATGCATTTTACTAATCAAAAATTAAGTTTTTTTATATTTACAGAAGGAAATGTACAAACTATCTTCATGGAACATGATATTTACTTAATGTCCTAATGATTTTTGGCATAAAAGAAAAAACTATAATTTTGACCCATACAATGTATTTTTGGCTATTGCTACAAATATACCTCAGCGACTTAAGACTGGTTTTGTGCTCCAGGGTCACTTATATATCAATATACCAATGCATTCTATTCAATTTAGAGGTGATCCAAAGCAAAATACATTGTAATCACAAACATTAAAATATAATTACTTAACAATATTAAAACACTCACATGTCCAGATGTACCTTCACAGAGGAGGCACTACAATGTAGAAATATTTTCCCATTAATGAGCTTTTTTAAATGTGTATGTATTTACGTTTGTAATGTGCCCATTTGCTACAAGTGTTTATATGGCAAAACGCATAAAACTCTAGATCATTTTAAAATAGAGACAATTAAAACAAGATGAGTCATTAACAGCTTTTAACAAACACGAAACAGCAAGAACACAGAGTGACACCAACCTGCACATTTCTACTTATTTATGGTGCAATATGTATGCTGGCAGTCTCTCTGTTTTTAGTAGTGATATGTGTCCATTCAAATGTTCATTTGTTTGTAATTCAAAACAAAAACTATGTATGATTAATACTACAATAGTATATGAATAATACTATAATAACACAACTAAAGAACTATATTTGAATAAACAATATTATTGTCAGTTAGATGCTAATATATTTTTCATAATACTTATTTTGAATGGACGACAATGAAAACAAAAACTGCAAGGTTAATCAGTCTAACTCAGAGAGAATAGCTAAGTCTATAACACAACTATAATGATGACACAGAGGAAAGTTATTGTTGGGATCAGTTATTTTTGTCCAACCTACAGAACTCACTAATACAAATTGCTAGATAAACCTCTAAACGTTTACACATTCACTTTTTCCTTATTATATTTTTAGCTTCTGCAACTTTTATGTCTGTGGTGTTATTTTTTCTAAAACAAACAAAACAAATTTCTATCTTTTACCTTTTTTTATTATGCCATTATGTATATGCAATTTTAATAGGTTAATTTGTCTATTAGTCTGTCAGTGTTCATAGCATCGCTCTTTAGGTAATTTTGTTCCTGCATTCAAATTATAATTGTATACCATTCCAAGAAAAAAAAAGGAAAGGAAAGGAAAGATGATGTAATATGAATAACAAAGTCACATATACTTATTATAAAACAATTGGGATTAATTTTTTTGAATACATTTATTAAGAGATGCAAAAGTAGAGCATAAAGCGTGTAATGGCTTGCACTGGTTTCCTTATGGTCTGCTGTCCTGGGCTGTGTTTCCCAAAAGTATTGTAAACTTAAGTACATCATAGACCCATTGAAACCAATGAATCACGATCAACTTAGGCTTGATTTTGGGAAAAGCAGC
This sequence comes from Gymnocypris eckloni scoliostomus, assembly GCA_027564155.1. Lineage (NCBI taxonomy): Eukaryota > Metazoa > Chordata > Actinopteri > Cypriniformes > Cyprinidae > Gymnocypris > Gymnocypris eckloni. Next base: position 22,820,011 of record CM050432.1, on the reverse strand, counting down.
CCTGGTAATTGATTTTATTAGTTGTTCTTCCCCCATTCATTTACAGTATCAGCACTGTCTCCTAAATTCCCTGAAAGAGCTACAAAATATGATAGCTCATCACTAGCATTCGGTGTTGGTGCTTTCTGTTTTTTCTCTGGGACCGGTATCAGTTTTGGATCCGTCGGCATGGCGTATTTCTGCAGACTGAAGTTCGGTTTCATTTTGCTTGCTGGCTGTTTGCTGCAATGCTTTGACGTCTTCTTTTCTAAACTGCTTCCGCAGAAGCACAATGACAGCAATGATGAAGAAGTAGGAACATCCACTTAAACACGTGGTCAGGCTTAAGAAGATCACTCTGAAAACAGGACACCAAGACTTTCATGTTGCACATTCAATCCTATTTGTTTTTCACACGTGAGCTTAGGACTCTGGCACTATATCTACATGGGTAATTAAAGGCTCTATACTTTAATCATCAGTGGCTTTTTCCTCCATTTTTTGTATTTTTCTAATAAAGAACATGGTGTATAATTACCTGTACATATTTGAATCATATATACGACAGGCTCCTCTGCCCCCGCAGCTCTTTATTCCCCATTTTAAACACGTTGAGTCAATGAGAGCGCCAAAATATACAGGAGCAGGAATACCACCTCCAGAAAAAAAATATACATTAATGCAGAATATACAATACATAATATACATTAAAATATCGCCTAGCTTATGCATGATTGTTTACTGTATTGCTTGTACCTAGTGTTCGCATCACAAGTGTTTGGATACCCAACGCCAGTGACTTAAGCTCAGGTGTAATGCATCTGAAAACACAAGTAACATATAGTAAAAAAATACATCTGAAAATGCATCTGAAAGTAGTTTCGATGGGTTAAAAGTTTAATGTAATAACTGTTTTATAAAATGTATGGTTAAACTTTATTTTGATGGTCCCCTTTAGAAATTCTGTTGACTAAATAACTTTGCAACATGCCAACTAACTCTCATTAGAGTATTAGTAGAGTATTAGATGACTGTAAGTAACTTTGCAAGTACATGTCCAGTTATTCTACTTACTCAACTTCTGCTCTAAGTATTAACTAGTTGCTTATTAGAGTAAGTAGAATAAGTGGAATGTACTTGCAAAGTTACTTTTAGTGAGTAAAATGTCTATTGGGGAACCATCAAATACAGTATTATCAAATTTTATAATATAAATATGAACATGTGAGAGTACATGCCTGGGCAAAACTCACTGCCTCAATTCTTTCTTAACAAAAGTCTAGTAACTATTCCATCCTGATGGTAACTTACCGTATAATGATCATGTATCCAGGAGTTGTGCCAAGAGAGTTGATGAAGGAGCTGAGGACAGATACCGCCATGTAAGAAGTGAAACTCCGGGTACATCCTGGCCCATGAGGACACTGTCCCAGAGACACAGATCTGCTGCCCTCTACTGCTGAGGGGTCTGACACACAGCTGCAGTTGTAAAAAACCTACCACCGTCAAATGCAAATTAGATTATTATTGCAAATTATAGCATGCAACAGATACTTACGGTAACACTTTAATATAGGGACCAATTCTCACTATTAACTAGTTGCTTATTAGCATGCCTGTTACTAACATATTGGCTGTTTATTAGTACAAATAAAGTGCATATTCTGCATGACCATATTCTACATCCATAATCCTACCCAATACATAAACTTAACAACTACCTTATTAACTATTAATAAGTAACAAATTATACATTTATTGAGGCAAAGGTCGTAGTTAATGGTTTGTTGATGGCGATAATTGGACCTTAAAATTAAGTGTGACCATAATTAAAATAAACCATGTGTGCCTAAGGTTTGGAAAAGTGCAGTTTTAGATAGATCCAACTATACCGTGTTTTTGCCTTGTCCAGTGGAGGTGGTGCATCCTGCCAAACAGGGCGACATGTATGTAATGCCACTGTCAGAGCAGACAGGATCCCATTCAGATGTAGAGCAGGAACAGTCCTGGTTACACTGAGACACGAGTGAGTGCTCATAATGTGATATTTCAAGGGTCCTGAGGAGGAATTTGGAGATTAGTGATTGTTTCCAGTTGGAAACACAATATTCTGGCTAAAAGCCAGAGTTCATTTATAGCAGTGGTTTTCAGTTGTTTTTTTATTTTGTCAAATCCCCCCTTGAGACTAGAAAAAAAAACTTCAGAGATTTAAAAGTGAGGAAATTAACAAGATTTCTCTTTACAATATATTGTACATTGCGAGAACTGGTGACTTGCAGAAGTATGCAAATACATTACCCATTGTAGGACACAGTGAGCCCTGCCACAGGCACATTCTCACACTTTGTGCCAAAGTGGAGGAGGAGGAGAAGGAAGGCCGTGAAGGAGGTGATGAAGGAGAACTGAGCTCCTGCCACGACGCTCAACTTGTATTTTTTCATTAACAAACCACCCAAAAATATTCCCACTGCAACCACGGGTAGGATCAGGACACCTGCAGGACATGACATGTCTTTAGTTTCAATTAATGTCAAACCTGACATACTTCTCTGAGCATGTTACATTATATGTTTGGGTGGAATAAAATATCCAAAATACCAGCATTTATTATTTTTGCATACATTCCTATTTTATAAATTTATAAATATTACTTTTACATTTATAAATATATTACTTTTAGGCAAATCCTATATATGAAGATTTCAAATTGTAGGGCTTGTTCATAAGCACAGCTGAAGACACTGAATGAATACCAGACATTAAATGAAACAATCAACTGCCTCATAATTTACTTAGAAGGGTTCTTACCAATAAGGAAGTTTGCTCTTGATGCAGACTGGCCAAACTGTTGCTCCATGTATTTGGCTTTGAAGGTGAGCAAGCCGATGAAAGAGTTGAACTTCAAAACAATCCCACACAGCAACAGGAAGTATGCAGGAGTGCACAGGAGTTTTTTCAGGGAAGGCAGGAATCCTTTAACAGAATACAGAGAATGAAGTGAGCGTTTTCATAAAGATTTGCTTGGATGTCAGATTAACTTCATGTAAAACATACAATCATCTTCAAGACTTATTTAAAAGCTACCTGTGTTACAAATTGGATTGACTCCTGGTAAAGTACTAAAATTTCAAACTCAAATTTGTTAGTTTAAAAAAATGAATAGGAATAGAAACATTTTTCAAACAATAATGGCTTTGTTAAAAAGGTGGAAGGAAGTTGCCTTTTGCAATGTCGGCCAATTTCACTGAGTGTGTGTTTGGGAGGACAGATTGCTCCTTGTTGTCCTGATCCACATTACAGTTTTCCTTCCCTTCCTCTCCTTGTTTGGGTAAAGACCTTGGTAGGAACCAAAAAGGAACACCAGCAAGTACTAAGATAGCAGATGACACAAAGAAGCCCAGCCACCAAGCTCCTACCCAGCGTGCATCCCGTGGAGTGATGGTCACACTATCTACAGGAGAACGAGAAATATTGCATAAATGATACAACTTTAAACTACATTATAGGTCATACCTAGAAAATATCACCACAGTATGTATAGTATTTTATTGCTGCTATCCGTAAGCTTATCCCTAAAGTATGATGATGTTTCAATGCTGTGATAGTAAGTTTGTAATTCCGATACTTACTGCTTAAGTATATCTTGGTAGTATCATTAACTTTTGGTGTGCCTTGTAATAATAATTGTACAATATACTGATTGTACACATATATGATATTCATGAAAAAAACTTTTGACAATTTGGCATACTGTATGTGGGGAGGTTTGGGGCAGATTTGTCAAAAATGTAATTTTATATGTGATTACAAGTAGTGCATGTAATTATAAATGTAATTATAATGTAAGTACAATGTAACAACGTGTACAGTGTTATATTTTAATGTAATGGCATGGTAGTTCAAGACACCCAATATAAAGTGGATAAAATAACGCAAATGGCAGTTTCAATCTACCCCATTATTAAACAGTAAAGTGAGCTCATTTGTACTAAACAAACAAATAAATAAAAATGTTGTGCTGTATGTTGGTTATGACAAAGTTCAGACAGTAAGCTGTCCATTCATTCATTCATTCATTCATTCATTCTTTCTTTCTTGCTTTCTTTCTTTTAAAGGATTTTGTGAAAACATTCAGACCCAAGAAGCACATGAAGACTGGGAGGGAGATTAATTCAAAAACAAAATAAATTTCACATGAATACACACAGCACCGCTGAAACTAATTAAAATTGATGCTTACCAACATTGACAAATCCAATATCCACATACAGTCTGGCACACATGGAGCCCAGTAGGAATCCAAACATGGGACCCAGAAGCATAATGGTCTGCAGACAAGCTAAACATCACAAGAAAGATTTTCATTCCAATGTTCCAAGATGAAAATTCAAATGTATTGCTCCGAGTTTGTTCTTCTCATTCTTGTTTTTTTTTCATTAAGTGTACTTTTTACAGAAATAATATACTTATACTATATACTATAAATAAAATAATATCTATACATGCTATACAGAATTTATAGGAAAATAGGAGTGAATGTAATGTTTTCATACACTTAAGTACAGGTTAATTATGCATTACTTTATCATTTATATTTATATTCAATGCAGTTAGCTGAACTTCACATGTAATTTCATAATTCTCAATGTTTAAAATATGGATAAAATGTACTGCCGAATGTACTTACATTTATAGTAAACTGAATTATACTTTCAAGTTATTTAAAATTAGCTTTATTTGTAATTATAAAGTTGCATGACAAAAGATGATTAAAACAATGATTTCAAATGTATTTAAGGGTAAAATATTTAATTTTATATTACAAAAAGTAAGATATTAAGATATATTAAGATAGCAACGCTGATTACATTGATTACGTTCAGGGGAAGACAGTAAGTCGAGGGAGAAGAATTGTTGAATAAAGTTGTTATTTTTGTACAAAAAGTATTCTCGGTCCCAAAATTGAAGCTGAGCCACTGATGTCACATGAACTGATTTACCAATTTCCTTACAACATTGCAGAGTCTGGGAACATTTTAGTTGCATTGCTGTCTATACAGGGTCAGAAAGCTCTAAGATTTCATTAAAAAATATCTTAACGTGTTCCGAATTTTTTTTTGTAAAGACATGAGTGTAAGTAATTAATGACAGCATTTTCATTTTAGTTTAAACTAAACCTTTAAGTGGACTATAATTTCATTAAAGTGCCCCTACTATGGATTTATGAAACACTGCTCTAAGTGAATACAAAACATCATGCAAAGTTTTAAATCTGAAAGTGCACCATCTATAAAGTTATTTTCTCACAAATGAAAGAGTCGACCCTGAATCATTGAAAGGAGTCATTTTTTAAACGAATCCCAAGCCGTTTCATGTTGAATTCAACATGAAACATTAGCATATTGCCCGCCTACTTGTTGGTCTTTTCGCGTTGGTCTGAATGAAAATGCAAATTAATTCTTTGCCACTAGGTGCCACTTTTGAAGTGTAAAAATAGCGGTTTCTCCGGTAACGCTGTACACAAAGCAGCACTGCGCTCACATAAAACTTCTTTATCAGGCAATACAGGCATGATGAAATGGAAATGAGACCAATCGGACCAATCACCGCAGATTAGCGTCACGCAAAGGAGGGGTTTGGAAAAAAATGAATCGTTGAGCGAATCGATTGGGAGTCATTGAGCAAGTAAGGTATGCATAGTATAAGACAATTAATGTGTTTTTTGACCTTGCATGCATGTCAACCTGTTGTTGGGGACTCCCAAAACAAAATATGAACCTTTCATTACCCATAATAGCAGCACTTTAATATTATATTATCTGCAGGTACAGTTTTAAATATATGTATATTTTTATATTTAAAGTAAATTGCAAAACAATTAAGCACAATTCTTTTCCACAAAGGTTTCAAAGCACATTAGACATATTGGAGACTTTATGTTATTTTTACTGTATGTATCAACAAAGCTGATTGATTCAGTTAGAGCTATACAGTTTAAATGTTACTGTTTTAAGTTTGTTTGTTTGTTTGTTTTTGCATTGATGCAAATTATACTGTATTCTATAATTCACAAGTTTCTTACCCAGATGTCCTAAAGTCTAGGGGATTAAAAAGGTATCCAAATTTGACTTACAAATGTAAAATGCTGAGTTTTCTGCTTTTGCAAAGTCATCGATATAAGATATGCCAAGAGGTGTGACTGGTGTCTCTCCGATTCCTCTGAGAGCATTACCCAAGAGCACATAGATCCACATACTAGATCCAGGGTCCTTCACACAAGCTAGGGTTAAAGTGGTATAATTAATGTCTATGAAGCAATTAGAACTTTCAGTATGCATTTTGATGATCTTGGCCTACTCTTTTTGAAAGATATTGGATAGAAACTATCTTTTTACTGTGAGTAGTAAAACTGTGTTACACACTGATGTTTAACACTTGTTCAAATCCTGAAAGCCAAATAGGTTCTTCTTCCTGAAAGCCCATCGGGCAATGGGGTACTTTAAATGTGGAGTAGTTACCTGTTCCATTATTAGAAGGCTGAATCTGTGCATTTGAGTACTCGTTTGAAACCATGGGATACTGACAAGGAGATATACTGACAGTCTCATTTAGTGAGCCTTGTATTACTGTATTATACTTGTACCTGAAGGAGTATAACCAACACAGAGAGAGAAAAACATGAGCAGCTTTGTAACAAACGAGAAAATATGCTAAACATGGAGAGATAATATGCATATATGAACCTACCGCCCCATGAAAAAGTGTGGCAGCCCAGTAACAGCAGAGCCAATGGCCATGAGGAAACAACCCATCCCTATGAGTCGCGGCCTGTGTAGTCTTGCCCCAAAATGACTAACCACTGCCAGAAAGAGAATGTTACCTACAGAAAATTATTCAGAGAATTAAGTCAATTAGGAAATGAAAATACACAAAACATGCAAGTATATATCTTGACATGGAACAGACAAGCCATGGTCCATTCACTGATCATTCATTGCAACCCAGGCTCACTTGAAAAATCATGTCTGTGGCGACATTTCTATTTTAGCTGGCTTCTGCAAGTTTGGAGTTCTTTAATTTTTACTTGTGTTTCACAGGACTCGTACCCGAGTGCTCTGCATTGCAAGTGCTATGCTGTATTTGGTGATCTGGTTCTGTAATCACAATTTATGAGAATCCCACTTTGTCTGAGTTCAAGTCATGTCTCAAATCCTATTTATTCTCTGTTGCTTTTAGTTTATATCGAGTGTGCTCTTTTAACTGTTTTGCTGTTATTAGTGCACATCACTTCATAAGAGTGTCCAGTTTTAACAATTTTGCTGCCATTAGTGAACTTGACCTTGACGTTGATGTTAGCATACTGAACAAAATTATAAATGCAACACTTTAGTTTTTTTCCCCTTTTTTTATGAGCTGAACTCAAAGATCTAAGACTTTTTCTACGTACACAAAAGGCCTATTTATCTCAAATATTGTTCACAAATCTGTCTAAATCTGTGTTAGTGAGCACTTCTCCTTTCAGATAATCCATCCACCTCACATGTGTGGCATATCAAGATACTAATTAGACAGCATGATTATTTATTTACTTGCAGAACCTTTTAGTAGCCCCTTCCTCCCTTGACTTCAACCCTGGACTGGTTAAAGTGACATTGCACCCTAGGCCAGATTATGTTCAAAGGTGCCATCATCATCATTTAATACAATTATTCTTCAAGTGTGTTCCCCTCCACCATTGATAATCCATGCAAGTAAAGCTTAGTAAGTTATGTCCAGTCCAGGCCTTCCATCCATCAATCAGGCCAGATGCATTAAACCAGTGGTCGGCAACAGGCTGCCCACGGCCAAAACTGGCCCGCCAGCAATAATATATGGCCAGTGCCTGCAGCCAGATTATTTTGATAGCGGCTGGTTCTGAAATAAATCTGTCATGACAGAAACAGTTACTCACAATCAGAGTAAGTGAATGGAGTGCGGAGCGTATTTATAATTTCATATAAATATATTTAAAAGTCTGGTTTTGATCCGCTCCAAGAGCGCACATTTAGACAGAATTCACATGTTAATATTTAGCTAGCTTGATAGAGAAGGATCACTCAAATCAGAAAGAATGTGAAGGCTATGATGACTGCAGTGGACATAAGCGGTAAGTTATATTCCCTAAGGAATTAGTTTGTTCCTTCTAGGCTACTTAATATTTTAAGCTAAAAGCATGATTTAAACAAGTAGGCTACTACAACACTTGTTCACACACAATCGCTCTCTCCATAATGCATTCAAACAAATGTAATCTTACAGTGCTACTTCATCTGTATCCGATTTTGAATGAGCAGAAATCTGTAAGAAATGTATTGATCCATTGGTAAAATAACTGACGGAAATGTACTGTAATTTCTATCATAAACTAAATTTGCATAGCAAAAATCAGCTATTATAATGCTGACAACCATGTTATGTCATTTGAACGTTGTAGGAAAAAAAATTTGCACACTAGTGTTCCAATAAGTCACTTTGAAACTCTCCTGTTGTTTTATTTATTTTATTCTTTCAATATACGTGATGAACAGAATCGTGATATTTTAAACATACTGAAATACTTTAGACGTGGAGCGGTGTTTCTGATATCAATGAGGCAGGAGCAGAGCAGAACGGGAAATGGTGAACCCGGAGCGGAGTGATTATTAAACGCTCGGATTGCAGAGGGGACATTGTTGACATACTCTGATCGGACACCGCCACACAAATGTGGCTTTTTGTTAATGACTGTCGCAGGATTTTACACAAAGTATCAGCTCACTACCATTTACAAAATATACTGTAACAGTCAGTCACAGGCAATTTGAGTTGCATTTATCATTAATTCATTTATTAAATTATCCTTTGAGTACATGTTAAAAATTTATTTTTGGCCTGATGCCAAACTTACTTGTCAACCCTTGCATTAAACTGATCAAAGCTTTGTCTGCTTTGGGGGGGGCGCAACCAAGGTTCCACTGTCTTGAAACATATCAATATCGCATTGGTTTTCAGATGCAATTTCACTTGTTTATGAGACACACCATTTTATTTCGCTGGTGTCAGACACACTCTACTCATATTGTGGCTGCTTCACAGGCGTTATCAAGTGGGGCACATTTGAAGGATGTTTTTGCTGCAGCAAGCTGGTCCTTTCTGCAAACATTCATAAGATTGTATCATGTGGACGTGGATTCAATTTAATTGGGATTAATTTCTGTACCCCATAAGTGTGCTTGTGTAATAGCCGACTATTCACAGCTTGCAAGGATGCATCTTTCAGTATGTGTGGGTGTTAAAAGTCACCATAGTGTCAACTCTTTCCATTTGAAAGGGAATGTCTCAGGGTTACACATGTAATCCAGTTGCTTAAGAAGGGACTAAGACGCTGTGTTGCATTGCTGTTGCCATAGTGTTAACTCTGCCTCTTGCTTCTTGTTCCCTTCTCAAGGAATTGGTTTAGAGCCCTTTTTGCATTTAGGGGGTCATTTTTGTCTAGGCATTTTTGGACCTAAATACAAACCCATCTCAAAACTGCCATCGATGAGGCCCACAATAGAGCTGGAAAGGTCAAATCTCCTCTCAATCTGAGTGATGGTGCTTTTCATGTAGGTCCCACACAGAGTTTTGGAGAAGTAGGCAAAGGAAAGGGCCACAATAAAAATCTTGAAGAAAAGTTACAATGGAAAGAGGATCAATGATTCAAATTAGCAAAACAACAAAAACACTATAAACTGTTTTTCTTTGGGGGGGATATTAACATGGATTATTATGACCACATACAGACATGCATACACACACATATATATATATATATATATATATAGACATACACACTTCCATTTAGTAAAGCATACGTACCTTTAGACTTGACCAGAAGGGGTCCTTTGGGGCCTCTTTTCCTGAAACGCATAGATTTTGTTGGCTGGTCGGCTCACCGTTGTCCTCTGCAGTAGGCTCAGACATTTTGCTGTTATGATATTATTTAAAAAAATATATATATATATAAATATATTAGTATTTTTTTAATATTTCATTTTTATTTTGTTCTGATAATTTATTCAGCTCTAATACAAAAAGAGATAATTCATCAACTGACGATAACAACAACAATATTAATAAAGTTTGTATATTTATTTATTTAATTAATTTGTTAATTAACAAAAGTTGTTTTGTCAATTATTTTGAAAGAAAAAATACAAATCACAACTGTCATTTTTTTCCAGAGACGTCTTGTTTAGAATCAGTTTGTTACTCAATTTTTATAGATAGATAGATATAAACTCTATTCAAACAAACAATAAAAAAGATATAAATAAATGAATCCACACATACATACATACATAGAACACAACTCACCTTATAGTTAAAGAAATAAAATAAAATCAATACAATCCTTGCAGCTGGCAAAGGTTAGCTTCTGTTGTATTGCCCCATCTCCAGAACAGTCAAATGGGATGACAAATGCAAAAATCTTAATGAAAGTAGATGAATAAATAAATACATATATAAGGATAAAAAAACAAAGTTATGCAAAAAAAGAAACAAGGAAAAGCAAACCTCATGAAACAGAGAAAGCCTTTTTCATGTGTTTTCATGACTTACTCTGATAATCCTCTCAGATTTAGTCTGGTTTAATTCTCCCCTCCCAGTCTGAAACCCTTCAAGCAGCCATTCCATCAAGTCAGAAGAAAATGACCATTATAGGAAGTTAGGAGAAACAAAGGAACCAAGAGAAACAAATTATGTGCCAAAGTGTGCTGTACCTGACAGGTGTAGAGGGAGTAACCTACCTCTTGGAGAGAAGACACGTTTCTGGGTCTCTGCATAAGCATGTGGTTTATTCTCAAAGCTCATGCACACAAAATTTTGGATTTTGCTCTAAAGCAGCAGGAACTGTGATATTGTGTCCTCATTAAAAAGATTTGAAAATGGTCTGGAACAGCAGGTAACCCCACTGAGTCTAGTCGGCTTGTGGTCCTGCTGCAGTTATGGGCTGAAGCCAAAGGAATGTCCTATTAATATATTTAGAAGAATCAGCGCTATTTTAGTGTTTACTATTTTATTTTATTTTTCAGTTATTTTAGTTCAATATAGACTCAACAAAAATGGTAAATGCTTCATTGACAAGTAGTTTAAGTTTCTTTTTATTCATTTATACAGTTTTAGTAAAGTATAATAATCCTGGGCAGTGTGTGACTGCAGACGGCCCATGCACCCAAGCAGCTTTGCACTCATACAACAGAGGATTCAAATTGAACAATGGACGCATTCTTGAACATAAATAGGAACGTTTTTTTATTATTATTACTTTATAGGCTGTTTAACTTTTGTATTATTTTTCTTTTTTTAATGATTATTCATTTGTTGGAGATTGTGGATGGGACATTGTCACACAAAGGCCATTTTCAGCAACAACATAAATGTGGTCAGCAGAACCTATTGACTGCAGTTAATTTAAGACCCAAAAATACATAAATAATAATAAAAGAAAACACTTTGAATACCGAGACTGGCAAAATGCAAACAGAACAACCGGTTAAAATATACAAGAAAAACAATAGAACAAACTCAGGTCTATGTAGCCAAGAGCAAACTAATCATTGAAAAGAGGCACAGTTTTATTTAGTAAACCCAAAAGCAGTCAACTCCATCACAGTGGGGGACTCCTGCGATAGTTATTAAACTATTTGTTTATAAAATAGTTTTAAAGCTTCTCCTGTTACATTCTGAATGTTCTGGGTTGAATGTTACGAGGTTGAAGATCAGGTCAAAATTGCCTAACTCCATATCGAGGGGTGAGAACCATCATTACCATAATGGGTAAGTGACATTTTTGGTGAAATGGAGATAATTATATACATCAAATGAAAGCTCTTAATGAGCGCTTTCTATTGATAAAAGTACTATCGTCCACGAGTGTACAAATTTGTACTATAAACAATTGAAATCAGTAGCCTACACAAAGTCAGATAACAGTATGCTAAATGTTTTGTTTTGGCTCTCCTGTAAAGTTAGTGAAATGTCACTTATACCCTTCTGGTTCTCACCCCTCGATATTATGTATAGTCAGTATTGTGCTCTGTAAACAAAAGATACTGAAATATAAGCAATAAAGACTGTTGCCTCTGTTAAACCATGTGTAGAAAATATCACTCGCTAGAATGACTACTGTCTTATAAAAAGGATATTACTGCATAACAATGATGAAGAAAGACAACACAACACAGTTCTATTATTCTACATGAACAAACATTTTTTATATTATTATTTCATCAAAATGTATCAAAATGAATGCTTACATTTTTTATCAAAATAAATGGTATGTTCATGCAAATTGGCAGACATTCCTATTTAAAATAAAGTTTTTACTGATATTTTAGGTCATGTTTAATTCATAAGTGTTTTTAAGTATTATTAAGTACACAATCACAGTTCATAAGTAATTTTGGCAAACACTGCAATGTTCCATGTACTTTACATACTGTCCATTACTTTCAGTTGCATACAATTCCATCCAGAAATTCACCAGGTTTTACAAAACAGCATATATATATACATATAAAAAAGGACAAAATGTAATGATATATGTGACCTAAATGTATATCACCATGACATGACAAGAAACTCCTATGAAACAGTGAGCTTACAATGTCCTGACATGATAACAGATAATCCTATGTAACAATGTTCTGGTCTGATAAACCACATAATCCATACCTAGGCATGTTTTATTTGAGTATAAAATATTACTCTCTAGTTCTGATACTACTTAAATGTTGTTATTTAAATGTGTAAATAATAACAAATACAAATATTTGTATGAGATCCAGAAATCTCCTTTAACACTTTTTGGTGCAATACACAGATTTGACTTCAGATAGTGGTCTCCTGGTCTGGGTTTTCACTGCATTTTACAATAGCTGAAGATACATTCCATTGCCAGCAGAAACACCATTGTCATCCTGTTCTTGAGCTTTTAATTGGTTCTTTAGTGCAAGCTTCTTTTCACGATGAGACAGTTTAATGTACACGAATACCCACAATATGTAGGATAAGGAATACAGGCCATATATAAGACCCAAGAAAGAGTTTCTGTAGGGCAAAAAAGAAAGAAAGAATTTCTATATATGTGAAAGTTTTGCATGAAATATTAGACTTGAATGATTCACTTATACAGCACTTTATAGTGTATTGCTGTACACCCAAAGCGCTTCACAATCATGTGTGGGGGGGGGGTCTCTCCTCGACCCCCACCAGTGTGCAGCAATTCATATTTTGTAGACTTCATGACGACAAACTGTCAACATGTCGGTAATTAAATCTTTTCCAGAACAAATGGTTTGAAATGATGCTTCTTCTTTTTAAATATACTGTAGCGCTTTATTATGTATTGCTGTAACCAAAGAGCTTTACACTCATGAGGGAGTCTCTATTCAACCACCACCAGTGTTTGTATCAACAAATGTTGTAGAGTTGCAGAAAAGTACAATTTTGACCTGATGGTGGCGCTAGTGGATTTGAACAGACCCTCAAACGATTATTGTGGTCAAACGAAGGATTATTCTGGTCATTCATTAACAAAACAGTTTTGCAACAACAAAAACACTAAGATATGATACAACTTTGGTGTTTTGCCTCTTAAAAAGTTATGACGAAATTCCATGTGGCAACATACAAGTAATCAGAGAAAGACTTCAGATAACCTTTGGCCTCATGTACCTGTTCTATATTTTTCTTCAAACACTAATAAATAAGATAAAGCTATTCACATTTTTTTCACTAAAGCTTTGAACTTGTTGGCTGCAAATGGTTCGCATATATGGCAAGTTACCATGAATATGAATGTTTTCAGAAGGTTCAAGGATTATTGTTGTCACAGTAGACTTTCATCAAATGAAATTTAAGAACACATAATTTCTCCATTGTTACAATACATGACTACTGTGGCTTTGTTGTGTTAAGGCTCGTTCACATCAATAATGATAACTATATAGATGACTATTAGCATCCACACCAGCGAACAGTATCGTAAGTCTATTCTAAGCACACACACATTTGCCTCCTTAAATTCTCAAGCTTGTTACTACAGGATTCATTCTGATTGGCCGTCAATGTTTTTATTATTGCAAATATATGTTCATCAGCTGGAAAAAAATATATAGTTTTGAAAGTGATTCCAACGAGATTGATTCCCTGTGCTTTGTCATTATAGTTGTGGTGTGGACAATGCTATTCTTTAATATTGACAACGATTTTAGTAACTATCTTTATCATTATCTTTATATTTATCGATCTTGGTGGGAACAGGTCTTCATACAGACATTACTCAGATATATTGGACCACCTAGCCAATGAAATTGTTTGTATTTCCAGTATTGTTGGAAAAGAGTGAATGAAAATGTTGAATTTCTGTAAGTGCCAGTGTAAGTTTACTAACCTGAAGGCACCAGAATCATAGATGCGACACGCTCCTCTCCCTCCGCATTGTTTTGTGCCCCATTTCAGACAGGTCCTGTCAATCAAGGCTCCGAAATAAATTGGAGGGGGAATGCCACCTAGAAAAGTTTCTCAGATCAGCTAAATATAGCTTTTTTTTCTGTTGTTTAATAATCTTTTGTTGAAAATGAAAGATCTTCTTACCAAGAGTCCGAACAATCAAAGTATAAATACCAAGACCAAAAGACTTTAGTTCTGGATTTATGGATCTAAGAAAAGAGATAAACCCCAAATTAAATTGGCTTCTTTGTATTCAGATCCAAAACAAAGATTCCATAAGAGATAATTTACTTTTGTTTTGTGTCCCTGACCCTAAAAGAGTGAAAGTATATTAGTACTTGACTTCAGTCAGAATATACCACTGCATACCAATAAGGAAACACATTATTGTGTCATGAGGATGAATAGGCACAAATAATGACCAGCATACTGTATTACATTGTTTTCATTAAAGACATTTAAGGTGTCTCAAAGGTGTCTTTTGTTGCATTTTTGGGGAGATTCATTACCTGATCACAATAATGTAACCTGGTGTGGCTCCACAAGCTGAGAAAAAGGCTCCAAATACTGTCACCGCCATGTAGAACTTAAACATGTAGTCACAATCACTCTTGCGAGGGCACTGGCCCAGCACTGCTGACATATTTGCATATGGGAGAGGTGAATAGCCAATACAGGTGCAGTTGTGGAATACCTTGGAAAGAGGCAGATTTTGTCAACTACTATAATACCAGCAAATGCAGTAGGTTCTAAATGCCTGAGAGTACATTGGAAATCTGGGACTTAGAAAAATAGCAATAAACAAATGTTTAGGATTTTGTACATTTCAATGAAGAAATTTAGGTTAAACAAAGATTTAACTCTAATTGTAGGTCAGTAATCAAATGTAAGCAAACCATGTTCACTTTTTTATGTACAAAAGGTCAGATTTCATTGAAGCACACAACATGCTCTTTGGAACACTCTCAAATCATGCTGGCATTACATGGATCATCAGGTTTACATAAACTAGTCCATGGCAACTCGAGAGCTGCTGTCAAAAGGGGGACATAGTAAATGCCAAAACATTGAAAAAAATATATATTTTTCAGTGCAATTTTTACTCAAATTGTTATTCTGACAATTTGATTTATGTATTTATTGTGGGGCCACTTTATTAGGTACACCTGTTCAATTGCTTGGTAACACAAATTGCTAATCAGCAAATCACATGGCATCAACTCAACGTATTTAGACATCTAGATTTGGTGAAGACGACTTGCTGAAGTTCAAACCGAGCATCAGAATGGGGAAGAAAGGGGATTTAAGTGACTTTGAACTTTAAATGTTTGTTGGTGCCAAATGGGCTGGTCTGAGTATTTCAGAAACTGCTGATCTACTGGGATTTCCATGCACAAACATCTCTAGGGTTTACAGAGAATGGTCCGAAAAAGAGAAAATATCCAGTGAGCGGCAGTTGTGTGGACGAAAATGTCTTGTTGATGTCAGAGGTCAGAGGAGAATGGGCAGACTGGTTAGAGATGATAGAAAGGCAACAGTAACTCAAATAACCACTCGTTACAACCAAGGTAGGCAGAACACCATATCTGAATGCTCAACACATCGAATCCTGAAGTAGATGGGCTACCGCAGCAGAAGACTACACCGGGTGCCGCTCCTGTCAGCTAAGAACAGAAAACGGAGGCTACATTTCGCACAGGCTGATGAGTCTCAATTTCTGCTGCGACATTCAGATAGTGGGGTCAGAATTTGGTGAAAAAAAAACATGAAAGCATGGATCCATCCTGCCTTATCTCAACGGTTCAGGCTGGTGCTGGTGGTGTAATGGTTTGGTGGATATTTTCTTGGCACTCTTTGGGCCCCTAAGTACCAATTGAGCATTGTTTAAATGTCACAGCCTACCTGAGTATTGTTGACGAATAATGAAAGTGAAAGTGACGTGACATACGGCCAAGTATGGTGACCCATACTCCGAATTTGTGCTCTGCTTTTAACCCATCTAAAGTGCACACAAACAGCAGAGCACATGCACACCGTGAACACACCCGGAGCAGTGGGCAACCATTTATGCTGCGGCGCCTGGGGAGCAGTTGGGGGTTCAGCGCCTTGCTCAAGGGCACCTCAGTCATGGTATTGAGGGTGGAGTGAGAGCTGTACATTCACTCCCCCCACCTACAATTCCTGCCGGCCCGAAACTCGAACTTGCAACCTTTGGATTATGAGTCAGGCTCTCTAAAACATTAGACCATGACTTCCTGACCATGTCAATCCCTTTATGACTACAATGTACCCATCTTCTGATGGCTACTTCCAGTAGGATAATGCACCATGTCACAAAGCTCAAATCATCTCAGACTGGTTCTTGAACATGACAATGAGTTCACTTTACTCAAATGGCCTCGACAGTCACCATATCTCAATCAAATAGAGCACCTTTGGGATGTGATGGAACGGGAGATTCACATCATGGATCTGCAGCAACTGTGTGATGGTACCATGTCAATATGGACGAGAATCTTTTAATAACACCTTGTTGAATCTATGCCACAAAAAATTTAAGTAGTTCTGAAGGCAAAAGGGGGTCCAACCCGGTACTAGCAAGGTGTACCTAATAAAGTGACCAGTGAGTGTACATATACTGAACAAAAATATTTCTAAGACCTTGGTCTATAATCAAAACATAATCAGGTTAATCAGCCCTTGGTCTATAATCAGGTCTGTTGGCAAAACTCATTCAGCAACAGGCATGAAGATGTCTGGAAAGAATAACTTACCATATCCTTGCCGTCACCAGTGGAGCTTTGGCAGCCAGCGAAGCAGGGGGAGGCATAGGTCAAGCCATTGCTGGCACATATAGGATCCCAATGTTTGAGAGAGCAGGAGCAACCCATGTTACATTGAGAAATTAGTGTATTCTGCTGATAGGACACCTGTGTAAGCCTATTAGAAATACATTGAATAATTAAAATACTTAAAACTCTGTTTAATTACACTTAATGGCGACACAATAAACTGTAATACTATATATATATATACACTTTTTGAAGTGTTTACCCTTTATACGACATTGTAAGTCCAGGCACTTGTGTGTTGTCACACTGCAGGAAATACTGAATAAGCAGCGTGGAGAAAGCAAGAAGAGATGTTCCAATGCAGATCTTGGCTGCTCCGAGAACATTCAGTTTGAACTTCTTCATTATAAATCCACCAGTGACAATTCCCAAAGCCACAGCTGGTAGATTCATAGTCCCTGGAAAGACAAAAAATTATTACCTTCATAATTGTTTATTTATATAAAAAAAAAAAAGAAATTGATATTTATTTTAATTTACGTTTAATTAGATTTTTTTAATACACTTAAAAAAAAGATTTGAAACATTCCATGTGCTTATCATAAATTGTATTGAACATGACAGTGCCTTCTGAACAGTATCAGGGTTAACAGAACATAGTTAAGTGCTGTGATACCCCTGGGCACTTTGGCACAAAAGAGCAGTTACCCTAAGAGAGGAAGACGCAGAGTGTGCGTAATTCTAAAGACGTTGCTTCATCTGTTTGTTTCTGGATGTGGTTGTTTCCTGACCTTCTCTGATGATCAAGATCACTGTCTTTCAGGTCTGTGCCATAAGCATGCTGAGACAATGTTTGTAGATTTCCAAATGAAGAATAGGCCATAGTCCTCAGAGGATGATGACTCGGCTAAGCTTCCCCCTTCTGGGGTGGTTGCAAAATCTGACCCTGAGTTGAAAGCAATGCTTTCTTTCCCAGACAGCTGAAAATGTCAGGCTTGAGTAGAAGCCTCCACCCAACCTGCAGTGTTCTCTCACATGAAGCCAGGCAGAATGAAGCAGTCCCAGATAGGGGCAATCCAGAAATGGAGGAGATTGTCCTTCCCCCAGAGGTGGCCTTTTGTTGACTTTGTTGTACACAATGCTGTCTGGCAGTCAGCGATATTACACTTCCTCACTCCCAGCCTTATCCTTCCCATTTGCAATAGGCCAAGAGCTCACACCTCAAAGAAGCACTACTTCTTTACGTGTATCTAGCCCATCTTTCATGGGATCCTGGAAGCCAGGACAGTGCTTCCCCACACACAAACCCTCTACTCTTGTATGCATTTCCTCCCGAATTGGGACCCAGTGCCCTTACTGTCGGTTACGTCGATTGTTCCTTTGGTGCCACTCGTAGGGAGTCTGGGAGTCCTCCCCTTCATGCTGTCCCTTTCTTTCCACTTCTTCACCAAAGAAGCTGAGGGTACCCTTGCCCCATTAAGGGAAGTGGGCATTCACTTTCTCAACTATATTAACAACTGGCTAATTCTAGCTCAGTCTTGAGATGTGTTGTGATCCTTGGGTCAAACTGGAAGAGGAGCAAGCTCTCCCCAATGCCATCATGTAAATATGGCATCATGTAAAAATCTCTGAGGAATTTTTACAACACCTTTTTGAATCTATGCCATGAAGAATTAAGGTAGTTATGAAGGCAAAATGGAGTCCAACCTGGTACTAGCAAGGTGTACCTAATAAAGTGGCCAGTGAGTGTGTGTAAAAAGGGTATATTTGCTAATATAGAGTAGTATGGATATTTACAAACTCAGGGCTGCGGACAGGCTTTTTGAGATCAGCTATTTTTTATATATATATATATATATATATATATATATATGATATATGAATAAGAGGGACACAACTGACATTTATTAAACAGAAAAATAAAAGCAATACATGTGAACCTACCTATCAAAAATATGGCCTTCGATGCTGACTGGCCATAAACTTGCTCCATAAACTTTGGCTTAAATGTGATCATTCCTATAAAACCATTGACTTGCACAAATGCAGTGCACACAAGGAGCAGGTAAATCGTGTTGCTGAAGAGTTTTTTCAGTGATGGCAGAAAATCTAGATAATATCAAGAAATATATTTTATAAAGGTTCAAGGGTCATGTATGCTCAATATCTCCACCAAATGCTATGAATGGAAAATTAAATATTTAATGAAATGCTCACCTTTAGCCAGAGCTGCCATGAGAACTGGAGCTGGTTTGTCAGGAGCATTACTATGTTTGCTGTTGTCTGGAATGAAACGGTCCTGCTCGCCCTCATTCGATTTTTTCTCAGTTTCAGTCTCACCCTGCTTAGGAAGAGACTTGGGAAGGAACCAAAAGGGAATCCCAGCCAGTAACATCACTCCACCAGTTAACAAAAAGCCCAGCCACCAGGCACCAACCCAACGTGAGTCTTTGTGGTTGATGGTGATGGTCTCTAAAAAAAATTATAATAATGTATTAATTAATTAATTTTAATAATCAATTATTTGATTAATAATCAAATAATGTAGAATTTAAAATCCTAACAAACAGTATGACCGAAGACCTCTTATGTCAAAGGGTAACTGGGTCAGCCAGTTATATAGAAGACTAGTTATCATAAATTCATGTCATTCATTAACAATGATTATCTACACTAACTTCAGGTGATGACGTGTTACTGCAGAGTTATGATCTGAAATGGCAAACAGAGTGCTTTTTCAAAGTTAACTTTTGAACCTACTTAGTAGAAGTGAACCTAACCAATCAATTTTAATAAAAGACAAACATCCACTTTTCACATAATTCACATGCAACAAGCAAATATGACATGGTAAAATTAAAGGTACAAAGGCTACTTTGTATAAATCAAACATGTTAAGAAAGGATGCTGGGAATGTATTCTAGAAATGTACAAAACATCATAATTTAATGTTTTATATATTTTCTTCCCATATTTTCTAACCATGAGCCTAGGGATAATCATAAGATCAGTGTAGAGCAAAGAGCCATTATCAGTTCAATAACAATAGGTTTGCGATCACTGGTTAAACTTGTGAATACCTAAGTCTACTGCTCCTATGTCCACGTAGAGCTTGGCACAGAAAGATCCTAACGTGAATCCAAACACGGGCCCCATTATTCCCACAGTCTGTATGATAGCTGAAAAAAAAGAAATCAATACAAAAAAATCAATACAAAAATGCTGATTCACACTGAAATCATCTTAATAAGAGAAAGAGTAAGAGGGTGAGGTCAAGAACATGCCCAAATCATATTTCGCACCCATTTTTTTTGCATATTATTTGGCCCATTTTCATATTTTTTATTTGCATGAAATTATATTCATGACAATTAAGCCCCACCTCCATTCTACACAAAATCCTAATTCTCAATGCTTATTAACATGATGAAAAAATGTCAATAAATTGAATGACACTTTTGTAACATTAAAAAAATATCAACTTTGAATTTAATATTGAAAAACACACTACTATAGAAAGTATAATCAAGTACTTTAACACATGCTTTAAGATGTTAAAAGAGTGTACTTTAAAGCAAACCTAAAGTATTTTAAAAGTGTACATCAGTGTGTTAAGAAACTCTTTACTCTTTATTTAAGTAAATAGAAGTGGCTCTATTTATTTATTTAAATATAATATTGTATGCAAATATATATAACAATGATCAGTAATTAAACTAAACAATTACAATAAAATTGTAAAAGTGAAACTGGTGCGTTTTAACATCTAATGGGGTTGAAGTGTAACTAGCAGTATGTTAATAAGGCTTGAATGTATGCCAGAATTGGTAATAATGATTAAAGCGGATACTCAACCATACCCATGTAAAGAGCAGTGTTTTCTTCCCTTGAAAAATCATCCAGATAAGACAACCCAAGAGGCATGACAGGTGTTTCTCCTACCCCACGAAGCATGTTCCCAAGAAACACATAGAGCCACAAGGAGGAACTGGCTGCTTTCTCACATGCTACAAAAACAAAAAGCAACACAGATTAACAACTGCACTCACACTGTCACACACTACAATATCAGTATCTCAACGAAAGAACAAAGTCTACTTTTGTAGATTTCAAGTGTATCAGTTACATAAAAAAACAATCAAACCTAATATATTTAGCTTCCAAAAGTTAAAAGTTCAGATAAGCAATAGATAAGCAAACTAGAGTGACAGGTCAGTGTTGCAGGGGATTGTGGGTAGAACAATCATATTACACGCCAAACATGACAAATGTTTCCACAACTCAACTCATGATTGTTATTTCTAATGAACGTGCATGGCATTATTATAGTAAATCTTACAATAAAATGTATTTGTCTGGGTTATATATCACCCAAAAATGAGAAGAGTAAATACGACAATTTTATTATGCAAAATTAAAAAGAATATATGAGGTGACATGGCCCAAACATTTCAACATTCACTGATTATCTCATATTTCTGTTATTAGATTTTATAAAGGATTTTTTTGGGAAGACAAAACTTAATTGGAGAGGCTGTTGTTTTAATCCTGTGAAGGCCATCGGTTTATTATTATGCAAAAAAAAAAGGACATGGTTGCTTTATCCCTTTGGTTTAATATATTATCTGAGGTCTGTCTCAGGGTCAGGTTCAGGGTTGAACAACTTACCTGCTTGAGTTTCCACTGTGGGAATTTCATCTTGTGCAAGACTCCCATTGTTCAAGCAAGCTAGAATACTTTCTGTACCATTAGTGGCAGAGAAATATGGAACTGCCGTTTCATATTTGTACCTGTGGAAAACAAACATATATTTGGCACAAATCATTTGTCTTATAATTTGAATCTAGAAACATATCCTTGTTGACACAAATACGGTAACTAAAGGGGTTTCAAGAGTAGTTGACCAAGTAAACGTACGGTCCTTGGAATAAATGTGGTGCCGCAGTTATGAAGGATCCCATGGCCATGATTAAACATCCAGCTCCTATGAGTCGTGGTCTATGAAGTTTAGCACCAAAGTAACTCACAAAAGCTATTACAAACAGATTACCTGAAACAAACAAAAAATGGTATCCTATTGAAATCACAGATTTTGACAAGTTGATTATTTCATATGAATGACAATGTGATTTAGAAAATGTGATATGAAAATATGTGATTTAGATGGAAAAGTATGATTTATTAAAGTATGATGTATGAAGGTGTCCCCCCAACTATGGGGTACAAGAAGACTTATACGTGAGATAATACACATTTGCCAGCAGTTCACCATGAGGCAAAATACTACTTATATAAGAGTGTATGGTTGTATGAATTAGACCCAAACATATTTTTTTTTCTCACCAATTTCAAAACTTCCATCAATTAATCCAATCAGTGAGCTGGGGATGTCAAAACGTCTCTCAATCTGTGTGATAGAGCTCTTCATGTAGCTGCCCTGAAATGCTTTGGCAAAGTACACAAAAGACATGGCAGCCAAAAACATCTGAAGAACACACACACACACACACACACACACACACACACACACACACACACACACACAGGTTAACAATTCATGTAACTAAAACCCACTATGATTTTATATACTTAAGGACCATTCAGATTTGTCCTTATTTTTTTAATGCTGTTTTGAGACATGCATATTTAATAGATTGTATGGTTTTCAACCCAATCTCTGTATGTGAAGCATGATAAGATCATATGAAAACATACTATTGGGATTTATATACATACTAATGTACCAATTTGCCAAAACAAGAAATAGATATGAATTTTCATTAATGTGTTGGGTAATTATTATTTTTTTTGTATTATTTGTTTTGGGGGGGGTTGTTTTTCTTTTCATTCCCGTGAATTAAACAAGCTTCAGTCTGGATCCAGAACACCTGAGAAGAGACGATGCCAACCCCTCACAACATACAGAACTACCAAATTTTGCTATAAGTTTGATTGCAACATATAATCATTGCTGTTAATCGTGTTCATCGTTTGTTTGATAACGTCATTAACTAATTTTACCGTACATTTCTGCCAGTGGTGGTCAGTAACATTTTCAAGTAACTGTACTTTACTGGAGTAGTTTTATTTTGAGTAACTTTTACTTCACTACATTCCAAAGCATAAGATCGGACTTTTTACTTCACTACATTTCATAAAACATATAGTAACTCCTTATAATATGTCACGTGCTCCGAGACGGAGAAGCGATGTCTGATTCATGATCAATCGGTTCGCAAATCACAACAAACGATTCATTCACGAATTGGAATGATCCAATTGCAGCTGTTCTCGAGTCGACAATTCACTGATTCAAATTATGCGTTTGGAGCGAGTCTCCAGTGAACTGAACTCATAAGAACCGGAGATCTTGTAAGCCGCATGCGGGCGTGAAAAGCAAGTTACTAGTGTCAATTTTAGGATGAACTATTGTACCTGAAAATCATATTTAGGACAGACAGTCAGTTGTTTTGTTTGTTAATTAAATCTGCTGTAAAGGGTGACCTATTTAAGCCCACTGAAATGCTTGAATGCAGACAGATCAATGACAGTGTCTCTATGTTTTAGGTTAAAAAACAAAACATTAAAATAACACAGATTAAATAAAATAATTCATGCACGTTCATATTCCCTGCTGCTTTAACGTTAGCAGTTTTATTAAAATGATATGCATTTAGCCCTATACTTCTGTTTTTATATTGTTTATCAACAGTATACATTTTTATATTGTTTAGCTCAACTAGCCGAGTAGACAGATTCATTTTTATTCATAACCATACTGAAAATAAGTAGATATTATTAGCTGATGTTAACTGTCTAGCTAACAAGCTTGCTGGTGCTAAGTTTAGGATTTTTTAGGTATAAAGTCAAAATATTTTTTATTTAACCACAAAAAGAAAGGATGTGATGTTCAGAACATAATTACAGTAATTATCAGAGTGGGAAGTGATGCCCTCTGGGGGCATTTGGCCAAGGGTGTTTAACACCACAGACAAGGTTTGAGAAGAAATTTTGTTTTATTATGAAACTGTAATTATATTTTCCTTAAAATGTTCTTCCTAACTTCAGGCCTTATTCTCATGTCATATATAACTGTGACGTTCTTTAAAACAAGTGTTAAAACACTTTTTTCCAACCTGGTCTCATAAAAATACGTACCTCTGTGCACTTTCTGTGTGACACTGTTTTATGTACCTTACTGCACGTTTCAAAGAAAAATGTTCACTAGTGGCGCTAAAACACAGATTAAATACATGAACCCTGGCACGTTTTTATTATGTAGATATAGGTACATATTGATGTTTTTTTTATTACGTTGCTACAGGTACATATAGCAGTGGTTCAGAATTCAAATATCCGGGATCTGTCCCTAAAAATGAATGCTCTATCATATTGGAAAAATGCCCTACACCAAACCCAACCCTAAACCTACCCGATAGTGTTAAAAAGGCTAAACTGATATAAAACCATATTTTTGATGCAACCGTGCCATTTCAACTTCCTTATATGCAGATTTGAACTACTTTATACAACCGTGACTACACGAGATTCGAACCAGAGCTCCTCGCCTCCTAAGTACATCTCCATACTCCGTGAGCTACTGAACAAACTTACTGTCTATGAAAATCCATATATACGAGGCTGAATATGTGTGATGCTGATGTTCAAAAACATCTGTTTTCAAATCTCCCAGCTTTTTAATATTGATTTGAAGTCGTAACAAGATATTCTTCAAGTAATTGTGTGAAAATTACGCTTTATCAATCAAAACTTTGTAAATTTGTGTGAAAAGGAGTAAAAGGTGTCAGAGTTTTAATGCCTCTAGTGTTTGTTTATTTTGAAAACGGCAGTAATATGCAGTTATTAGTACGTATTTCGTGTCTCGCTAAAAAGTGCACCCAGGTAGGTAAATGGCATGAGACCAGGTAGCTTTTTTCTAACTGGTGAAAATCATATGGTCAAATCTATTTTATCTCAGGTACATTACAATGTAAGCTTCACAGTAAACATTACTACATCACTCTCGTCAACGAAGTCCATATCAACACAAATATATATATATATTGACTCCATATAGTGGTTATTTTGGGAAAAATCCCAGGTATTTTGAGCAGTATGATTAAAAATATGTGCAAATATACAATTAAATTAAGTAGTCTATATAAAATTTCAAAATAAATCTATCAGTAATTTTTTACTTAAGTACATCATAAATTGAGTACTTTTGTACTTTTACTTGAGTAAAATTGAAAAAGCAGTATTTTTACTTTTAGCTCATTTTTAGCTAAACAACTGAAAAGTGTCCTAAAACAAGCCAACAAACCAGTTTGACCAGTGAAGACAACCATCTTATTCTAGATTTAGCAGCACCATAACTGAATCAAATTCTAGTAGCCTACTTTTTGTAAGTAGTTTTGTGTAGGGGTGCTCCGATTGATTGGCTACCGATCACTATCGGCCGATAATCACTTTGGGATGTTTGATCGACCATTTGCTCTAAAAGGCAGATCTCATAAACCCATCTCTGAAAGCTGATGGCGCACCTGCCGTGAGAGATTTGGCATGACATGCAGTGGTCTCAGTCTGCCGTGGGTAACATAATTATAATGCTGAAGGTGAGGTACAATTGATATTTCTTCATTAAATAACTTCTAAAGTAATTTGAAAGCTTTCTGTGAGACATAATTACACAGTGTGAGTGTCACCGCACGCTCTCTCTCTCTCTCAAAATAATAAATGGCTTCAAATCACCAAAACATCGTGTCTGTCCATAAGCGAGCTGCACACTGCACAGTTGCCACAGGAATTATCACTTGCACAATGGAGGCAGTGTTGTCATTAAGTTTAAAAACTGCATTTCTTTTAATTATTGCCAGTGTTTAAACCATTACGCTCTCCTGGAGACTGTGCACTCATGCACACTCAAGCACGTCACGCGCCAGGTTCACACATACTTTGTTTGCAGTTCGTCGGCCATATATTTACTGCACTCAAGTTAACAGATTTTAAAGTGTTTACACTGCATACGGTTGCGATCCGGCATTGTGTTCCATAAGCTCACACCGAGTTTGCTGCACGGCACATACTGAATCAAAGTGACAGTGCATTGTTTGTGATTAATAATAGAAATAAAAATGTAGTAATTACACCATAAATGCATATAAGTCTACTGTGCTTCACAGTCCACATATGGCATTTTGGCTAGGTTTACAAGAAAAGAGCACTTTTAGATAAACAAGGCAATAATAGATGGCAGTCATAGAGGTAGTAAAACAAAGTTCTTTATGAACCACTGGATTGCTTGTAATAAAGATTTAAATGCAAAACAAAGGCAGTAGAGCAGACTTTCTGTCAGTGGTAAGCAGTTTTGGGGGTAAAGCATTACAAGTAACGTGAGTTACGTAATCAGATTACTTTTTTCAAGTAACTAGTAAAGTAACGCATAAACTTTTAATTTACAACTAAATATCTTTATGACACTTTATGGTGTGAAAGGGCTTTTACATTTGTTATAAATAGAACTTCGTATATTAAACAAACAATCAAGTCCTGCTCATATTTAAAAAGTAACACAAAAGTAGCGCAAAAGTAATGTAACGCATTACTTTCCATAAAAAGTAACTACTGTAAATAACATAATTAGTAACTTTTTTAGGGAGTAACGCAATGTTGTAATGCATTACTTTTAAAAATAACTTTCCACAACACTGGTGGTAAGTTTTAATTTAGAATGTTTCTGACAACGTAAGAATAGTATTTTAAATGTGTTGCCACTTGCTTGAGCAACTTTTGTGCTGTGTGTAAGCTATTGTGCAATAATTGCACGAGTGTAAAAACAAAAATGCACTGCATGATCGAACATGTAGGTGAGATAAATATATATTTTAGAAAAATGTCTACAAAAATGCTTCCCTTCACCCATCAAATAAAAAGAAAATCCTATATGTGTCACCTATATGAGGGAAATAAATACTATACATAATTCTACATGATTAAAATAAGGCTTTAAAAAGATCGGTAATGGTGATCGTACCGGCAGATAGTGCTTTCTGTGATAGGCCTCAAAAATCCTGATCAGAGCACCACTAGTTTTGTGGAACCAATGGCAAATCACTCACAGGTTGCAAAATGACTTTGTTAATGACCTGATATGCAATTTTTAAAAAGATGTGTCCTTATCATTGCTCTTATCAAAATATAAGTGAAACTATCATTGCATTCAGTTATTCAACACTACACTAGACAGATGGATTTAGCAGTGACACTTTACACAGATGTTTAACCCACATTTTGATGAGTAGTAAAATAATTGTCTCAGTATTTGTACTACCATCAGATTACCATTGCATGTTCATGTTACTCGAGTTAACTATTAAAGTTAAACTTTGGGTCAGAAGCCATTCCATTGATTGGATTACACAAAAGGAAAGTACACTAATCATCAACTGCCACTAAAACTCTGACTTTGCTCCAAACATTGACCTTCTAGAGACATTTTCTTTAAGCGATAAGGTCGGAAAATTTCCTAGTAGAATATTATTTTGAAATAGAAAGATCCCCATGGATTGAGTGTCATTGAAAGTGTTTTTTTTTTTTTGGCACACTGGCTACAATACATACAGTGACCCCAAAAATATGATATTAAATCAAGTTTTAAATTAATTATGCTGAAGTGATTTATGGTGGAGGTATGAGGGCAGTTCCCATCAAGTTCAAACAGGTGTCCAGAATAAGCATAGGTACACTTACATTTATGCATTTAGCAGATTCTTTTATCCAAAGCAACTTACAGTGTATTTAGGCTATACATGGTTTTGCCAGTATGTGTGTTTCCTAGGAATTGGACCCACAACCTGTTGCGCTGCTAACGCAATGCTCTGCTACTGAGCCACATGACCACTAGTTAATGACATTATCTATGAGCACGATCTACTAATTTTTTACAACCAGAAATTGTCTAGATATCAATTGTGTATGGTGGCCGAGAGAGCTCAAGGCGCTGCAACTTTAGAAAACACATGCAAATAGAAAAAGCTCCAGAAAATAAAAAAAACATCTCACAACGCAAACAAATAAATAAAGAAACGCACTGCAAATGCTCACAACACAATAAATAAATTTTATATGCAGTGCGTTTCTTAATTTGTTTGTGTTGTGAGTGTTTGCAGTAAATGTGTTGTCAAATTGATGAAGTTATTTTCTTAATTTGCAGGTGTTTTTTCTATTTGCAGCACGTTGAGCTCTCTCGACCACCGTAATTGTCAATATATATGCAATATATATTTGTAAAAATTTTTTATGTTTTACTCAAAACATGTGCTTATGCTATTTAAAACAAATGCCAGACGGTTTTATATTTAACATGCAATGCAATTTACACATTTACAAACATTTTAGAAGATGATCTGAAACTATGCAGAGAAAGGCAATAGAAAGTAATTGCATAGTGATGAGATTAAACAAGCTGTTATCACGTCCCTGTCTTTGATCATAATGGGCCAATGTAATCAAGAAACTTAAAAGCAGAAGAAGATAAGTCAAAATTACCTTTAATTTGGAGCAGCAAGGCTCTTGTGCCATCTTCTTTTCCACACTCATGATGCCCTGGAAACAATACGAATGACAGATGACAGAACAGTACAGAGCGTGTTAACAGCAGGATCATTATAAACAGCATCACATTATTGTCGTGCAAACAGCAGGGTCCATTGTTCACGGGAGTAAGAAAACATCATCTGAGGGGAAAGACCCCTGAGGGTGGAGCTGAGAGTGGATTCAGAAATTGCACCACATTTCCTGCAAGAGGAAGGGTGCTTGAAAAAAGAAATCAAAGATTTCAAGAATCATGGACAGCAAGGCTAACTTTGATGTGTTGGTTTAATGCTGAAGACAATGAAACGTAATGTGGATAATGTTTTTTAAAGAAAGTAAAACAAGAAAAGATAAAGAAAAACCCAATGAATATTTTTGGAAAGATTGGCAAAAGAAATTAAGTGTTTATTTAGGCTAAAAGAGACTAAAAGGGCTAGTTGCCACATGTTATAAAAAAGGGTTTGAACACAATAAAACTGCACAGATATGCAGTCAGGCAAAGATCAACGATATATTGAAGGCACATTTTAAATGAAAATTGTAAACGGCATCAATATTAATAAGAATTGTTGGCATGACTGCCAGTTTGGGACAAGTATAACTTAAGGTTATTTAATTTATTTATTTATTTTTTATTCATTTTTTACAATGTTGTAAATAATGATTTGTCATTTCTTTGTATGCTACCTTTTGTATTTTATATAAAAACATAACTTTACCTTTGATTAAAATCACATAATTCACCATGTAATGCCAGACTGGCCACTGTAACCCATTATAGTGTGACAAGCTTTTACAGAAAAGTAATGAATAAATAAAACAAAATATTCACAGATGTGACAAAACAGCCCCGATCATGTGCGTGATATAACAAAATACAATGCATATTAATATAGATAAATCCTCTCTGTAACACGTGAAAACAATTTATTTTCAAAAACAACAAGAACTACAGAGATCATACATACCTGTGCTGTAGCCTGTGTCCCTCAGAATGGATAAAGGACTCTAGCACTTTGCTTACAGGTAAGGCTTTATCATTCAGTGTCATCTAATCAGTAACCAAACAATCATGTCCATCTGCTGATCATGTCAACAGGTCACTTCTCTACAGCGAGGGGGCTGGGGTTTCTCAGAGGTACAGAGGACAGAGCAGACCAATGCTGTCTCATATGCTTTGGACAAACAGAGACGGAATGCTGCAGCGAAAAGTGAGTCACTGGAAACAGTATGTGTAGTTTATTGAACAGTGAAAACTTTTACTCAAGTTCCTGTGCCTGTGAATTCACCATTCACTCCAATCTAAACACTCCATATGTTTATTGGATTTCTTAAATATGAGGATATCTATCTATCTATCTATCTATCTATCCATCCGTCCGTCCGTCCGTCCGTCCGTCCGTCCGTCCGTCAATCCAACGTATATTGATTATGATAAAATTAAGGTTACCACAATGCTATTGTTATTATTAATTTGCTAATGCAAAAAGGAAATACAGTTTAAAATAAAAAAACACAAGTATCAAATTAATTTATCATTAAAATCTGATTATTATGAATTATGAATCCATAATTTACAAAATATACAAAAGCCTCTGAGGCCTTGACAAATTATATCAGGTTACAAGTTTGATTTGGTCATGAAATCACATTCAGAGTAGAGATATGGTATTATTCATATGTTACATGGTCAGGAAATATAAAACAGTTCAAAATAAAGTAGCAATTGCACACAATAATTTTTGATTTATGTTATGTGTTAGATTTATGGCAAAACAAGATAAAATAGTGATTATTATTTAAACAATAAAAACCAAAGTTTTCATACATTTGTGTGTCAGGTAAACATACCCTTCAACCCTGCATTTACAGCCTGTGACATGTCTGAATGTGAAGTGGGTCAGAGAGTTTTTACTGCAAGTCAGCATGATTTTTCTCATCTCATAACTTCTCTCCTTACAGCACTGGTGACTCTGTTTAAGCTGAAGTGTGCCGTTGGTATGAACCCACCTACAAGACAACACAACAAATAAAGCATCGAACTCAGGGGCCACACATACACAGCTAAACAGAGCTAAAGGTTTGTAAAATCAGATTTTTTAATTCAAATATTTTGCACTATTATTAAGGCCCTAAAATGTACACTTTCACACATTTGGGGTTATCACCTCAAATGTGACTTAAAAGCCTCCCCCTGCTTCTCCACATTTATGCCTTCATATTTAAATATGAAGTCAAAACAAACTTATTTTATTATTTCCTGTTGCACAAATTTGTGGTCCATTAATTTTAAATACAAATATTTTTCTGATGTTTTGCATTGTAGCTTTATCTAAGCTGCCAATAAAATGAAAAATGTTGGAAAAAATGTGTTGAAAAATGACTGACAATACCCTCTAGTGGCCATAAGGCTTTTTGTCAAGGAAGGATTTTTGGCAGATCTTTGCCTTTGATTCTACAACATCCAGCTCAGTGTCTGTTTAACAATATGTCTCTAAAAGAATAATTACTAAAATGTTCTAGCTTATTTGATAGTAAAATCTGATATTGCATGTAGCATTACCTATGATACACAAAATTAAATGACATACTCAAATCACGACTCATCAAGTAAAACATATTTGTATAATAATTAACAAAATGATAATCATTTGATTGGATGTTCAACGCCAAACAATACAAATCTTATTTGAATGATAAGTTGTAAACCTTTCCTCACTGCTCTAAATATAGTAATATGATATAACATTATTCATAAAATAATTTAGTTCTTTTGCATTTTTTATTAATCAAAGAAAAATAAATATATCATGCTTTTCAAAAAACACAATTATTTATATTATAATATAATTTTTGAATTTATAAAACATATACAGTATAATATTACTTCAGAATATTACAGTTTTGTATTTATTTATTTATTTATTTATTAAAATGTAGCTTCGGTGAGAACTGAACTTTTTATACATTTGAAGATAGTTCTGTGCTTTTGTGTTTTTTAATTATTTTATTTTATTTTATTGAAATCCTGAATCTGATACACTTGATTCAACACTAACAGTTTAATTTTTACAGATTTTATTGGTATTATTTTACTTACTTTTTTCCCCTTCTTCCTTAGAAATTAAACAAACAAACAAACACACACACACACACACACACACACACACACACATACATTGTGTAGTCACTGGAAAAGTGGAAAGTCACCTTGACACTAACATTGATATTACAATTTTGGTCTTGGAGTTAAAATTTGTGACATCAGGGAAGAACTAGACCCCCACTGCACTATGGTACAGTTCACCTTTGAGGGAACTTATGCTGTGTCAAATGACGACACTTTGGGGAATGCACTCAGCGTGACAGTATCGTGGCAGGGGATTTTAAGGACTTGACGCCTCTATCCCCAGCTTACAAGGAAGTTATAGAGGTTACGACTTGTTTGGGGGACTAGTTAAATATCCAATGGACAACTGAAAAGCAGGAAGTGCAGAAAAAAGTCGATGAGTATTTAGACGAGCACAATTTCCACATCATGACCTGCCTTCTCTTTCTCGTTTCTCCAATACAGAGGTATTGGGATCATCGAAAAGGCCGTTCTCTTCCCATCTATCAAGCCCAGCAATTACTCTTCCATATTGGGGGCAAAATAGAATGGCTATGGGATGTTGCCATGGGTTGAATAGACATTAGCAACTTATCTCTCAATGTCATTGCATCATCCCTGAAGGCCCATACACTTCACACCAAGCCCTGCCAAACAATATTTGTGCTGTTGGGTAAGGCTTACATGGAATGCAGGTGTACAAGGCTGACCTGCAAGGAACTTGGATGAGGGTGAAGAGGTCAGGTCTGATAATGTAAAAGAGCTCCATTGGGCCACAGACCTGTCTTTCCAGACCACAAGGAGACGCCCCGTGTCTTTGACCCCATGTCTTTTTCCATGGCAACTCTGGTGGCTATGGAAAGACATCAAGAAGTAGAATAAATTGTTCCTCTTTGATGACCCATTTATGCCATCAAGCCTCTTCAATGACACAATGGTTTCCAGAGAATGCAAATCACAGTGTCCGCCCAAAGTCGTTGCAGCCCTGCAGATTTTGCTCTCTCAAATAAGATCTGTAGAAAAAGTAGTTTGGGATTCCCCTGCAGGTCAGCTAATTCAGGGCACCGAACCCAGTATTTACAAAGCACCAGAGGTCAGTCTCAAGAGACTTATCCCCCAGGTAGATTATGTAGAAGCATGGAAGCTGCTACACAATGTATATAATTAAGTCTTGTGTACAGTGGAAAGTGGCTACATAATTCAATTAGTATCTTGTCCACCCAAGTTCACCAGAGTGGTTTGAACTGTAGTCAACCCCGAGCAGAGTCAAGTGATGGAACAAGATGTACAGTCAATCTTGGCTAAGAATTTTTTTGCAATTTTAGCCCAGTCACAAGAGATAGGGGTTCGACATTGAGATGTCATCCTTGGCCATATAAGGTGATTGGGATTGAAGCTAAACACCAAGAAAGGCAATTTGTCTCCCCTGCAGAAGACTATGTTTCTGGAGGTTGTGAGGGACTCTTGTATGATGTAGGCACAATTGTCTTCTGCTCGTATCGAGTTCATCCTGGCTACAGTGTCTGGGATTAAGCTTGGCCAGTGGTTGCTTAGGACAAAGGTGCTCTTACACGCAGATGCCTTCGTTCCCTGGCAATATGAAACCATGGCCATAAAAAAACTGTGGCTCCTGTCTCAAGGTCCTGTGTTGGGGGTAGCTTGACATTGCAAAAATAGTGACGACTGATGCATCTCTCAGAATGGGGAGCGGTAATGGATGGTCGCTTTACAAGGGTTCTGTCTGTAGGGGTCTCTCACTGCACATAAATTGCCTGGAGATGATGGCTGTCTGGGCAGAGGCTACGTCCCAGGGAATAAAGATTTCACCCTGAGACAGTGGAGTAGTAGGATCTATTTGCATTTCGAGAGGCCACCCACTGTCTGCTATGGTTCTTCCTCACGCATCCTGCTATGCTCCCCCAATTACTTTGCTCCATGGAGTTTTAGAGAGGATTGGGACTGGGTCAGTCTACTCTTGGTAGCCCTGCTCTGGCCAGCCCGAGTCTGGTTCTCAGACCTTACAGCAACCCTAGCAGGCTCTCCATGTGTAATCCCAGTCAGGAGGGTCCTTTTCTGGAGTTCCTCCAGGATTGTTTTTCTGTGGGTCTGTTCTCATCCATGCTTAATGTCTATGTGGCAGCCAAAAGCTGCCTTCCATGCACCGTTAGGTGATGGTTCATTGGGAAGACAGTATATGATAGATTGGTTCCTTTTTGGCAATTGGATGATGAGGCACATGAAACAGCTTGCGGGCTGGTAGTGGGTCTGGAAGGGTAATCCCTGGCACCCTTTGAACCAAATGATTCAGTGATAAAGAAATTCCTCACTTTGAAGGAGGCTTTTGTTTTTGGCTTTTATGTCCATTTGAAAGAGTCTGGAACTTACAGGCCATTCCTGTTGCTCCCGTCTGTCTGGAGTTCGCTCTGGGGAGAGTTAAAGCTGTCCTTCGCCCAAGACTGCGTTATGTGCCCAAAGTGTCCTGCATGCTGTACATAGGTCCTCTTGACAATTTTTTGTGCTTTGGATCTGGAACACTGCTTTGTTCCGGTTTATCTTTGTAGTCTCCGTGTATGCCATCACATGTTATGTCATGATGCATCATCAATCGAGGCTAGATTAGTTTTACACATTCTGTAGATGCTGTCACGCTGAATGCATTCCCCCAAGTGTCATCATTTGATGCAGAATCTCGTTCCCCTCTCAGTAAACAAGGTTATAGTTGGGTTATAGTATTACCCGCACTCATAAATCCAGTTCCTGTCTGACTACAGCTGAAAGATTCACATGGACGTGAAGGGTTTGTTCATCGATCACCCACTCAAATCCACCAGAGAGAGAAAACATATGCATACATTGTTCAATGTATTCTGTGCTAAACTTAGTTACAGCAAGGTCTTTTAAGGGGCCTTTGAAGCTATACAAAAACTCCCATTGATAGTAAATATGTGAACTATTTATTTTGCATTGTAAGTTTTTCATTGTGTTTACGTCATCAGAGCAAGAACGCCATTCCAGAGCAGAAGCAAATTTTCAGTTTTGTATTAAATATTATGACGTCAGACCATTTTTTTCCTGGTGTATTGACTTGCACAGTTTAATTATTCACCACAAGACTAGTCATATGTACTAAAAAAGTAAATTGGGTCATTTTTGATTTCATGACGACTTCATGACTTCAATCATTTTAAATAGCATTGGCAAAACTACCACATACTGTATACTGCCATATAGATATTTTAATATTTCAAATTGTTTTGTCCATCCATTTCTTTCAAGGCAAACATTATTTCAAGCTTTGAGTGGTTTAATCCAAGTCTTCTAAAAAAGACACGTTCGCTTTAAACGATGAACAGATTTTAATATAGGCTTTTATTTGCATAGCCTACATATAAATATTGATGAAATACCATTACAAAAATCTCAATCTTAAACATTTGCTCATTCTGTGAATTTGTGTCTTTAAAATAGGGCTGCAAAAGCTTACAGCAAAGAAGCTTGATTTCAGATTTAATTTCAAACTGAACTTAATTTACAAAAAAAGATAATTAAACAGTCAGTAATAAAATATTAAAACAAATTACCTCAATTCAGTTGAGGTATTCGAAATATGACAAATCACTGCTTATACAAATTCAGTGTTAAGAGCCATATGTTATTTATTTAGATAAATGCAACATCAGATGGCTTTGACCTGTAATGTCTGTACAATGTAGTGATGCAGTTAGACAGACTAGGATATTTATATGAACAAATCATACAAATATCCTATTCTGAAACATTTCTAGTATAAACTTACATTGTAAAGAAATTAGAGTTCCATCTTTCATATAGAAACTTTCTGGTGCATTTCACTTACAGTCAATCCAATTTCCAGTAGCATTTTCATCGGTCAGGCGTGGATCTATTCAGAATGATACATTTTGACAAAGTTTAATGTAGGAGAAAAGATAAATAATGTCTATTATAAAAGCACTGAGAAATCGTGATTGCACACATTCTGAGCACAAGCAATATCGGAGTGAGAGGACAGGCAGTTAATTTGTATAAGTTAGGCCTATCTGAGAGCTCGTATCCTCGCATTGCAATTACATGACTGTGAGCTCATGTTTAAAATAAACACTTGTGCGGGAGTGATTAAAATTATGCGTAATACCTGCAATCCAGCGCGGACATTCAGATTCAGACTCTATAACTGACAGGAGTTGGAGCAGATGCGTGTCAAACTCGCTGTCGGAGAGGTACAAAGGATGCAGCTTGTATCGGTGTAGGGCAGGCTATAAACGGTAGATACTGCGGAAAATGAGTAATGGAATCATGTCAGATATTTCAGCATCGGTATCAAAATATAGATATTTATGATAACACTACCAAGTAGTTTGATTCTCCAAACTTTGACTCCCTCAATGTCCGGTCAGATCTTCAACCCTGCAGCTGCAGCAGCGGCTTTACCCGGTTCAGATATTAGGGCTTTTATTGGTCCGTAGATGATCGGATCTCTTTATTGGCTACTGAAATGCCGTCAAATGTTTTAATATCAATTCAAATTGGGCGTACTCAGTAATGAACTATAATTTAAATGTAACGAAGTAGATTATTTTGCTTAATTTGTACTTAAGTGT
Source organism: Gymnocypris eckloni scoliostomus (assembly GCA_027564155.1). Lineage (NCBI taxonomy): Eukaryota > Metazoa > Chordata > Actinopteri > Cypriniformes > Cyprinidae > Gymnocypris > Gymnocypris eckloni. The sequence goes on along the minus strand of CM050432.1, from coordinate 22,783,406 downwards.
AATAAAAAGTTCAGCTTTAAAAATATACCTCAAAAACGACTTAATTACAGTAACGTGAGTAGATATAATTTGTTACCTCCACCACTGGAATTGAACCCACAACCTATTGCACTGCTGTACCAATGCTCTACCACTGAGCCACAGGAACTCTGTACTTGTTTCACCATAAGAAGATTGACATTCACGCTAATATTAGTCTGTTTCTTTCTTATTATGAGGTCACCGTAGCCACCCGATCCGGTCCGTATCCAGCCCAGATGGTCACTGCAGTCACCAGATCCAGTCCGTATCCAGATCAGATGGTGGATCAGCACCTAGAGACAACCTCTACAGCCCCAACAGCCCTGAACATCAGCAGAGTCCAGGACACCTAGATGAGCCCCAGAGACAGATCCCCAGTGAGGACCCCGTCACCTAGACAGCCATCGGTAAAAGACTACTGGAAACGGTTGAGCCCTTTAAATCTGAATTCACTGCAGTTGGAACAAACTGCTGGTTCGTTCAGCGATATCGTCGACTTCATTGCACAGATACTATAGATATAGATTGCACAGATACTATAGATATTATTTAAACTGAACTGAGCTGGACAATGCCATCACTGAATTCAATAATGAAATGCCTTCAACTGAAAATTAAGTGTTTAATCTTGTCATTTTACATTATTGACACACTATTTTCCAATGTTGATATTGCGCAGTTGCTTTGACACAATTTGTATTGTTAAAAGCGCTATATAAATAAAGGTGACTTGACTTGACAGATGGCTCGATTTGAGAAAGGGATAAAGATTTTATTAGATAAAAAAAACACTGGGTGGATTTCTATCATTATAGGGTGGTTGTGTACAAACATTGCCAACACACATTTCAGTTCAAACAACTTGTAAAAGTGCATGTAGCATTATATGACCCCTTTAATCATTCTGCTCTCTCTTATTTTCCCTGCCCCCACCTGCCATACACTTTGTCCCATGAGTTTTTACAAACACACACCACTTAAATATTGATGTATGTACTCGTGAATGGTCAATCGGCCAAGGCCTTAGTGGATTCAGATAGTACTCAGACTATAGGACATGACAGCTTGGTTCCTAAAGATTAATATATTACTCAGAACTTCAGTAAAGTTTTTTGTGTGCATGGATAAATTAGGGAGTATCCTACTGCTGAGATATACTCAATAGTGCAGGGGCAGCCTTTTTTGTTGCATGTGGCTGTCTCGTCCCAGTTACCTCATGTGGTAATACTGGGGTAAGATCTCTCCATTCTCTCGGTGTCCCAAGTTCAGTCCTGTTATGCCGTAACCCACATCCAGAGTGCTAGAATAGACCTCAATGAGTTGCCGTTTGCTGATGTTGATGTTGAGGTGGCCGGTGAGAATACAAAAACATACATCTAAAAAGGAAAGGCTTAAGGATAAATGTGAGGATACTGTGGTGAGTAGGCAGGAATTTGTAGTTCCGGAATCAATCCACCATACCGTTATTACTCTGGGACATTATGACTTAGGCAAGCATAAGATGTTAGCAAGGATTGCAAGTCAGTTCAGTTGGCCTAATATATTTACAGATGTAACCAAGTTCATTCGAGTTTGTTACCTGTACAGAGTGTCAGATGACATATGGAAGGAGAGTTGCACACGCACATTTTTTACCATTTGTCAGTCATTGACATTCTTCAGTTGCCTGGAAATGGATGTAGGGGGGGCCCTGGAGAGTAGTAAGAATATACATTTTAGTGATCTGTGATTATGCCACCAAGTATCCAGAAGCCGTTCTCCTTAGAAACATCAAAGCTAGACAAGTAGCCATCTGCCTTGTTCAGCTGTGTTCCAGTGTGGGGGTACCCCTGGACATTTTAAACAGTTCAGGGTAATAAATGTATGTCCTTGTTGTACACCTTAGAAGTTCTGGGAGTGGTAAGGCTGGGATTAGGGCTACTAAGACCTCACCTTACCACCCCAGACTGATCTGGTTGAGCACTTCGAACAAAACCTTAAAAGCATGCTGCGCAAGTTAGTTTCCAAGTCAGCCAAAAGATGCTGCTGCTGCTGCTGCCCACCAGTGAGAAGAAGTTGCTAGCTAAGTGGCATGGACCCTACCGGTGCTTAAAACAGGCAGTGTTACCTATGAGATATGCCAGAGCAGGGGAAGAAAAAGGACAACTTCCATATTAATTTGTTGAAAGAGTTCTACCCTACTTGCTGTGTCAACCCTCTGGTGGTGATTGGAGGAAGCCACAGAGGCTGAATTTGTGACAATGGGCATAGACAAATATGGATGCTTTATGCAAATGTATGTTTATTATTATTTAAACCATTCCCTCTCTGTGCCCACATACTGTATTTTTATGCTGCTAAATTCTCAATAAAACTGTTTTAATTGGTTTATTTGACTGTTTCTGTTGTCAGACCACGCAATGAATATGAAATAGTGACTGAAACGTGTACTATTAAGACCAACCAGCTCTCCCTTCCAAGATGTTAATCTGCACCGAAATCCAGATTATCAAGCTGTCGTCTGATCAAATCAAATACACATAAGATAATTAATTTGAATAAATATAATATAAAAATAAATGTTTTGTTTCATTATTTGATTAAGGTAATTTAGAAAAAACATTTGGATAATTTTGTATTCGTTAAAGTAGCTAACAACCAGCGGCCAGTGGCAGACAGTGAGCTGATCATAGCGTGTTTGATCAATTTAGACATGATAAATATATCTATAGAAAGCTTTAAATTAGTACTTAACAAAATAAAACATATAGAAAACAAAAACTATTTCATTATAATCATAATCCGTAGATGCATTTATTAAAGGCGGGTCTAATGAGGAGATGGCAAGTCAGGATCTGCAACTTCATCCTTGCGACACCAACTTAGAAAACACTAGCTTATTAATATTAATATAAAATTTCCCCCGAACACATTCATCTGGCTCTGGAGCAGACTCTGTCGGCTCCCGGAACGGAGCGGGCTCTGGAGCGTACTCTGTCGGCTCACGGAACGGAGCGGGCCCCGCCACCTCAGGAGCTTTGTGAGCGGACACCGCCGCCTCGGGAGGAACATGAGTGGCACCACCGCCTCGGGGGCTCTGTGGGCGGACACCGCCGCTTCGGGAGAAACATCCGTGGGTTCCACCGCTTCGAGAAAGCCTGAAGCGAGCTCTGCTACCTCGGAGGAAACATCAGCAGGCTCTACCGCTTCGAGAAGGCCTGAAGCAAGCTCCGCTACCTCGGAAGAAACATCAGCGGACCCCGTTAACGTTACCTTGGGAGCCTTCTGAGAGCGTACCACCTCCTTGGATAGGACGCGAACAGATAAAGCCGCTCGCACCGACATCAGCAGAGGATCCTGCACGCTGGTGATCAGCCTGAGATGGCCGAGGAACGGGCTTGAGGCTTTGGGAGGTTGGTGAACGGTCACCGCCGCCTCAGGAGATCCGTGAGCGGACGCCACCATCTTGGGAGCTGTGTGAGGGGGCACCGCCACTTCGGGAGCTTTGTGAGCAGAGCACTTCAGGAGCTAGATGAGCCGCTCGATGCAGAGCCAGGTTGAGGAGATCTGGGTCCAAATGTAGGTTAAGCAAGTTCTTTTGAATAAATAAAAGGCCAACAGAAAACAAGGCAGGTCTTCTCTGTGCCAGATAAACAGGAACACAGAAAAACCTATAAATACATACTCACATCTGCATCAACATCTCAGCATCAGCATGCGATTTGTTTTGACTTTCCTGCTGGTGCATGCTATGCTGGCAGTATTTAGTCAGCCACCAATTGTGCAAGTTCTCCCAAAAAGATGGAGGCCTGGGTAATTTTCATCATAGGTATACCTCAACTATGAGAGACAAAATAAGAAAAAAAAATCCAGAAAATCACATTGTAGAATTTTTAAAGAATTTACTTGCAAATTATGGTGGAAAATAAGTATTTGGTCAATAACAAAATTTAATCTCAATACTTTGTTATATACCCTTTGTTGGCAATGACAGAGGTCAAACGTTTTCTGTAAGTCTTCACAAGGTTTTCACACACTGTTGCTGGTATTTTGGCCCATTCCTCCATGCAGATCTCCTCTAGAGCAGTGATGTTTTGGGGCTGTTGCTGGGCAACACGGACTTTCAACTCCCTCCAAAGATTTTCTATGGGGTTGAGATCTGGAGACTGGCTAGCCACCTTAGGACCTTGAAATGCTTCTTATGAAGCCACTCCTTGTTGGGCAGTGTGTTTGGGATCATTGTCATGCTGAAAGACCCAGCCACGTTTCATCTTCAATGCCCTTGCTGATGGAAGGAGGTTTCACTCAAAATCTCACGATACATGGCCCCATTCATTCTTTCCTTTACACAGATCAGTCGTCCTGGTCCCTTTGCAGAAAAACAGCCCCAAAGCATGATGTTTTCACCCCATGCTTCACAGTAGGTATGGTGTTCTTTGGATGCAACTCAGCATTCTTTCTCCTCCAAACACGACAAGTTGAGTTTTTACCAAAAAGTTCTATTTTGGTTTCATCTGACCATATGACATTCTCCCAATCCTCTTCTGGATCATCCAAATGCTCTCTAGCAAACTTCAGACGGGCCTGGACATGTACTGGCTTAAGCAGGGGACACGTTTGGCACTGCAGGATTTGAGTCCCTGGCGGCGCAGTGTGTTACTGATGGTAGCCTTTGTTACTTTGGTCCCAGCTCTCTGCTGGTCATTCACTAGGTCCCCCGTGTGGTTCTGGGATTTTGCTCACAGTTCTTGTGATCATTTTGACCCCAGTGAGATCTTGCGTGGAGCCCCAGATCGAGGGAGATTATCAGTGGTCTTGTATGTCTTCCATTTTCTAATAATTGCTCCCACAGTTGATTTCTTCACACCAAGCTGCTTACCTATTGCAGATTCAGTCTTCCCAGCCTGGTGCAGGTCTACAATTTTGTTTCTGGTGTCCTTTGACAGCTCTTTGGTCTTGGCCATAGTGGAGTTTGGAGTGTGACTGTTTGAGGTTGTGGACAGGTGTCTTTTATACTGATAACGAGTTCAAACAGATGCCACTAATACAGGTAACGAGTGGAGGACAGAGGAGCCTCTTAAAGAAGAAATTACAGGTCTGTGAGAGCCAGCAATCTTGCTTGTTTGTAGGTGACCAAATACTTATTTTCCACCATAATTTGCAAATAAATTCTTTAAAAATCCTACAATGTGATTTTCTGGATTTTTTTCTTTCTTATTTTGTCTCTCATAGTTGAGGTATACCTATGATGCAAATTACAGGCCTCTCTCATCTTTTTAAGTGGGAGAACTTGCACAATTGGTGGCTGACTAAATACTTTTTTGCCCCACTGTATGTCATGTTTGTTTGGTCATCACAACGTGTCATGTCTACTACTGTTCCCCTATGATATATTGTTCCCCATTAACCACACAGAGACAAGATGTAGTTATGTGTTTATAGCTGATTTCTTATGCACCACAGGACCAAACCCGCCAAAAAGGACGAACACCAGTAGAGAATTTTAATATGTTTACTGCAAGCACAGAATGGGGCAGTATTACAACAATCGTCTATGTTCTGCTTGCAATCTCTCCTCAGAGTGCATCCCGTGGACTCATGTTACAGAATACATTGTAAATATAATATAATATAAAAAATATTCCATTCAATAAACAACTGCATAACAACACCAAAGACATGTTATATACAAATATATATGCTATATTGTCAGTCCGTTAAAACATAATAATCATGATCTTTACAGTTTACAATTAAGTTTTCTAAGCACCCAAATATGTACAGGCAGTGATGTACGAGGATTTAAGTCTTGGGTGAATAAATTAGTAGTCATCAGGGAGAAAACATAATTCACTTACTATGTATAATCCTTTGCGATTTATTTGTTATTTTAAAAAGGTACGTTTTGCCCTCATTCAAGTCCTCGATTTACCCACGCCATAGCATTAGCACAGAATCAGTTGTCCAAAAGAACTAGTTTGGTTCAGACGTGCTGTGTCAGTCATAGAAGGCAATCACTTTTTTGCTGAATCGCACAGGTGCAGTATCATCAGCTCATCGGTTCTCAAATCGGACGTGTCCGAAAGAAACAGTTCTCGATTCAGTGTACTGGAGATCCGAAAACTATTGCAACGGATTCTTGACTCGAGAACAAGAACCTCTCTAACCGCCACATTACACACGCATTCAGTGTATCAGCTGCTCTGCTCATGCTCATCATCAGTTATATTTCATACAAACTAATTTTGTGAATCTGTCATCATTACCTATAATTACAGCATAGCACATAAATCATCCCTTATTCCTATTATCCTGTATCCTGTATAGCTGTATCCAAGCATGTTAACAGAAAATTGAGGGGAAGGAAAAAGTGTGGAAGAAAAAGATGCACAACCAACCGAGAGAACCACAGCTTTATGAGGATTGTCAAGCAAAATCTATTCAAGAATTTGGGTGAACTTCACAAGAAATGAACTGAGGCTGGGATCAAGGCATCAATAGCCACCACACACAGACATGTCAAGGAATTTGACTACAGTTGTTGTCAGAGGCGTCTTACCTGGGCTAAGGAGAAGAAGAACTGGACTGTTGCCCAGTGGTTCAAAGTCCTCTTTTCAGATGAGAGCAAGCTTTGTATTTCATTTGGAAACCAAGGTCCTAGAGTCTGGAGGAAGGGTGGAGAAGCTCATAGCCCAAGTTGCTTGAAGTCCAGTGTTACGTTTCCACAGTCTGTGGTTGTTGGTCCATTTTGTTTTTTGAAAACAACAACAACAAATACAAATTAAGCTCAGATGAGCTGTATAATACACAATTATACAGAGTATAATGAGGAGTGAAATGTGTTCTCTGCATTTAACCCATCCAAGTGGAGCAGTGGGCAGCCGACATTGCGGCGCCCAGGGAGCAGTTGGGGGTTCGGTGCCTTGCCCAAGGGTCTCACCTCAGTCGTGGACACGTCCTGCCAGAGCCGGGATTCAAACCCACAACCTTGGGTTACCTCTGGTTTCAAGTCCAACGCTCTATCCATTAGTCCATCTATCCGACTGCCCAACCAACGTCACTGCACCCGTTTACCAGGAAATTTTGGAGCACTTCATTCTTCTTTCTGCTGACCAGCTTTTTAAAGATGCTGATTTCATTTTTTCAGCAGGATTTGGCTCCTGCCCACACTGCCAAAAGCACCAAAAGTTGGTTAAATGACCATGCTGTTGGTGTGCTTGACTGGCCAGCAAACTCACCAGACCTGAACCCCATAGAGAATCTGAGAAACAAGAAACCAAAAATGCAGATGAGCTGAAGGCCACTGTCAAAGAAACCTGGGCTTCCTCACCACCTCAGCAGTGCCACAAACTGATCACCTCCATGCCATGCCAAGTTTAGGCAGTAATTAAAGCAAAAGGAGCCCCTATCAAGAATTGAGTACATATACAGTAAATTAACATACTTTCTAGAAGGCCAACAATTCCATAAAAATGTATTTTTATTGGTCTAATGAAGTATTCTAATTTGTTGAGATAGTGAATTGGTAGGTATTTGATAAATGTGAGCCAAAATCACAAATAAAAGAACCAAATATTTAAACTACTTCAGTCTGTGTGCATTGAATTTATTTAATACACAAGTTTCACTATTTGAGTTAAATTACTGAAATACATTTTTTCCACAACATTCTAATTTATCGAGATGCACCTGTAGATACATTCATCTTTAAAAATATATATATATGTTTTATATTATCACACTTTCTGATATTTAACAAAATACTTGGGTAACATGCTTTTCGTCTGCTTGAAAAATGACACATGCTCAGTATCATCAGATCATCGGTTCTCAAATCGGACGTATCAGAAAAAAATGGTTGTCGGTTCAGTCAAGTCAAGTGACCTTTATTTATATAGCGCTTTTAACAATACAAATTGTGTCAAAGCAACTGCACACTATCAAAATTGGAAAATAGTTTATCACTAATGTAAAAATGACTAGATTAAACGCCCATTTTTCAGTTAAAGGCATTTCGTTATTGAATTCAGTGATGTCATCGTCCAGCTCAGTTTAGTGTAAAAAGTATCTGTGCAATCAAGTCGGTGATATTGCTGGAAATGAAGTGTCCCCAACTAAGCAGGCCAGAGGCGACGACGATGGCAAGGAACCAAAACTCCATTGGTGACCGAACGGAGAAAAAAACCTTGGGAGAACCCAGGTTCAGTCGGGGGGCCAGTTCCCCTCTGGCCAGACGAACCAATAGTTTGTTCCAACTGCAGCAAAGTGGTATTTTCCCGATGGCTGTGTAGGTGATGAGGTCCTCACTGGGGATCTGTCTCTGGGGCTCATCTAGGTGTCCTGGTCTCCGCTGACATTCAGAGTTGTAGAGGTCGTCTCTAGGTGATTATCCACCATCTGATCTGTATACGGACTGGATCTGGTGACGGCAGCGATCATCTGAGCTGGATAAGGACCGGATCGGGTGGCTACGGTGACCTCGGAATAAGAAATAAAAAGACTAATATTAGCATGCATGTCAATCTTCTTACGATGTAACAAGGACATCGTGTTTTATGGGAAGTGTTCCCGGTTCCAGTTGACCTAGTTAATGCAGCCTAATAAATACTCTAACGGATTTGAATATTAGAAGCGTATTAGTGTCTTATGTGTACGCCAGGTTAAAGAGATGGGTCTTAAGTCTAGATTTAAACTGGCAGAGTGTGTCTGCCTCCCGGACAGCGTTAGGTAGATTGTTCCAGAGTTTGGGCGCTAAATAGAAAAATGATCTGCTGCCGGCAGTTGATTTTGATATTCTAGGTATTATCAAATGGCCAGAGTTTTGAGATCGTAGCGGACGTAAAGGACTATAATGCGATAAGAGCTCGTTCAAGTACTGAGGAGCTAAGCCATTCAGGGCTTTATAAGTAATTAACAAGATTTTAAAATCTATACAATGTTTAATAGGGAGCCAGTGGAGTGTTGACAGAACCGGGCTAATGTGGTCATACTTCCTGGTTATAGTAAGATCTCTAGCTGCGGCATATTGGACTATCTGTAATTTGTTCATCAAGTCTTGTCTCGAGAACGAGAAACGCTCCAGCAGTGGGCATGTTCGTTCGGCACACGGCTCGCTGCACACATGCGGCTCTGCTCTGCTCGTGTTCATCATCAGTTCTCTCTTCACAGGAGTTCACTCAGCGTACTGTTTTAGTAAATTAATAACTCCAGGATATTGCTTTATTTCAAGAGAGAAGGAGTGTCAGGCATGTTAAAAAAAGTAAATAACTTAAGTAATTTGTGGATTAGTGCTTATTGGAAACGCGAACCATTTAAAACGATTCAGTCCGATTTGATGAACTGGTTCTACCAGTTCAATTAGAAGATCCGGTTAAATATAACAATTTGTTCGCGAATCGGACATCACTCGCGCACTCCACTCAGTGCAGCTACACATCAATCTCTCATCATATTCACTGTACAATAAAACTATAAAACGATCAATATTAACAAACTTCTTCATACCTTAGATGATGACCACAATGTAAATTGATACTTGAGATAAACTCATTCCAAAATTCGTCAAACATTAATTGAAATAAATACTTTTTATACAGTGTTTCTCAACATTAGTAAACCCTTGTTTAACATATGGCATGTTCATAAATACAAAAACCACCATGTTTTATTCAAATCTTACCTTAATTTCTACTTAATAAACTCTAAAAATAACTATTTACATCATTCCTTGACTAAAACACATACCTTTTCTTTGGAGTGCCTCCCGTGGACTGAAGTGTGCGTCACCCCAGGAACATACCACTGATCAGAGAGGGGGTATATATAATTGGCAAAACTCTAGAAAAGTCTCACTGCAGCCCATAATATCCATGAGGCATGGTTGGATCCAGATCTAACTCCTGCCACCTTACATATACATTTTCATTTGCTACTACTTATAAATGGAATTAATTCACACAGTTACATGTTATTTATTATTTAAAGTCTGCATGTATCTCCGCATTATAAACAGTTACCTTGAATGCTGTTTACTCACCATATCTTAGTCTTGTGACTCCTCAAAGAAGGAGGCGGGGCTATTTCAACTCCCTAGTTTTTTTTTCACGTATTTTGATTTATTATAAAATAAATATGATAAAAAATTGAGTTCTTTATCGAACCAGCAAAGGGCGTTCCCCATCTGGCACAGTACAGTTGACCGGAAATGACTCAACTGGCTTATCTAAAACCAGGAAGTAATCACGAATGGTCAATTGCTACTCAATACTAGCCCAAAACTAGCCCAATCGAGTTTGGAGAGGGGTAATCCCGTGAAAACCCTGTGAAAACCACAGACTTGGCTACACTGTTCCTAATGCAGGACTGCCAGTTTACTTATTACTGATATTAACCCAAATTGGGTCAAATCGAGTCAGCTTCCTAACACAACAGTCTCAACTGAGCCTTTGGATCGAAAAAATAACCCAGCGTGTTTGAAAAGTAAGCCTACACAGTGTATGTTTTTGCTAAATCGCTTGTAAATACTAGATTGTTATATAGCCTACATACCATGCAATATTAAAATAGGTACCCCTTAGTTTCAAAATACTTAGAGTAGAAATAATTTGTAATTTTACAGGTTATTACCCCTTTATTCCCCAAACTTTGTATATTATTCCCTTGTACTTACATGGGGGCAGGGCCTGAAATTAACACCCGACCACGCGCCAAATGCAGGTGAATTTTGCAATTGGCTGGTAAAACTGTCAATCTACCTGCCACATTGGCGGGTAGCCAATGAGAATTGAGTGATTCATTAGTTGTTGTTTTTTTGCGTCTGTTTTTTTTTTTTTTTTAAGTCCGCCATTTCGTTGGATTTTAGCTCAAAATGTGGCGGCACATTACTGGGGTAAAGAGGCCAGCTGAAACGAACAACCAACAAAAGATGAGGATGAGTCAAAGAAAAGTAAAAAGCGGCTTTAATACGAAGTGGACAATAGGCGACAACGGCAAGGTTCGTGAGTGGCTGATTTATGACCGCAGTACAGACGAAATGTACTGCAGTGACTGCCGTATGTATGGCTCAGAGAAAGCGAAGTCAAATCCTTTTGTAATCGGGACTAAAAACTTAAAATTAGAAGCAATTAAGGACCACGAGTCATCAAAAAGCCACCTACACACAATAAGTTGCAAAAAATTAAAGACTGCGCTTCCGGAGGAGACCGCTGTGGTCAAGGCACTAACGTCCATGAAAAAGATTTAAAAAATATATAGTCTAAGAGTTCTTATTACTTATAATGATTTCGTTAATAACTTGACAGCACTTAAATGTGTATTCTTACAAGTTAAAGTATAATGTTTGTGTGATTTCTATTTTTCACCTTTATGAGGCAAAAAACAAAAAAAACTGGCGGGTAAAAAGTTACTGTGGCAGGTGGTCAAAAAAGTTAACTTCAGGCCCTGCATGGGGGTACTAAATAGGCACACTATAATTACGAAAAAAGTGACACCAGAGGTGTCATACCCAATCTAAGTGAGGGGGGCATATGCCCCCTCAGATTTTTGAGCCAAGTGGATTTTGAATGCAGCTTTCAAATAACAAATAATAACCGAATAATATTTTCTATATTTGATTTAATTACACCAACTTGATTAAATCATTCAGCATGTCATATCATCAGCTGCTAAATTCAAATCGTTTGCTGGCTGGCGCTGAGTCAGAGACAGAATAATTTTTACAGCGCTGCATTATAACCAATCACACACGATTCTGTTCAGCGTATGAATGTAATTACCAATCATAGGTGTTCAGATGAATCATCGCTAAAATGCTGGTGATTTCTTCATTCACTCGCTGACTGAATACCTGTTTCTGGCGAATTCTCTCCTCAGAAACAATAAAGTGCAGATGTGTATATGAATCTGTAAGTAAGATATTAATTGCACTGTGTAAACAGCTTCAGTGATTTTAAGGGATGATTTGAGAGTGCTTGAAATTTATACCGTCAGTGAAAATGTGCTTTGAGCATGTACATGTTCTTTGCTCTCTTTCTGTGTAATGAAAGTGTTATGATACGTAGTCTAGCCTAACTTACAATGTTTTAATTCATATTAACTTTCAATTTTAAATTCACACTATATATAAAGTCAGTCATATTAAAACTATGTTATGGCATGACGCCCATATCTTTTACTTAAGTAAACAGACATGTTCTTATGCATAGTTAATTGTTTACATTATTAGGTTACTTTGACCATCGCCCAGATCAACTAACATAATCTAAAAAGGTGAGAATTTAGATATGTCATGGTATATTTAATGTATTTGGGAATGTTTCGAATAAAAAAATAATAAAAATATATATATAATAATATAAGTGCTCCCCCTCAAATATAATGAGTGCATAGCGCCCTTGCTGTAAATTATGTTTACTTATGCAGTACGTTGCGGGTTGTAATTTAAAGTGTTACCGATTTTTGTGCAGATATGTCAAAAGGCTTAAAAGATATTGTAATTTATGACAAATTTCAAAATGGCTGACAAATGGTTCAGCCAATCCTGAACCAATAGCCATGAAAAAGCAATACCCATGGATTCAGCATGACCCAAGAAATCCACAAACACTGAATAACTGTTCAAAAGTTATAAGCTAAAATGTCCATTTTGGGTATCTCATTGTGTTGTGTCCAACTTTGGCAAAGACCCTTACTCAGATCATGGTGTTGATGATGTGTACCAAGTTTAATTTCTATTGATCAAAGTTTGGCCTAGATACAGCCTCTGAACCAATTTTGGATCAACTTTACTAAGTTCACAACATCATAACTTTTGAACAGTGCTGGCGCTATAGATTGGTCCTAGAGACCCCAGTCAGATCTCTGGTCATGACCATCACTACAAGTGCGCCAAATTACATTACATTACATTACAATTCTATTTTCTGACTCTCTTTCTCGTTTTCTTTTTCAGAAATTCAGAATGCTAGCTCCAGATGCGGACCAATTCCCAACTCCAGTGCCTCTCTATTCAGAACTAATATTTCCATAGCCCACTCATTAAAACCCCTTCTCGACGTATCGCTCGACACCATCCTCCAAGCAGTGTCTCCCAGAACCCTCCAATCTTACATGACAGCATGGAGGTGTTTTAAATCATTCCACCTATCATACAACCTACCGTTTCCCGATGTTTCTCTTCTCTCAATCTCCTCATTCGTCTCCTACCTTCACAGCGTTAAGGGTCTCCAAGTTGGGTCCATCAAAGCGTGCCTAAGCGGTCTCCAATTTTTTCACAAACTAATTTTTGGCACTTTCTCTGCCGAAATAAACAACTCACAAATCCCTCTATTAATCAAAGGGATTCAAAGATCTCAACCCACCCGCCCCGACTCCAGACAACCAATAATACTAGACATTCTCACAAAATGCATTTATACCCTCCGTTCAGGCTACCAGCCCATCATTACCATCCGCACACTCGATGCCATGTTCATCTTGGCTTTTTTGGGGTTTTTCAGATGTTTGGAACTCGCTATTACTTCTAAATTCAATCCAACAATCCACCCCACTATATCAGACCTATCCGTCCTTGACAGTGAAACAATTTCCTTTTTGATCAAACAAAGCAAAACGGACAAAGCCAGGAAAGGTAATTTCATCTATATTTTCAACATCCTGTCACCAATCCAACCATATCAAACCGTTCTCGCATACATCCAATCTAGAAGCTCCCAAGTAAAGTCCTCTATCGAACCTCTATTTCTTGACGATCCCAACAAACCCGTAACTCGCTTTTGGTTTCAAAAACACCTCGAGTCTGTTCTCCAACAATCAGACATCCCAGCGGATAACTACTCCAGTCACTCTTTTCGCATCGGGCCAGCAACCTCAGCAGCTCAGTAAGGCCTCTCTGAGCATCAAATACAAGCTCTCGGATGATGGTCTTCGGACGCTTTCAAAAGCTACATCAGGACCAATCGGTATCACATTAAAAAAGCCCACCAAACACTCATCAACTAACCTTTAAGGCAATTCAATTGTATTGAACTCCCTGTCAGCTGCTGCAAGAGCGCTCCTGGTGGAGCAAATGTGTTTCTCTTTCGACTACCGGCGAGGCTCACCCATCCGATGCTGTGAGTATTAAACTCCCGTTGGATGCTGCGAGAGCCTCCCGATCGAGAAAACCTTATCTTTTCCATCTAACTATCAGCAAAGCTTATCCATCCGATACTGAAATAATTGAACTCCCTTCAAACGTGGAAAGAGCCTTATAAATATGTTTTCTCTCAACCACCGGTGATGCTTACCCGCCCGTGCCATGAGTATTTAATCCCCGTCGAATGCTACAACAGCTTTTCGGTCAAGCAAATCTTGGCTTTTCAGTCCGTCTACCGACGAGGCTTACACACCTGGCACAGCGAGTATTGAGCTCCCATCAGATGCTGTAAGTGCCTCCCGGTTATATCTATTCAGTTTATTTTATGTAAGTGTGAACTCGTGAAACAGGTTAAGCAGAGTGTCACGAATCTGGTTGCCTCTCACCACACTACAGCTGCATATTGTCACGAGAGATGAGGTCGAGGACTCAAATGCAGAGGAAATCAGGGTTTTAATAATAAAATGAAACAAATGAACAACAAAAACCACCCCGAAGGGGAAAAATAAGCAGGCAGGCAGGCAGAAGACTGGAGCACAGTCAACATGAAACTCACATGACATGGACACACGAAGACAACGGATCAGCACAGGACTGCAGACACAAGGAGACTATAGGAGACAAACGAGGGTAACGAGGGAGACACAGCTGGAGCCACTGAAACAATGATTAAGTAACAAGATGGGAGAGGACAGACAATCGACATGGGAGCACATGGCACCAAACAAACAACAAGCCATGTGCTCAACACACAGAGACATCTGGTGGCCAGCCTGGGAACACCAGCAGGACCGTGACATAACCCCCTTTAAGGAGCGGATCCCAGGCGCTCCACACACACTAAACAGAAAAATGTCTAGGAGGTGGGCCAGGCCCGTGGAGTGGAAGAGGGCCTGGAGCAATGGGCACACAGGGGTGCCAGGGTGGGGCTGGCCCTGGAGCGGGCTCTGTGGGTTCCCAGACCGGAGCGGGGTCCAGGACCGGAGTGGACTGCATGGGCTCCCAGAGGGCGGGCTCTGGAGCAGAGTCTGTGTGCTCCTGACTAGGCGGGCTCTGGAGGCGGACTGCGTGGGCTCCCCGAACGGAGGCGGGCTCTGGAGGCGGACTGCATTGGCTCCCAGGCAGTAGTGGGCTCTGGAGGCGGACTGCGTGGGCTCCCGGAAGCGACGAACTGCATGGGCTCCCGGAATGGGCGGACTGCGTGGGCTCCCGGAGGCAGGCGGGCTCTGTCGTCTCACGGGCGGAGGCGGGCTCTGGAGCGGACTGCGTGGGCTCCCGGAGCAGGCGGGCTCTGTCGGCTCACGGGCGGAGCGGGCTCTGGAGCGGACTCCTTGGGCTGCGGACCGGAGCAGAATCGTGGGCTCCCAGACCGAGGCGGAATCTGTGCTCCCAGACCGGAGCGGCTCTGGAGCGGACTCCGTGGGCTCCCGGATCGGAGGCGGAATGCGTGGGCTCCCGGATCGGGCGGAATCGTGGGCTCCTGGATCGGAGGCGGAATCACGTGGGCTCCCGGACCGGCGCAATGCGTGGGCTCCCGGGAGCGGAATGCGTGAACTCCCGGATCGAGCGGACTCCGTGGGCTCCCGGATCGGGCGGGCTCCAGGCGGACTCCTTGGGCTCCCGGATCGGGCGGGTTCTGCGAGACTCCGTGGGCTCTCGGATCGGAGCGGAATCGTGGGCTCCCGGACCGGAAGGTCGCGGCTCCCGGACGGAGAGAATGCGTGGCTCCCGGATCGGGCGAATCGTGGGCTCCCGGACCGGAGCGGGCTCCCGGACCGGACCGGAATCGTGGGCTCCCGGATGGAGCGGGCTCTGGAGCAGACTCCTTGGGCTCCCGGATCGGGCGGGCTCTGGGCGGACTCCTTGGGCTCCCGGATCGGAGCGGGCTCTGGAGGCGGACTCCGTGGGCTCTCGGATCGGGCGGGCTCTGGAGGCGGAATACGTGGGCTCCCGGACCGGAGTGGAATCGTGGGCTCCTGGATTGGGCGGAATGCGTGGGCTCCCGGATCGAGGCGGACTCCGTGGGCTCCCGGATCGGTGCGGACTCTGGAGTGGACTTCTTGGGCTCCCGGATCGAGCGGGCTCTGGAGCGGACTCCTTGAGCTCCCGGATCGGGCGGGCTCTGGAGCGGACTCCGTGGGCTCCTGGATCGGAGGCGGGCTCTGGAGGCGGACTCCGTGGGCTCTCGGATCGGAGGCGGGCTCTGGAGGCGGAATACGTGGGCTCCCGGATCGGGCGGGCTCTGGAGCGGGCGGGCTCTCCACCATGGACTCCAGGACCACCGGGCTGGGTTTCGTTGGAGAAAAGTCGGCTGCCCGTACCGACCTCATGGGTGAATCCTCCAACTTACGCACCAGCCTCGGCATCCCGGGGTGCGCTGCAGCTTTTACGGCCGCCATTAGGGGCACTGCAGCTCCATCTGCCGCCACTGGAGGAGCTGCAGCCTTGTCGCCCACCACCTGAGGCACACCAGCCACCTTAGCTGGGGAACGTGCCAAAGCCTCGACGAATTCCCCAAATGTGGTGGTCCAGCCCACTCATCCTCCACCAGCTGAGGGGCTCATCAAGGCGCTGTTGAAAAGGTCCTTGAGGGCCTCATCATTGTAGCCTAGCCCCTCAGCTGCACCACTGAACTCCACGGCAAAACTCCTCACGTCATTGCCCTGCTGACGGCAGGAGCTCAGGGCCTCGTACTGGAGGATGCGTTGGTATAGGGGGCTGGAGATAGTGTCGGGTGGTGGGCGGCCCAAACCCCTCCTCTGCTGAGTCCTCATCTTGGCTGATCCGTTCTGTCACGAGAGATGAGGTCGAGGACTCAAATGCAGAGGAAATCAGGGTTTTAATAATAAAATGAAACAAATGAACAACAAAAACCACCCCGAAGGGGAAAAATAAGCAGGCAGGCAGGCAGAAGACTGGAGCACAGTCAACATGAAACTCACATGACATGGACACACGAAAGACAACGGATCAGCACAGGACTGCAGACACAAGGAGACTATATAGGGAGACAAACGAGGGTAACGAGGGAGACACAGCTGGAGCCACTGAAACAATGATTAAGTAACAAGATGGGAGAGGACAGACAATCGACATGGGAGCACATGGCACCAAACAAACAACAAGCCATGTGCTCAACACACAGAGACATCTGGTGGCCAGCCTGGGAACACCAGCAGAACCGTGACACATATCACCCATGGACTACATCTCCCATCATGCACTGCACTCACACATTCCCATCCACCATTACACCAATCACACAGCTGTCACCAATCACTAATCAGACTTGATTGTCTCACCACACCTGCACCTCATTCACTCACCCACATATAAGCAGCACACTTCCCTACACACGTTGCGAAGTCTTGTTTTGCCCCGGCTGACATTCTGAGCGTTTCCCCTGTATCTTGTTTACCTGTGTTTACCTGGACTGCCTATACGACTTTGACCATTTGCTGCCTGCCTTCTTGACCCTGCCTGCCTTGTGATATCCTCTCTGTCTGCCGCCTGCCCCGACCTTTGCATTGTCCATGTTGCTGATTCTGCCCTGCCTACGTGACACCTGTTATTGCCTCTGACCCTTGCCTGTTTGACCTTGCCTTGTTGTTCAATAAAGCTGCATTTGGATCTTAACGCCACTGACTCCTCTCGTTACACAGAGCATTGTGTCATTTGGACATATATTATATTTAATGTTAGCGATATTAAAATGCCATCTAAAAGAAATGTGTGAAAATTATTCATAAATATGCACTATATGTCATATAAGCCAGAAAAGACTAATTATAATGCAAAAAATATATATATTAATGTTACTGATGATAATTTTAAATAAAAATAGCTATAGATTTTATTTCTGATTTGTGTTGTGTGAGCTGGTGGGTTTATGGTGTGGTGTGTTGCAGACCAGGGCCCGTATTCATGAAAAATCTTAGTGCTAAGAGTTGCTCCTAGTAACAAAATTCTAAGAAAATTCTTAGAAATGTGGGTGTTTCCTCTTAAATTTAAAGAAAAGATCCTAGTAAAGAAAAAAGCACTTCAGAAAGCATCTTAACCCTTAAAAGAGGTCTCAAGGTCCGAAATTGTTAGGAGTACGGACGAGGACTTTTAAGAGGCTGTAGAGATTCTTTAGCAGCGGAGAAAATGGCCGAAATACTAAGAGGGAGAAGAAATGTGTTGCAGACAATGGATGACAGTGAATTAATAAGACGCTACAGATTAGATCGTGCAGGGATCGTGTTTGTGAGCGATCTTATTAGAGAAAAACTAACATCTCCGACGCAGCGCAGAAATGCCATAGCGCCAGAAATGAAAGTAATCACAACATTAAGATATTTGGCAACTGGGAAAATGCAACTATGCAGCAGTGATGATTTGGGTCCGTCACAACCTTCTATAAGCACAGTGATCACACAGCACTTTCAGATCCTCTTATTGTTTCGCAGTTCATTGCTTTCCACTGCACATTCCCACCTTGCAGGCTCAAAAAACAGCATTTATGCATAAAGCAGGCTTCCCCTGTGTTTTTGTTCTGTTTATAGAATTCCAGATAGAATATGAGAAATGGCCTTATATATTAGATACAAATGGATCTTTATATTGTTACTTGGCAGTTTGTTTATTAAAATGACAATTTTTGTAGTTCCACCAGCTGAATCATTGAGCTGTCTGTGCCCTCCTTTAAACCGCTAATGCTGGTTTCTGAGTGACCATAGATGTTGAAAATGGTTTGGGCTACTTGGGACAGCTGTTTGGCAGGTGGTCCACCCCCTAGAAAACAGTGCAGTGGACCACATGTTTACATATAATTGTTTGAGATAACTGCCAGCGGTAAAAAAAGAAAAAAAGTGTAATAGCACTCACCTGTGCGTGATGACTCCCGCTTGTGTGCTGCAATTTCCCCTCTGGATTTTGCTGTGACACCCGGCCCGAATTTTCCTTTAAGGATGCCCTTGTGTTCTTCCACTAACTGGGCTAACAGTAAACACTGTTCCTCTGTCCAGTTGGGCTTTCTCATCCTTCTTTTATTTGACTCACTGTTTGCTATGATCATACGATCAACATTCAAACCCCACTAAAATAGACATGCAAGCAATCAGTGTAATTGGAAAGAGCGGGGCATTTTCCTCATTCTTAAGCCTATAAAATCTATTGCAATCAATGTTAAAAACAAACAACTGTTGCAATCAATCTATCAATTGCTTATTTATTCTCTAACTGCTAGCTTTTCTTGAAAAACTAACACTAGCTTTCTTTTTTCTATTCTATCTACTCGTTTTCTTTAAAAAAAAACTTGTACTGTGTTAGGCTAACTGAGACTTGTCATAACACTTGCATGTTGTTGCTCTTTTGTTGGTTTTTATTACTACTATTGTCCTCATTTGTAAGTCGCTTTGGATAAAATGTCTGCTAAATTATTAAATGTAAAATACGTTAAGTAGGAAATTAACAGCATGGTAAGTAAAAAATAAAGAATATATACACATAATGTGTGTGTGTGTGTGTGTGTGTGTGTGTGTGTGTGTGAGAGAGAGAGAGAGAGATAGAGATAGAGAGAGAGAGAGAGAGAGAGTAAGGTAAAATTTCAAAGTGAAGGCTTAAAATAGACCCTACTCTTAAAATCTCTCTTTAATTTCCTTATTGGACCACCAACCAATCACAGTCATCAAAAGACTGTGTCATTCCTAGCAACGGGGTCAGGTCCGCCTCCTAACTAAGATAAAAGTTTTTGTGTTTTCCTTGCTCAGAGTTGCTCTCAGATTGGTCCTGAATCACTTTTATGCTAAGACTCCTTGCTAGAAATTTTTAAGCTAAATTAGGAGCTCTCTGAGAGGATTCTTAGAATCTTTATGAATAAGGGCCCAGGTGTGGTGGGCCGCTTTATGCCAAAAAGTCCAAGGCCACTTTTTAGCCCCAGTCCACCCCTGGATGTACGATTGATCTTTTCACCATGCTTTGATAAAAATATTGTAGCACCAAATTTTTATAGTCACATTGCAACAAGATAAGCAAAAACAAAATCAATCTGTTTGTCGTTTTCTATTGAAACAAACAAGATGTTTGCTTCTGTACCCCAACTTTTAAGGTTATTGACCTTAGTAGATATAGAAAAATACTCAACAGAGGCTTACACAAAGCAAAGATCATCACATATTTTAGGATTGCAGGGAGGTGGATGTGAAAGTGGTGGGGGAGTAAGGTGACCAAATGTGCCAATTCCCAGGGAAACACTCTGACCAGGATTTCTAAATTGCCTAAAATAACCGATCATTGTATGGCATCAAAGTAACGCAAGAGCCATTGAGAGCAGAGCAGATGGCTCAATGCTTTTGAATCACTCGCATGGTACTTTGTCAAACAACGATTGATCAATACAGTGCAAACAACCAACACTGGTTATTTTAAGCAATTTAGAATTCCTTGCAGAATGTGTCCCTGGGAAGTGGCACGTCTGGTCACCTTACAGGGAGGGACACAACAAACTTTGGTGAGCACAGATTTGGAGTAGGGTTTCAGATGGTCTTCTACAACCCAATCATATGCAGTCTTGTCACAGCAGCTGTCTTCAACTACCCCATTTCTTTGAATGCATGATTGACCACCACAAACACCTACAAAGACAAGAGTGCAAAGTTATCACAGCCGGAACACAATCTATTTGTATGGTCAGTGAGACTCTAAAGAGTCAATTATTTTCCATTAAAAGTGAAATCACTTTAGTGACGTACTACTCTGTCCTTGGGTGTTGTTTTGCAAGTGCTCCATTGCCAGGTTGATTAACAGATTGTTGAAAGGTGTAAGAGAAACAAAGGAACAAATAGGTTTGATGTGGATATAGACCTGGCTACAATGCTATCAAACTTAAGGGCCTGAGAGTCCAGCAAGGTTTATTAGCTTATAATTACTTTCTATCTTTAGAACCGTTGTTTGTTTTGATAAGTGTGTAAATAATAAAATTACAACTCTATGTTTTGGATTCAGAAAACAGCTGAAATGTGTTGTAGCAAAAGGTCAATAATTTGAACTTTGAAAGTTTTCTATTCATTAACATCATCTACTCAATAACCATACAACTTAACACAATTTCATAACCAAAACATTTACATTTCACATGGATATGGGAGTTATATCTTTATAGCAGTTTTTGGTGCAACACACACATTTGATTTCTGAAGACTTCAGATAGTGGTCTCCTGGTCTGGATTTTCATTGCATTTTATGATGGCTGGATATACATTCCCATTGCAAGTAGAAACACCATTGCCATCCTGTTCTGGAGCTTTTAGTTGGGACTTCAGTGCTTGCTTCTTTTCGCGATGAGACAGTCTATTGTACAGGACTCCACACAGCACAAATGATGTAGCAAACAAGCCATAAATAACACCCAAGTAAGAATTTCTGTAGGCAAAATAAATCATGTTAAGATAGCAAATTGTCAAGATAGCAGTAATAAAAGTGTTTAAAACAAGTGTTAAAAGTTTCAGAAATCGTCTCAGGTTACGTATGTAACCATGGTTCCCCGAATGGGGAACGAGACACTGCGTCCCCTAGGGGTTGCTACGGGGAACGCCTCAGCGTGACTCGTGTCTGAAGATACATATGTAAAAACACCACCTGTTGGCCGGCGACAGCCCATGACGTCACTACCGGCGTGCCACAATATAAGTGCCGCCGGGAGGATACATCATCAGCTTCTTCATCTGAAGCTTGCGTCCGAAGCATGGTCCAAAGCCTAGGGGACGCAGTGTCTCGTTCCCCATTCAGGGAACCATGGTTACATACGTAACCTGAGATGTTCCCCTCCATGGGAACTCGAACTGCGTCCCCTAGGGGTCGCTACGGGGAACGTTATACCCACTTCACCATGCTGAGGGGAATGCAAGCCAATTTCGCGAAAAAGGCGAGCACTAAACCAACTCTACCCGGCTTAGGGAGTTGCCCCTGGGACAACTGATGGCTGTCAGTGATATTATCCCCTTCGGCCAAATGCCCCAGCTGCATACCCTAGTACTTACCTGCTAGGTGCCCGGATTACCGGGCCTAGGGTAGAGCTCAAAGTCTTGGAATCAGAAAGATTCCTTTAAGGGGATATGGCCAGGCACCTGGCTCACCAGGTCCTGTCCGATCACTCAGGGGTTACCACTTGCTCCTTACTGAGGGAACTGTCTCGACAGACCTCTTGGTAGTGTACACCCCTTTTTCCTTTTTCTTTTCCTTTTTGGACCCAACACATATGGGACAAGGGAGCGGGGCCCAAGGCACAAACTGGGGCTTTAACCAACTCAAAAAAGGGCACGAAGCTGTGCGCACAGAACCCTACCCTTACGGGATTTTAGAAAGAACGCAGAACCTTGATGTGCGGACTTACCACTGAGTGGATTTTAGGAAGTGCCCAAAGTCTGCGCATTAGAAGAACGTTCTATGCCCTGGAGCGGAGAACTACTCATTCCTCGGAGTGAAAGGGAACTCAGACGCTCAGAAGGGAGCGGCAAGCTCATAGATGACCCTCTGGTTGAGGGGAGCAATGCTGGCTCGACCAACAGGGCGAGCGACCTATCACAGAGCTCTGGGGGGCGGAGAAACTTGGACGCTCAGGCAGGGAGCGGCATGCTCATAGGTGACCCTCTGGTTGAGGGGAGCAGTGTTAGCTCTACCGACGGCGAGCCCTGGAGAGCGGAGAACTCATTCCTCGGAATGAGAGGAACTCAGCTACCAAAGAGGAGCTCTAGAGCGGAGAAACTCACTCCTCAGAGTGAGACCTCCCAACCATGATTCTCCGCTCAGCAGGGAGCGGCATGCTCATAGATAACCCTCTATAGTGAGGGGAGCAATGCTAGCTCGACCAGCAAGAGAGATCACAGAGCTCGGAGGAGCGGAGAACTCATTCCTCAGAATGAGAGGGAAACTCAGACGCTCCGCAGGGAGCGGCATGCTCAAAGATGACCCTCCAATGAGGGGAGCAATGCTAGCTCTACCTATAACGAGCTCTGGAGACTCTAGAGCGGAGAACTCACTCCTCAGAGTGAGAGGGAACTCAGACGCCCCGAAGGGAGCGGCATGCTCATAGATAACCCTCTAATGAGGGGAGCAGTGCTAGCTCTACCTATAACGAGCTCTGGAGAGCGGAGAACTCATTCCTCAGAATGAGAAGGAACTCAGACGCTCAGCAGGGAGCGGCATGCTCATAGATAACCCTCTAATGAGGGGAGCAGTGCTAGCTCTACCTATAACGAGCTCTGGAGAGCGGAGAACTCATTCCTCAGAATGAGAAGGAACTCAGACGCTCAGCAGGGGCGGCATGCTCACAGATAACCCTCAAATGAGGGGAGCAATGCTAGCCCTACCTATAACGAGCTCTGGAGGCGGAGAACTCATTCCTCAGAATGAGAAGGAACTCAGATGCTCAGCAGGGAGCGGCATGCTCACAGATAACCCTCTAATGAGGGGAGCAATGCTAGCTCTACCTATAACGAGCTCTGGAGGCGGAGAACTCATTCCTCAGAATGAGAGGGAAACTCAGGACGCCCGCAGGGAGCGGCATGCTCATAGATAACCCTCTATAGTGAGGGGAGCAATGCTAGCTCGACCAGCAAGAGAGATCACAGAGCTCGAGGAGCGGAGAAATCATTCCTCAGAATGAGAGGAAACTCAGACGCCTCCAGGGAGCGGCATGCTCATAGATAACCCTCTATAGTGAGGGGAGCAATGCTAGCTCGACCAGCAAAGAGATCACAGAGCTCGAGGAGCGGAGAAATCATTCCTCAGAATGAGAGGGAAACTCAGACGCTCCGCAGGGAGCGGCATGCTCAAAGATGACCCTCTAATGAGGGGAGCAATGCTAGCTCTACCTATAACGAGCTCTGGAGAGCGGAGAACTCATTCCTCAGAATGAGAAGGAACTCAGACGCTCAGCAGGGAGCGGCATGCTCATAGATAACCCTCTATAGTGAGGGGAGCAATGCTAGCTCGACCAGCAAGGAGAGCGACTTATCACAGAGCTCTGAGGAGCGGAGAACTCATTCCTCAGAATGAGAGGGAACTCAGACGCTCCGGAGGGCATAGGTGACCCCGGAAAATTCATTCCTCAGAATGAGAGGGAACTCCCCTTTTTTTTCTTAGCTTAGCAGGAAATTTCCACCTAACCTCGGTCAGGTGAAATTTACGGTGGTTACAGGGGAATTAGAGAGGAATGAGAGGGCTTGCCTCTCTCTGACCCGCGCCTCTCTCTCACCCTAGCCGCAGGAGGGGGAGGGGCATGAGTCGCGAGACTAGCCTTCTGAGCCCATCTCTGACCCTCAGACCGAGATGGGCTAGGACCCCTGGTTGTTCGGGCTCAGACCTAGATTATATAGAACCTTATCCAGGTCTTTCAGCAGATCAGTCTGGTACGCCTTAGTGTGCAACGAAGCGACGGTCTGACCTGCTGCTGCATATACCCTGCCATTTAAGCGAGATTCAGGGGCTTAGGTGGCCAGGGGGGAGCCTTGAGAGAGGATGTCTGCCACAGAGAGATAAGCTGTTTATCATCTCTTGCACAGGGAACATCCCCTCATAGCCATTTTCACACAGTGTCAGCATAACTAGTATGCTGAAACCTATGAATACGAGAAAAAATAGTTTTTTTTTTTTTTTTTTACTCCTTCTCACTCTCCACATCGAGATTTTATGAAGAAAGGAAGGCTCACTCGAGCTGGGGGTGATTTGGCCAGAAAGATTAATTTTTATGATCCACAACCCCAAAAACTCGTTCATATGCAGAGAAGAGCACTAGCCGCTGAATCTGATTATGTCAGAAAGATCGCATCGTCACAATCCAGCAGCTCACTCTCGCTCGGCCGACGCCAAAAGGCGGTCCCTCTTTTCTTTCTCACTCCGGCCACATCCAACTGCTAATTTCATTACCTCCGTGCCTCGGCAGCGGTGGGTCCCGAATCGCGAGCAGACTGCCGCCCTCTTTCCTCGGACAGAGGGACAGGACGAGAGCGGAGCTTTTACATAGAAAAAGCTCACAGTGCACGCAGATTTCCCCTCAAGGACATCGCGTGCGTGCTCTTTGCCCAAACAAAAGACGCAAAGATTGTGTGTATCATCGCGGTGGGTCCCGATTTTTCCACACACAATCTTAAACGCCTTGCTAGTGCTCGCCATTTGATAGAGAGAAAACTGTACTCTTACCAGATTGCATGCTTCAAACAGACCAGTCAGTGAAGACGAAAAAGCTGATGATGTATCCTCCCGGCGGCACTTATATTGTGGCACGCCGGTAGTGACGTCATGGGCTGTCGCCGGCCAACAGGTGGTGTTTTTGCATATGTATCTTCAGACACGAGTCACGCTGAGGCGTTCCCCGTAGCGACCCCTAGGGGACGCAGTTCGAGTTCCCATGGAGGGGAAATACAATTTTCACAATACAAACTATTTTCCAGTTGACACTGTAGAGGCGCTTTTGAAAATCAGTATTGGATAAAGCGCTATACAAAAAAAAACGACTTGGCTTGAGCGGAAATCTATCAACTGATGAGGATTATTCTGATCATTCATTAACAAAATAATTTTGCAATAACAAAAAACAGTAAACCTACACTGGCACTTCCAGACAAACAAGAAATTATATACACACACACACACACACACACACACACACACATGGAAGTATGTCTGGAAGTGCCGCTTTAAGTGCTAACCTGAAGGCAATAGAATCATAGATACGACATGCTCCTCTCCCTCCGCATTGTTTTGTGCCCCATTTCAGACAGGTCCTGTCAATCAAGGCTCCAAAATAAATTATGGGGAATGCCACCTAGAAAAGGTGGGGGTGGGGTTCGTCAACTCAGGATATTTGTTTTTCTGTTGTATTATAATCTTGTGTTGAAAATTAGTACAAAAGACATCCTCTTACCCAGAGTCCGAATAAGCAGGATATGCACACCAAGAGCCAAAGACTTTAGTTCTGGATTTATGGATCTAAGAAAAGAACAGTCAAAAGAACATGTATTTCGTTTTTAACACAAATATTAAAATATATGTTTTCCCAACCAGAAATGTCCTAAACAAATAAGATACACATACACATTATTCATTTTTAAAGAAATGTTGTTGTTACTTCAACCCTGTTAGTCTACCTATCAACCATGTTATGCCATACATTGTAAAATACTTTAAATGTTGTAAAAAAAAATTTGGAAAGTTTTGATGCATTTGTGCATTTCTTTCTTGCTTTCTTTTTTTGTCTCATTTGTAATGTTTCATTACAGTATTTTTTTATTGCCCAGACTTTAAAAAGTGATGTTGACTTAACTTAAAAAAATTGAGGAAACCTGTTGCCTTAAAATTATTAAGTAAATAATAATTAAAAAAATTAATTAAGTGAACTTGACAATTCACTTAACTTATTTTTTTGAATTAGTATTTATCACAGTGGTACTGTATTTCATAGTTTCCCCTCGATGGAACTCATGCTGTGTCGGTAACTAACGACACTTTGGGCAATCCCCTCAGCATAGCGTCTCTGAAGCATCAATGAAACTATTCCAATTCTGATTGGTGTTGCGTCATGACGGCATACTCGGAAGATACAAATGGACACCGGCACACAACAGAGTCATCTTTTTGCTCTTCAGAAAGCACTCTGTGTCATTGTGTGCAGGTGTATAGATCACGTGAGACAACCCCACACACACACACACACACACACAAGTGCTGGTGTGAATAAATATAGATTTAAATTCAAAGAGACAGAATATTCTGTGTATACAGAATAAAACCTGATGTTTTATTCGGACCCAGAATGAGGCGAGATGTACATCAAGGAGTGCAAAACACTCGTTACATAGAGTGTGTGTTCATTCATACACAAAGCTGGCAGGCGCTCTCACGCAGATAAGGAAATTCCTAATATGGACAAAAGCTCCAGCTATCGCTGTTTGAAAACAGATGTTTCAACAGAAAAAAAACAGAAATGTTTGGAAACATGAAGACATTAAACATGCTGGATTGTGACGATATATGGTTTAGTTTTGATTTTCAAGTCATCTCCAGGTAATAAATAAAGTAGGCTATATGAACAATGCAGTGCTAATTGACATAGCATTTATTACAGTATAGAACATATTCTGTGTTATTATGTGTTAAAAAAGAGTTGTAGTATATAAACAAATCATTATTATTGGTTATTGTCCAGCAGTGTATCTGATTTCTATGCCAATTATAAGCTAGAAATAAAATACAAATTAAAGTTGCCTTTACACTACCAGTCAAAAGTTTTTGAACGTTTTCAAGCCTGCATTTATTTGATTGAAAGTACAGCAAAACAGTAACTTTTTTTTAAAGTTTTTCTATTTAAAATAACTGTTTTCTATTTGGATATATTTTAAAATTGAATTTATTGTGATTTCAAAGAAATTTATTAGCATCATAACTCCAGTCACATCATCCTTCCGAAATCATTCTGATATTCTGTGTTTGATGAGGCTGTCCAGGCTCGCATGCCCCACGGTTCGGGTCTGGCGGCTTAGATTGTGGGGCTCGCAGATGGATCTGTCAGAAGGCCTCGAGACTGCTGTGGCACATTCTCAGTCCTCGTCTGATAGTTCCGATGCTCTCAATCCCTGTGCGGAAGCCCGCCCCGCGGTTTCATCCGCACGGAAGGTGGACCCGATATTTGAGCTGTCTGATTCTGAGAAATTAGACGTGCTCAGCACAGAGGCAGGTGAAATTGCAGAGAGCTCGCCACTGCATTCACCCACATATGAGGAGCTTGTTGATGTGTTGTCGTGTGCTATGGCCAAACTTAATATTAACTGGCCACAAGAAAAGCAGGATGTGCAAATTAAATTGAATGAGTGCTTCTTGCAGCACAGGTTTCAGCCTCAATGCCGGGGTTTACCATTTTTTCTTGACATACACAATGAGTTGTGTAATTTATGGAATAAACTGTATAGTTCACGACTGTCTAACCCTCCTGTGTTTGATTATAGCAACATTTTAGCAGCGCGTGAGTACAGTTATGGGATGATGCCTCGGGTGGAAGATGCTTTAGCCAGCTTCCTCTCCCCTGATGTTGTGTCGTCCCTTAAAGCCCCGGTACTGCCCACCAGACATTTGTGGCTAAACTTATCGGTGATAAAGTGAAAGGACTGGGCCTTTCTCATAGATTTCCCCCGATATCGCCTTCTGGCCTGTTCAGCAACGCAGTCAATATGGTCTTCAACAGGTTTCATTAGGCGAAAAAGCAGTCTGCAGTGTTTAAGCAGTACCTTCCTCGCCGCTCTAAATCTAAGAAGGCTGCTCCACGTGGGCGGCACCGGCCGTCATCAAGCTCCTCGTACCTGCAGGTACAAAAAAGAGAGTGTCGCTTCTAGAGCCCCTCCTCAGTGATCTTGGCAACAGAGGCGACGCTCTCGCCTGAAGCCCGCTGAGCCGAAGGTCGATTTGAGGACCGTCCTTCAGGCGAGAAAGGCTGCGGGAAAGAGGTCCTAGCTCTCGCAGGGCCTCTGGGGGTTGCCCCCCCCACGGGTGGAGCGATCAATGTGTTTTTTACCTCATAACCCTCAGGAAAGCGTTGTTGGTATCCCGCCGTCCAGTACGCTTTGGGCCACATCCATTTCCGACGAACGCACGCTGTAGTGCCTGCCCCAAGGGCTTGCGGTCTGGCAGCAACAGCGCCCGCACACAGAAAAACGTTTTCGATCTTTTCCTGCCAGTATTCTTCTTCAGGGGATCGTAAATGATACTCGAAGAACACTTGAGGTCAGCCTCGAGAGGCTGATTGCCTTAGTATATTATATTGGCACATGGCAATGCCTTCTGAATATATCTCCATGGGTCCTGCGTATAGTTGAAAGGGGGTGCAGACTGCCGTGTGGTTACTGCCCCCCGAAGTTCAATAGGGTGGTCTGGACTGTAATGCACCCAGAGCAGGGTCAGGTGATGGAACAGGAAGTTTACTCCCTGTTGGTGAAGGAGGCCATAGAAGGTGTTCCTCCGCCAGACAGGGAGTCCGGGTTCTACAGCCGGTACTTCATAGTTCCCAAGAAGGATGGGGGGGTTGCGTGCAATTTTATATCTGTGGCACTTGAATCGTTCTCTTAGGAGATTCATGTTCAAAATGCTCACGATTCCTACCATCGTGAGTCACATCAGATCTGAGGACTGGTTTGTCATGATAGATCTAAAAGACGCATACTTCCATGTGTCCATAATTCCTTCTCACAGGAAGTTCTTAAGGTTCGCTTTTGGGGGCGAAGCATTCCAATATTGGGTTCTTCTGTTTGGCCTAGCTCTCTCTAACCAGGTGCATGGATGCAGCTCTAGCACCACTGAGGCTTCAGGGCATCCGTCTGCTGAATTATATTGATGACTGGCGTATACTAGCGCAATCTCGAGAGATGGCAGCTCGGCATCGAGATGTCATCCTTGGCCACATTCGGAGCTTGGGGTTAAAACTCAACAAGAAAAATTAGCGTGTTGTCGCCTGCCCAGAGAACCATATTCCTGGGGGTGGTATGGGACTCAACAATGATGCGGGCACAATTGTCTCCCACTCCTATCAAGACCATCTTGGCGATGGGTTCCAGGATAAAGCTAGGCCACGCTATCACTGTAAAGCAGTTCCAAAGACTGCTGGGGCTCATGGTAGCTGCGTCTGATGTATTATATGTAGCGCCCCCTACCTTTATGAACTAGAAATTGGTTAAAAGCAGCTCCAGGTTCATAATATAAATGCTTTGCGAATGTTGGATTAAAGCCCTCCTCTCTCTCTACACTAAACTATCTCCCTTGCTGTACGTGTATGCACTCTACTTGAATAAGATGCAATTATCCAAATACAACACTACTCATAAATATATAAAAATATAACATTTAATGAAATAGAAATATGAAGATATGAAAATAAAACAAAATACTTAGATGTTCAAGTATATGACTTATGAAATAAAAAATGTACTAACCCCAATAAACCCTCGACAAAACTGTACACTTATGGCAAATATACAAAATAAAACTTTAGTTATGTTCAAAGATTACAGCGTTCTTAAATGAACGAATAACTCAAATGTCACTTTGTAGAAATATACTTAAAACAGAGTATTTAACACAACACCTTAATAATCAGTGGGCCCACCAATCACACACACACACACACACACACACACACACACACACACACACACACACACACACAGTACTTACACACCCTTCCCCCCTCGTTGCAGGCCTGTGTCGTGGCTTGAGTGCGTTGAGGCCTTAAAAACTGAAACTGTCCGCTTCACTCAAATGAGCAAACACAACAACAAAAAAACACAGCTGCGCTGTCTCGTTTAAAGATGGCGATGTCCGTAACAACTCAAAATAACTAAAATAAACTTGTTATTAACCCATTGTATGTGTTAAATGAATCTTAACAGTCCAATAACAAATATACTTCACTATTACCAAAGTTACATAAAACTAAAATCCCTTTCATCTCCTATTTTGTCAGTTCTGCACTCATGACCATCTTTTCATGGCTCTCATTTTTTTCCGTCCTTATTCTTTCTCGCGTTTTTTTCCCTAGATTACCCAATAGCCTTACATTCACCAATAAAGAGGCAGGTTTAAGCTACTAAACATCCAATCATAAAACACACAACAAGTTTGCATGTACCCACCACGTTTTGCACATGTACATTACTAACAAACTTTGCACTACATAACATAATGACATACAAATGTAGAAAATGTAAAAGTATACAAATCTATTAAAACATCATCCCCGATTTAGAAATGAAAACCAATGCACATACAAATGGTAAACAAATAATAAAATAACTGTCTTAACCCTATTACTCATAGGCTTGTTTTTCTTTTATGCTTTTTTACACAGGGTTACATACATGTTAGCCTTCTGTACATGAGACCCCTAGAGTGGTGGTTGAAAACCAAGGGGGTTTCCTCAAGAGAGAATCCATTCCGGATGATCAGGGTCACACGCGATGCCTTCGCGCCCTATCCATATGGAAGAGACCTTGGTTTCTGTCCCAAGGCCCAGTATTGGGAGTGTCATGTCAACAAAAAGTTGTATCGACAGACTCATCCCTTACGGGTTGGGGGCGGTCATAGACAGCAGCTTTGTGAGAGGTCTGTGACGGGACCTAGCATTCCTCATGGCACATAAATTGTCTAGAAATGATAATGTACTGTCTAAATTGTCTAGTGACATGTACTGACAAAAATATGTATAGCATGAATGCGCTGTAAGTCGCTTTGGATAAAAGCGTCTGCTAAATGCATAAATGTAAATGTAAAATGTAAATAATGGTCTAGAAGGCTCTGAGGAGCTTTCTCTCAGATCTCAGCGGTCACCATGTCCTAATACGAGCAGACAATATTTCAGTGGTTTCGTATTTGAACCATCAGGGGGGTTTGAGGTAGCGCCCTCTGTGCAGACCGTCACACCAGATACTCCTTTGGTCCAAGGGGAAACTGTTGTCTCTCAGAACGATGTATGTCCCCGGGAACCAGAATCGGGGAGCAGACGTCCTGTAGAGGCAGGGGTTGAAGCCTGGGGAATGAAGACTTCATCCCGAGGTGGTAAATTCGATATGTGTGAGGTTCGGCCCATTGGAAGTGGATTTGACCCACTGTCCACTGTGGTTTTCTCTCACACATCCAGCCCTGCTGGGGTGGGACACCATGGTGCAGACATGGCCAAGACTACGCCTGTATGCTTTTCACCCGATCTCTCTGCTCCCTGGAGTTCTGGAGAGGGTCCGGAAAGAGGGGGTCAGTCTATTGCTGGTAGTCTCGTTCTGGACGGCCCGGGTATGGTTCTCAGACATCATGTCACTCCTGGCAGGGACAGCCATGGCAGATCCCTCTGAGGAGGGTGTAGAGAATGTGAGTTGGACCCAGTTAACTGGTGGCTTCAGTGCTGAAGTTCTACCCAGATCGTTTCTCTGCTGGTCTTACCCCATTCACACTAAAGGTGTACGTGGCTGCCATTACGGCTTTCCACACTCCACATTTAGATATTGGGACTCTGGGGAGGCACCAGCTGGTCGTGCGTTTCCTCTGTGGTGCATGCCGGATGAGGCCTGCGACTCGTTCCAGAGTCCCAACTTGGAATCTGGCCGTGGTCCTTGAAGGGCTGTCACTTGCCCCTTCGAACCTATCGAGTCGGCTCGAAGAACCTGACCTTTAAGATGGTCTTCCTCCTAGCGATTTCTTCGCTCAAGAGAGTGGGGAATCTCCAGGCCTTGGCTATCTCGCTGACTTACCTGGGGTTTGCCCCTGTAGGAGTTAAGGCCATTTTACACCATAGGCCTGGCTATGTGCCCAATCCCTATCTTCCGAGTATGCCGTCACATGTTACGTCATGACGTAACACCAATCAGGATAGGAATATTTTCATTCATGCTTCAGACACGCTACGGTGAGGGGATTCCCCAAAGTGTCGTTACCGACGTAGTGTCTCGTTCTCTTTCTCGGGGAACAAGGGTTACAGTCGTAAGCCGAGACGTTTTCCTTAAAGACAATAAATTATTTTAAAGGTGTTGTTACACTGTTGTAAACAATCATTACCTGAGCAGAATAATGTAACCTGGTGTGGCTGCACAAGCTGGGAAATAGGAACCCATGATTGTCACCGCCATATAGAACTTAAACATGTAGTCACAATCACTCTTGCGAGGGCACTGGCCCAGCACTGCTGACATGTTTGCATATGGGAGAGGTGAATAGCCAATACAGGTGCAGTTGTGGAATACCTTTGAAAAGAGTCAGATTGTGTCAACTACAGCAAATGCAGTAGGGTCTTAATACAGTAAACCCTACAGTATCTATATATTTTTCCTTTCCCATTAAAACATAGTAGTAAACAAGGTTTAGGGTTAGGATTTGATCATTTCTACAGTGATGAAATTTAGTTTAAACAACATTCAACTCTAATTCAAGGTCACTAATCAAATGTAACCAACCATGTTCAGGCTTTTGTACAAAAGGTCAGATTTGAAGCACATAACAGGCATCACATGGATAATCAGGTTTACACAAATACTCAAGTTCTGCTGTCAAAAGGGGGACTACCAATCACAGAAACATATTGAAAATCTAATTATATACATATTATATACATATTTTCCCTACAATTTTTCACTCAAAACGTTGAATAAAATATACAAATCTAATTTGGCAATTTTTTTGCATTTTCACTAGTGGTGTAAATAATCAATACAAGTATTGCTAGTACTAATATTCTATTTTGATATTTTTGTATACAATCTGTGGCTCCCCCTAAAGTAATAGGGAAAAATTTGTTTCACAAGGGTAGATATCGCGAAAGCATTTTCACATTTGACGTTTTAGTTTGTCTACACAAATGCGTCACTGTAGGTATATACTGATGCTGTATACTATATAAATTACTAAAACAACAAAGGTATATAACCATGGAAGTCTGTGGGTAAAACAGATTGAGCAACAAGCAACATTTCTGTAAAAGTGGGAATAGCTTACCATCTCCTTGCCAACTCCAGTGGAGGTTTGGCAGCCAGCGAGGCACGGGGAGGCATAGGTCAAACCATTGCTGGCGCATATAGGATCCCAGTGCTTAAAAGAGCAGGAACAACCCATGTTACATTGAGAAATGAGTGTATTCTGCCGGTAGGACACCTCTGGAGCCCTGTTTGAAATACACAGAATAATTAAGCTACTTTGTATTTAGTTCAGTTTCATAACTATTAGAGCTAAAAATGGTTGAATGTGCATTTGCTTTAAATCATTGTGATGCTCTGTTTAGGATCTAAGAGAGCCCCAAATAATGTCTCAGAAATATTTAACAAAATATTTATTTTCACAATCTTGGTCTGATCAGAGTATAATAGTTGTGTGTGTGTGTGTGTGTGTGTGTGTGTGTGTGTGTGTGTGTGTGTGTGTGTGTGTGTGTGGTTATGTTTATTGGCACAAAGAATCAAACTCACAACCTTTGGGTAATAATTATGACTCATTAGGCCACATCTGCCCCCTAATATATAGTCTTTAACAAACTGAATCTCAAAAAAGGGGAATACAGGAACAGGAATAAAGCAACACTAACCAAAACAAGCAATGTTAATGCAGGACAAGCAAAGGCTTAAATACACAGAGCTGCAAGATGTAACACAGGTGAAATGTATCAATAGTAGGGTAACCATATCAGTGACCATGACATGATAATAATGGGAACATAGATAACTAGAATCATGGAAACTAGTGAATTATTAGAGAATGATTGACTAGCAAAGTGCAGGGAACCACAGAAGATCACAGCAGAATACTGCAGGGTGGAGATGACAGTGGGAGGAGCCAGGGAGGGGAAGAGAGCAGAAAGAACCAGGCGAGTTCCCAGAGCACAGCCAGGATGACGTCCCATGGCAGAGTCCAATGTTAGAGAGAAGACAGGATGGGTACTGGAATCTGTGTGGTGGAGACCTATGCAAAACTGAGGAGGCAAAGACCCAGGGGGACACTGGAGGCCTTGATGCAAGAGCCGGACCTGCAGGCAGGCCAGAGCATATCCAGAGGATGTAAGGACCAAAGGGGAGCTGGAGGGAAGGAGGAGCTTGTCAGAACCAGAGGGATGGAGGTACGGGGCATACCAAGGGGAGTGTTAGTTCAGGATGGAGGCAGGTCAACAACTAACTGAGATGGAGCCCGGTGGGGCCCCCGAGAACTGACTGACCCCGGTGCAGCTATGGGTGTGTGGAGCCAAAGAGGAGCAGAATGATAAGAGTGAATGAACCCCTAGCTGAAGAACTGGGAAGCTTAGTAACAGGAGGAGAAATTCAACCATAAAGAAGACTCTGAGCTGAGTGGGACCACTGGAGTCACAGAAGAATCAAGGCTGGACGGAACCAGCGAGGAAGGAAGGTTTTAAAAATCACCCCTACTAAATTCTCATAAAATAGTACAGAGGCCAGATGCAACTCGACCTCGGCAGGAGGAGTATGGTGGACTGTACTCCAATTAATTCCCTCTGCTCTGGGAGGAGCAGGTGAACAGCAGGGATATCCATCCTCTTTTTGAATATTAAAACCGAAATGTAAAGAAACTAAATAGGCTGAAACTGTGACAAGTACAGGAATGTTGTAAAACATTATTACAGTTTAAAATAACTATTTTCTGTTGTAATATATTTACTTAAATTTATTCATAATTGAGCACCAAATCAGGATATTAGAATGCTAGAAAAATTCTGAGTGATCGTGTGTCACTGGCACTAAAAATTATCACTTTTAACTGATAACTTCTAACCAGTAGTGTATAAAATGTGCAGTGACAAACGTAATGTCAAAATTGCCATTGTCATTTTTACACACTAAGAAATTGAGCCTCTGAGACCAAACAGAACATAAGAAAAAAAAGATGCAATACATTAATGCCATCATTCAACTGACTACTCAAAGCTGACAGAGAGAATAACAAACACAATAAATTGTAATCATATTTCTGGAGTGTTTACCCTTGATATGATACTGTAAGTCCAGCCACTTGTGAGTTGTCACACTGCAGGAAATATTGAATAAGCAGTGCAGAGAAAGCCAGAAGAGATGCTGCAATGCAGAACTTGGATGTTCCAAGAATATTAAGTTTGAACTTCTTCATTATAAACCCCCCAGTGACAATTCCCAAAGCCACAGCTGGTAAATTTGAAACGCCTGAAAAAAAAAAAAATGAATACAATTCATGATACAGTATTGGACATGATTATGAATATGCTTTCTGAAGGGTAACTACATTTTAAAGTGTAATTTATCATGAATGTATTTTTTTATTTTAATTAAAACTCATACATAG
Organism: Gymnocypris eckloni scoliostomus; assembly: GCA_027564155.1. Lineage (NCBI taxonomy): Eukaryota > Metazoa > Chordata > Actinopteri > Cypriniformes > Cyprinidae > Gymnocypris > Gymnocypris eckloni. Next base: position 22,747,456 of record CM050432.1, on the reverse strand, counting down.
TACAATAATTTTACAACAAGTGGCACTACTTTTGTATAAAGGCTTCCAATGTGTATTTTGACAAAGTGGAAATTAATATTCAAACAGATAAAAATATAGGCAAATGTAAACTTACCTATTAAAAAAATGGCCCTTGATGCTGACTGACCATACGTTTGCTCCATGTACTTTGGCTGAAATGTCATCAGTCCTATAAAACCATTGACTTGTATGATAGTGGTGAAAATGAGGATCATGTAAATTGTATTGCTGAAGAGTTTCTTCAGTGATGGCAGAAAATCTAGAAAATATCAAGAACTTCATGTAAGGGCTATGTGTGCTCAATAAGCAAACCTCATGAAAAAAAAAATCTGATTTAATGAAATGCACACCCTTAGCCAGAGCTGCCATTGAAACCGGAGCTGGTTTGTCGGGAGCATTACTGTGTTTGTTGTCGTCGGGAATGAAACGGTTCTGCTCACCCTCTAGAACATTAGATTCTTTCTCAGTTTCAGTCTCACCCTGCTTAGGAAGAGACTTGGGAAGGAACCAAAAAGGAATTCCAGCCAGTAGCATAACTCCACCAGTTAATAAAAAACCCAGCCACCAGGCACCAACCCAACGTGAGTCTTTGTGGTTGATGGTTATGGTATCTTAAAAAAAACAAACAAAAAAAAAACAGACGTGAGCATATCATAAATGAGTCAGAAGTATTTATAATTTTAAATCCTAACAAACAGGAAGACCGAAGACCTCTTAAGTCAAAGGGTAACTTACTGGGTCAGTAAATATATATAAGACTAGTTATCATAGTTATTAAAAAATCATGATCACTGAAAATAGTGTGTGTTAATGCAGGGTTATTATCTTGAGTGCTTTTTCAAAGTTAAACTTTTGAACCAAATTTGTAGAAGTGACCTTGTCAATCGGTAAGACTAAAAGACAAACATCTACTTTTCACATAATTCTCATGCAACAAGCAAATATCACATAGTAAAACTGAATGTACAAATGCTTTTTTAAATGTGTCAAATGCCTTTAAGAAAGGCTGCTGGGATTTTTTTCTAGAAATGTGCAAAACATCATTGGCATATGATCAGTGTAGGGCAAAGAGCCATTATCAGTTGAACAAACAGGTGGATACCTAAGTCCAATGCTCCTATGTCCACGTAGAGCTTGGCACAGAAAGATCCTAACATGAATCCAAACATGGGCCCCATTATTCCAACAGTTTGTATGAGAGCTGAAAAAAAAGAAATCTGTACAAAAATACTGATTCACAATCACCACCAAGAATAACATAATAAAAAAAAAGGTTGGATTGTTGTGTGTATGATCATTTGCTTAGTTAGCCGTAAAAAATTATTTCATTTTCTACATCACAGAAACAAGTTATCTAATCACTATTTAATTTACTTCAAGGGTCCTATGTTTTCATATACTGCATATCATCATATTGTCTCGTTTTTGTTTTAAAGCATGTCTACACACATCATGTGACATAGTTCCCCTTAAGGTACTCTAGCTGCGTCAAACGTTGTGTAATCAGACTAATGGATGGGGTGTGTAATCAGACCAATGGATGGGTGCGACTTCACGGACGGGGAACGGATGACCTGGAAGCTATAAAAGCACGTGAGGTGGAGACAGCAGTGGCTTCTATCATTCAGCGAAGTGCCCTGTGTTTGTATGTCTTATTTACAGTTGTCTGTCACTTTTGAGATTAATAAAGCCATGCCAAATGCTAAGTCAAAGACTAATACGGGTGTTAATAAAAGAAAGCAGCAGTTTAGTCTGTGTTTTCCCCAATCTCCATACTGAGGTTTCGAGATCGTACTCTTACTGACTACAGCAACATCTCATATGAGTCATCTGGCCTTCCCTCTAGCTTAGGGGGTAAAAGCTCACTCCACTCGAAATTTGGCGGCCTCCAAGGCCTTCCTGTCGGGTGTGGCTATGCAGGATATATGTAACCCTGCGGCCTGGTCTACCTTAATCAGGTACTACAACCTCGACATTCGTACCGCTCCTGGTTCTTCCATTCTTTTGTCGTAGCTGTGCTGAAGTTCATACACACTATGCAGGGATTTGAAAAGTCTGGTGGCTTGAGCATCTTGTTCCCAAGGCATTCGACGGAGCTGAAGTTTCTGAAGGAGCACAACACAAGGTTATGTATGTAATCCTAGTTCCCTGGGGGAACGAGATGCTGCATCTCCTGCCATACTTCCGGCATCCCTGCAAGCACCCTAATTTAGCAAAAGCTGCCGATGTCTCCACCTCACATGCTTTCATAGCTTTCTGGTCATATGTTACCCCGTCCGTGATGTCGTGCCCCTCCATTGGTCTGATTACAGACATGTTTCAGACCGTGGTCACGCTGAAGGCATTCCCAAAGCTTTCGATGCAGCGTCTTGTTCCCTTGGGAACTAGGGTTACATATGTAACCTTGAGACATTATGCCTTGTGAAAAAGTTACACTTATTTTTACACAACTTTTAACAAGAGTACTTACTACATAAGTAATATTCTATAAAATATAGGTTTTTAAAAGTATATAAAGTACATAAAATATACTTAAGTGCAAACTGTCAAACACACTAATAAAACAATTTAAAGTAAACGTTTTTGTAACACAGAGTCAGTGGCGTTGGGATCCATTAGCAGCTTTATTAGAGGTACAACGAGTCGTTGTAAATAATTTAGCAAATCATTTAGTTAATTGACATCAGGTCTGTAACATGATTAGCTATAAAAGGATGTCTTAGAAAATCAGAATCTCTCAGAAGTAAAGATGGGCAGAGGCTCTCCAATCTCTGAAAGAGTGCGTAAAAAGATTGTGGAATACTTTAAAAACAAAGTTCCGCAATGTCTAATTGTAAATCTCATCATCTACATTACATAAAATCCTCAAAAGATTCAGAGAAACTGGAGAAATCTATGTGCGTAAGGGACAAGGACGAAGACCTTTGTTGGATGCCTGTGGTCTTCGGGTCCTGAGAGAACACTGCATCACTCATCGGCATGATTCAAAGGCATACACAAACTATTCAGCAGCTGGAAACCTATATCAGGCAAGAATGGGACCAAATTCCAACACCAAAACTCCAGAAACTCATAACCTCTATGCCCAGACATCTTCAAACTGTTTTGAAAAGAAGAGAAGTTGCCACACCATGGTAAACATGTCCCCGTTCCAACTATTTTGAGACCTGTAGCAGGCATTCAATTTGAAAAGAGCTCATTTTGTGCATAAAATTGTCAAATTTCTCAGTTTAAACATGTATTATTTTATCTATGATCTATTGTGAATAAAATATTGGATCATGTGATTTGAAATTCTTTTAGCGATAATTTTATTCAAATTTAAACAAATATCCCAACATTTCCAGAATTCGGTTTGTATATTAATGATCAATATGTAAAATACACATTTGAATTCAGGGGTCATCAAACTTGATCCGGGAGGGCTGGTGTCCTGCAGAGTTTAAGTCCAACTTGCCTTAACACACCTGCCTGGAAGTTTCAAATATACCTAGTGTAACATATGTCGGCAGGAATTCAACTGGCTCTACACGTCACCAGAAGGGGGGGGAGCTAAAGAATCAGCAACCCTCTAAAGCCCCTCCTCCGCCCCAGCGCAAAAGCGCGCGTTTTCTTTCTATTATGGAACAAAGGAATGTGACGGGAACGTTTCTAAAAGACATTCGTTCATTTCATGACTTTCAAAACATCCACACAAGAAAAATATGAATATTAATGTTGTACTCTTTCCCTCATAGGCTTGATGTGATGATTTCGAATGTGAATTATTTAGGACAATGTGGGTGATTTTTAATCATGCTTTAAACGGCATAAACTGTAGTGTGTGTGTGTTTTAAATGCGATGTTTAGTCTCTAAAAAAAGCTGCCGTCGTAAGCCACAAATGGTGTTGATAACCGTTAAACTTTTGCATCCTGCATGTTTATAACAGATATAAAGGCCCGTGTATATCGTTCACGGAATGAATGAAATATCAGATGACTGAGATCATGTGCCTTGAAAAAGTAGCCGGGCAGGCGGGGCTCCGCCCCGTACCGACTCTCTGATTGGACCAGCCGCCTGTGGGCGATGTCCAAACCCGGACAGTTTAAAACAACACGCTGTGTGCGCGCTCTCCCTCTTGAATCTCTTGAACCTCGCTTGTAACTCTTCCTCGCTCGCCAACGCCGGAATCTCGCCTTAAGACCAGCTGAGACAAATAACACACGTGAATCAAAGACTGTGTAAACGCCGTAAAGTCGCAGAACCAGCAGCGTAACGACGCTACCATCTCAACGCAAAACCAGCATCAAACAATCTCCGAGATTTCAACTCCCCGGTGACGTCACGCGACAGCGAAGTGAGCCAGCAGAGTTTTCCAGAGCAACGCGTGGAAACCCGCGTGGAAACCCACGTGGAAACCGAACCAAGCAAAAGCCTGTTTAAACCAACATAAAGCAAGTATCATCTCTAATTCTGACTGAACTGGTAAAATTTCGATCTGAATGCAGAAAAGAAAGCCTAGGCATCTTTCGTGATCTTTTTCTGGTTAGTTAAGTTATGAAATAGGAAAGAATGGTATTCTTTCAACGTTTAACCTCAAAACTTTCGTATGTGTGTGTATGTTGTGTGTATTACGTATTTTAGGATATTAGTATTGCAAATAAATCGTGTTTCGTTTTATAAAGAATTGTCTCTGGAATGTGATTTTAAGTATTTTCATCCTTATTTGCCCAAAGATAGCATTACCTAGCTCAAACTTGAGAAATTATTAATCTCGTTTTATTGTTACCGGGGCCACGGGGCAATAGAAGCGAGATTTAATAGAGATATACTGATGTAGTAATCGCTGGACGAGCACTCAAAGTATAAATCGTAAGTTAAATATTAATATTACTTCGATCAAGCAATATTGAATATTTAATAAATAATTCCCGGAGCTGAAACAATAGCTCTATATTAAATGGCATTACACTAGTAAGACCTTGATTAGCTGGTTCAACTGTGTTTGATTAGGGTTGCAGCTAAACTCTGCAGGACACCGGCCCTCCAGGATCGAACTTGGTGACCCCTGTTTTAAATGAAAGTGGTATAGTGAAATTGGTATGTTTTGACATATAATGGGTTTGAAGTGTAACCAGCAGTATGTGAATAAGGCTTGAATGTATGCCAGAATTGGTAATATAACGATTGAAACAGGTAATCATTCATACCCATGTAAAGAGCAGTGTTTTCCGCCCTTGAAAAATCATCCAGATAAGACAATCCAAGAGGCATGACAGGTGTCTCTCCTACCCCACGAAGCATGTTCCCAAGAAAGACATAGAGCCACAAGGAGGAACTGGCTGCTTTCTCACATGCTACAAAAACAAAAGCACTCAAACTGTCACACACTACAATATCAGGATCTCATCGAAAAAACAAAGTCTACTCTTAATGTATTATTATGTTGTTGTTTTTTTACAATTTTTGTAAGACCCACTCTAATACTGGCATCCACAAGATATAACTTCATTCTCAGAAAACATAAGATGAGAAAGTTGAGTTGTGGAATCATTTGTCATGTTTGGTTTGTAATGTGTCTGTGCTACCCACAATCCCCTGTAACACTGATCTGTCACTCTAGATTGCTTATACCAAGATTTTATTTTCTGAACATTTAACTTTGAGAAGCCTAATGTATTGGGTTTGATTGCTTTATTATATTTGCTATATTTGATTGATTAACTTTATCATCTCATGTTTTCTGAGATTTCATTTATTTCTGAGTTATTTATTGTGGAGGCCAGTATTAGAGTGAGGCTTAAAAATATTGTATGGGCAAAGATCATCCAAAAATTAGTAAGTAAGTTGTTATTATGCATAAAGAAAATATTATGCATAATGAAAACTAATATATGGGGTGAACCTAAAGTGACCCAAAACCATAGACGGAGTTTCACATTTTTGCCTGGGGGGGCACCTACCGGTAGACTATGAGCTCTGATTTTTATTTTTTATTTTTTTACATGAATTACAAATAATTAAGCCTTAACATACTCATTAAAATACGATAATGCAAATAAAATGAGACAATGTGAAAATATTTTTGTATTCATAGATCTGACAAAATCGATTGGCTCAGATCTGGGGGGGCATTTATCTCAGTAATTCAACTCAAATTGTGAAACTTGTGTATTAAATAAATTAAATGCACACAGACTGAAGTAGTTTAAGTCTTTGGTTCTTTTAATTGTGATGATTTTGGCTCACATTTAACAAAAACCCACCAATTCACTAGCTCAACAAATTAGAATATTTCATAAGACCAATAGAAAAAAAAACATTTTTAGTGAATTGTTGACCTTCTGGAAAGTATGTTCATTTAATGTATATGTACTTAATACTTGGTAGGGGCTCCTTTTGCTTTAATTATTGCCCCAATTCGGAGTCTCATGGAAATTATCAGTTTGTGGAACTGCTTAGGTGGTATGGAAGCCCAGGTTTCTCTGACAGTGGCCTTCAGATCATCTGCATTTTTTTGGTCTCTTGTTATCATTTTCCTCTAGACAATATCCCATAGATTCTGTATCGGGTTAATGTCTGGTGAGTTTGCTGGCCAGTCAAGCACACCAACACTATGGTCATTTAACCAACTTTTGGTGCTTTTGGCAGTGTGGGCAAGTGCTAAATCATGCTGGAAAATGAAATCAGCATCTTTAAAAAGCTGTTCAGCAGAAGGAAGCATGAAGTGCTCCAAAATGTCTTGGTAAACGGGTGCAGTGACGTTGGTTTTCAAAAAACACAGTGGACCAACACCAGCAGATGACATTGTAACCCAAATCTTCACAGACTGTGGAAACTTAACACTGGACTTCAAGCAACTTGGACAATGATCTTCTCCACCCTTCCTCCAGACTCTAGGACCTTGTTTTCCAAATTAAATACAATACTTGCTCTTATCTGAAAAGAGGACTTTGGACCACTGGGCAACAGTCCAGTTCTTCTTCTCCTTAGCCCAGGTAAGACGCCTCTGATGACAACTGTAGCCAAATTCCTTGACCAGTCTGTGTTTGGTGACTCTTGATGCCTTGACCCCAGCCTCAGTCCATTCCTTGTGAAGTTCACCCAAATTCTTGAATCGATTTTGCTTAACAACCCTCATAAGGCTGCGGTTCTCTCGGTTGGTTGTGCATCTTTTTCTTCCACACTTTTTCCTTCCACTCAACTTTCTGTTAACATGCTTGGATACAGCACTCTGTGAACAGCCAGCTTCTTTGGCAATGAATGTTTGTGGCTTACCCTCCTTGTGAAGGGTATCAATGATTGTCTTCCCCATGATTGTGTAGCCTAGTAAACCAAACTGAGAGACCATTTGAAACCTTTGCAGGTGTTTTGAGTTGATTAGCTGATTGGCATGTCACCATATTCTAATTTGATGAGATAGTGAATTGGTGGGTTTTTGTTAAATGTGAGCCAAAATCATCACAATTAAAAGAACCAAAGAGTTAAACAACTTCAGTATGTGTGCATTGATATTATTTATTACATGAGTTTCACAGTTTAAGTTGAATTACTGAAATAAATGAACTTTTCCATACCATTCTAATTCATTAAGATGCACCTGTATGTTAAAATATAAATTAAAACAGGCAGTGTTTGATATAATATTTTGTTTCATTGTAATGTATTCCATGAACTATATTTCTGCGGCTATTAATATGTTCAAATGAAAGCGAAAAGAGGCAGTGGTGTTTGCTATATTTTGTATGTAAATACAGTGAGGAAGATACAGTGCAGCAGCCAAGGCGAGCTGACTGACATTATCAAGTACGCAGCTCTGTGCAGAATTACCGGACTTGCTTCGTTCCGTCTGCGGGAGTTCACACTTCCAGCAGTCTAGCTTGTGAGGTCTGAACTACTGAGGATGCAAGTCCGAAATTTGAGTAATTGGTATTGAGAAATACCCACAGACCTAATGTTAAGTCACCAGACTATTTGCCTAATCTTCTCTGTAGTTTAGACCGTGATGGAAACATAGACAGCAACAGGTCTGGGGGGAAAAATGTTCTGGGGGAAAAAAAGTAATTTCGGTGAAAAAGCAGCTTATGTTTCACAGAACTAATTGTTGCCTGGGTTGCGTAGGCTACGTATATGTGGGGCGGATCTATCAAAATATGGGTGAGTCCCTTCTGGGGTAGGGGCGTGTTTGTTTTGGTGATTTCAAATATCAACATTGGCTTCCAGAAATCCCTTAACCTGCCTTTAATATCTTATCTGAGATCTGTCTCAGGGTCAGGGTTAAACAACTTACCTGCTTGAGTTTCCACTGTGGGAATTTCATCTTGTGCAAGACTCTCATTGATTAAGCAAGATAGAATACTCTCTGTACCATTAGAGGCAGAGAAATGTGAAATTGTTGTTTCATATTTATACCTGTGGAAAATGCATGAACATATTTTTATCTTATAATGGCATCAGAAACATATCCTTGTTTTCACAAATATGGTAACTTATAGGTTTAAATACGGTTTAAAGAGTAGTTCACCAAGTAAACGTACGGTCCTTGGAATAAATGTGGTGCCGCAGTTATGAAGGATCCCATGGCCATGATTAAACATCCAGCTCCTATGAGTCGTGGTCTATGAAGTTTAGCACCAAAGTAACTCACAAATGCTATTACAAACAGATTACCTGAAACAAAAACAAAAAAATGGTATCATATTAACATCACCACCCATTTTAACCATAAAGTTGTTGTTTTTTAAGGGGGAAGCCCCCCTTTAGAATGAAGGTCCACCCCTATAGATACTTTTCAGTGGGGCATAAGAAGATTGTATGGAAACACATGAATGAGATCATATGAATTAGCCATCAGTTCACCAAAGTGTAAAATAATTACAATTGCCATTAGAGTGTGTGGGTATATGAAGATTTATGCTATATCTAGACCCAAAATATGTTTTTTTTTTCTTTATTCTCACCAATTTCAAAACTTCCATCAATGAATCCAATCAATGAGCTGGGAATGTCAAAACGTCTCTCAATCTGTGTGATAGAGCTCTTCATGTAGCTGCCCTGAAATGCTTTTGCAAAGTAAACAAAACACATTGCAGCCAAAAACATCTGAAGAAGAGAGAGAGAGAGAGAGAGAGAGAGAGATAGATTACAATAAAACAGAGAAATAACAATTCATGTAACCAAAAACCAACTAAAACCCCATTCCAGATAGTTTAAGAAGGTTTTAACTAGAGTAGGTTAGTCTTTCCAGGCTGACCAAGGTGATCTTCAGCTAACCAGCTAAAAAGTGCCCACCAACACAAACCAACAAACCAGTATTACCAGCTAAGACCATTTTATGCTAGTTTTAGCTATTTTGGTGCATCAAACGGTAGTACTTTTTTGTATAGGTTTGTAGAACCACTGACAATCACTCACAGGTTGCCTTTCAATAACTATTCTATTCTGTTCTGTTCTGTTCTGTTCTGTTCTATTCTATTTTTTCATTTGTAATTATACGAAGGCAAGTAAATGATGGAAAAATTTGGTTAAACTTTATTTTAAGGTATTGTTACAGTGTAATTATTCATTTAAGTACTGAGTAATAGTACGGCAATGAACTACATGTAGGCTAAAAATCATCCTACATATTGTAAAGAACATTCTGTGAAAATATAGTCTTGGTATCTTTATAGTGACAGGGACACTATACTGTCAAAAAGCACCGTCTTCCGGATGAGAGGTTAAACCGAGGTCCTGACTCTCTGTGTTCATTAAAAATCCTATGACACTTCTCGTAAAGAGTAGGGTGTAACACCGTTGTCCTAGCCCTTGTCAATCATGGCAGCCCACCCCCCACACATTATTGTAAAGTGCTTTGGGAGTACAGCAATACACAATAAAGTGCTATATAAATGCATCACTGATTCATTCATTCTTTGATCATAATGGGCCAATGTAATAAAATAAATGAAAAGCAGAAGAAGATAAGTCAAAATTACCTTTAATTTGGAGCAGCAAGGCTCTTGTGCCATCTTCTTTTCCACACTCATGATGCCCTGGGAACAATACGAATGACAGATGATTGAACAGTACAGAGCGTGTTAACAGCAGGATCATTATAAACAGCATCACATTATCGTCGTGCAAACAGCATTTGTTCCAAGGCCCATTGTTTACAGGAGTATGAAAAACATCATCTGAGGGGAAAGACCCCTGAGGGTGGAGCTGAGAGTGGATTCAAAAATTGCACCACATTTCCTGCAAGAGGAAGGGTGCTTGAAAAAAGTTTTCAAGATAGTTTGTCATTTCTTTGCATGCTTTATATAAAAATAACACAATTATTTATGCAAATCACGTCACTTATTGGCAGACTGGCCATTGTATAGTGTAACAAGCTTATACATACAGACATAAAAATGTATTGACAGATGTGAAAAATAACCCTGTTAATGTGCATAGTCTACTATTCATATTAATACAGATCTCTGCAACATGTGAAAACAGGACTGTTTTGTAAACAACACGAAACCGGAGAGATATACATACCTCTGCAATAGCCTGTGTCCCTCAGAATGGATGAAGGACTCTAGTGCTTTGCTTACAGGTAAGGCTTTATCTTTCAGTGTCATGACATCTAATCAGTAACCAAACAATCATGTCCATCTGCTGATCATGTCAACAGGTCACTTCTCTACAGCGAGGGGGCTGGGGTTTCTCAGAGGTACAGAGGACAGCGCAGACCAATGCTGTCTCATATGCTTTGGACAAATAGAGATGGGACGCTGCAGAGAAAGGTGAATGCAATCACTGGAAACTGTGTGTGTGTGTGTGTGTGTGTGTGTGTGTGTGTGTGTGTGTGTGTGTGTGTGTGTGTGTGTGCGTGCGTGAGTGTCTGTCTGTCTGTCTGTCTGTCTGTCTGTGTGTGTGTGTGTGTGTGTGTGTGTGTGTGTGTGTGTGTGTGTGTGTGTGTGTGTGTGTGTGTGTGTGTGTGTGTGTGTGTGTGTGTGTGTGTGTGTGTGTTTGTGTGTGTGAACTGAGAAAAGTGAGAACTTTCACTCTTTCAATGTAAAATCACCCCTGACTCCAAACCAACTCCACATGTTTGGTCAGAATATTACAGTTCTGTCTGGACCACTTGTCGTCAAAGATGACTGGCAATTTGCATACAGTTTGGATTGGCAGCATTGTTCTATTCTGTACAAGAACTCCATGTGCATCTATGCAGCCTAGCATGGATAAGAGCAGAGAGAGCAGCAATAGCCCCTGAGGGAAAACAGAACAGAACCAACATAAAATGTATTGCAGATATCATTAAAGTTCAATAATTTAACGTACATTTTAGAAATTAGTCTGATTAAAGGATAATCAGAAGGCTGAATCCTGAATGACACAGGAGGAGTTGGGAATGGAGGTGGGTAATTAGCTATTGAGCAACGCAAAGCTGGAGATAATACTGATGGATCTTATATATGAGTGCTGTGATAGGTGTTGCATGCCTGTAGGTAGATGTGGGTCAGATGAGAGTCATCTGATGCAAGGTTGACTAACGTGACCTGCCAGAACTAACACTGATCCTAGATTTCCAGAAATTCCAAATTGGATTTCTGGAATAATTTTGCAGCAGGAATCACTATATCCTAAAATATCAAAATAGACCATCTGCTTCAGGGTTCGACGTGTTGTACGTTCAGAGATGGTGTTCTGCATACCTTGGTTGTAACGAGTGGTTATTTGAGTTACTGTTGCCTTTCTATCATCTCAAACCAGTCTGCCCATTCTCCTCTGACCTCTGACATCAACAAGGCATTTTCATCCACACAACTGCCACTCACTGAATATTTTCTCTTTTTCAGACCATTCTCTGTAAATCCTAGATATGGTTGTGTGTGAAAATCCCAGTAAATCAGCAGTTTTTGAAATACTCAGACCAGCCCGTCTGGCACCAACAACCATTCCACGTTCAAAGTCACTTAAATCCTCTTTCTTCCCCATTCTGATGCTCGGTTTAAACTTCAGCAAGTCGTCTTCACCACATCTAGATCCCTAAATACACTGAGTTACTGCCATGTGATTGGCTGATTAGCAATTTGTGTTACTAGGCAATTGAACAGGTGTACCTAATAAAGTTGCCGGTGAGTGTGTGTATATATATATATATATATATATATATATATATCCTGAAAAAAAAAGTAATTGGATTCTTAAAAGAAAAACTGAAACAATGAGTGTATATTTTTAAGTTTTATTATTATTATTATTATAACATGGCAATGTAAAAGTAAATGCACATTAAAATACCACGTGTCAATTAATTTTTTTATTGAATTAACAATTATTATTAATTATGACTCCATAAAGTGGATTACAAATGCCTTGGAGGCCTTGACACCTGATATCAGGTTACAATCACTAGTTTGATTTGGTCGTGAAATCACATTAAAAGTACAGACACACGCAAGCATGGCATTTTTCATATGTGACAGTCAGAAAACATAACACAGATTTAATTAAAGTAATGGTAACACTTTATTTTAAGGACTCTTAAATAGTTGCTTATTACCATGTATATTACTATAATTTTAGCCATTTATTAGTAGTAATTAAGCACATATAAATGCCTTATTCTACATGACCTTGTTCTACATCCCTAATCCTTCCCAATACATAAATTTAACAACTACCTTACTAACTATTAATAAACAGCAAATTAGGAATTTATTAAGGGAAAAATTATAGTTAATAGTGAATAAGTGTCCCCTGTTATAAAGTGTTACCAAAGTAATAACTGAAATATATTGCACATAATTGCAGTAAGTTTTTTGACAAAACAAAATGAAATGGTGATTATTATTTAAACAAGGTAAAGCATTGATTTGGCACAGACAATTTGACAGTCAATGAAGCTAATTCACTTAAAACATGCTGAAAAGTAGAAATGGCAGAAATGTGTTTGTTTGGCTATAAACTATATCATCACACACATCCACAGCTAATTATTAATTGTGCATGTAACACTCACATACACACCAAAATAAATCAGATGTAACATTAACTAACATTTTCGAAGATTTGTGTGTCAGATGAACTTAACCTTCAACCCTGCATTCACAGCCCGTGACGTGTCTATATGTGAAGTGGCTCAGAGAGTTTTTACTGCAAGTCAGCGTGATTTCTCTCATCTCATAACTTCTCTCCTTACAGCACTGGTGACTCTGTTCAAGCTCAATTGTGCTGTTGGTATGAACCCACCTGCAATAAAACACAACAAATAAAGTATAGAACTCAGGGGACACATATATCAATGATACAGTATATACTGTGTGTGTGTGTGTGTGTGTGTGTGTGTGTGTGTGTGTGTGACAGGGCTAACATTTCCAAGACAACCAATTTTGCTATGGTTACTATTTTAAATAAATATGTACTGTATTTAAAAGCATGCATCACAAACATGTGCCCTACTATTTGGCCCCAAATATACGGGGCTTTTATATTAGCAAATGACTTGCAGCTGAGCATGGGGCTAAATGCCTCCCTTAAGGAAATGTTTTGTAAAAATGTAACATGGACATATGAACAATACATGCAAAATACATATTAGACCCCACTGGACCTTATTATTTGTATTAATAGTAGACAGTAGTTTTTTTTTGTATTTGTTTTTACTTTACCTAAATATCTAACTTAATTTGTTAATATTGTATTTGTTAATATTGTATAGCTCTCTATATTTTCCTTTCGTCATTTCCATAATTTAAGCACATGGCTTTGCATGAGTTATCTAAGCTGCAAATAATTGGCCAATATGAAAATACAATAATTTGTCATGCCCAAATATTTCTAAAATGGGGATGAGCCTCAATATTCATATATTTACAATCGAGAAAAAAATATAAAAAATCCTGTGCTGAAATTGTTTTACAAACGTTCTGGCAATACCCTCTAGTGGCCAAAGGCTATTTGTCAGGGAACTAATGAATGATTGGCAGATGTGTGCTTGTTGCTTTTAGCGGCATATTATCTTTGTAATACTACAACAGGCCTTTACATGAACATCCAACTAACAAAGTGTCTGTTTAACAAAGTGTCTCTAAAATAATAAAATATTGTAAATATTCTAGCTTATTTTAGAATAAACAGGCTGATGATGTTGGACTTGCCTGTTGTGTGTCTCACACTGGCCCTCGCAAGTAGGCAGCTCGACTTCCCGTGAGCAGTCAGCAATCGTGAGGTTCATCCTCGTCAATCTGGCAGTGCATGTAACATTACCTATGATACACAGAACAAAATAAGCTACATACTTAAATGAGTAAAAATAAAACAGATTTGTATAACCTTAAAAAAAACTTATTTGTGCTTAACTAATGTACTTATTTCAACAACAAGAAAAAAGGCACAATGTATTTATTGTGTTTATATTGTTCAAGTGTTCAAAACACTTTTGCTGCGTGGGATACGGGTAAGGTGGGATACGGGTAAGGTTAGGGACAGGTTTGGTGGTATGGGTAGGTTTTTAAGTGTTGGTTAAGTTGTAAGGGATGAGTGAACAGTGCAATTATAAATGTAATTACAGATGTAATTACATGCAGGTGTTTTTTTTAAATATACTGTAAGTCAGTGTAAACACATGTATGTACACAAAGTGTTTTGTATATCTGACAAAACACAGCTGACTGGATTTTGAATACAAGAAAAAAATGATATCTTCTGGCAGGATCCGACATTCGATTCTGCATCTAACATTTCTGATGTAGAGACCTTATCTAACACCATATCACTTTGGAGATACTATCACTATGATAGGCTCACTCTGATGCTCTCAGGCTGGGTCATGAAGCCCACTCTGTAGTCTATTGTGATCTAATTGAGAGCATGTCACCAGCTCAAAGGTGAAAGATGTGATGGGAGTTGAGGCATATGTATCCAGAGAGCCAATCTCCTTCATCCCCCCCTCGGTCTTGCCATCAAAGCTGTGTCAAACCATTTTGCGGCTGGTGGGCAATACATATGCTGTAGCAGGTCAGGCTGATGGGGCAATGCACACCATGGCGGTGTTGCAGGCTGATTTTGGCCAAGACAAGTCTAGGGATTGTCTCTAGATGTAGACCTAGAGCTCTCCTGATCTCCATGCGATCAAGCACATGGTCCATGTTATCGGTTGCTCCATTGCCATAATGGTTGCCACAGAGTGGCATATATGGTTGACAATGAAGTTTGAAGTGAAGAAGAAATAATTTCTGCTTGATATCCTGATCTTACCCTCTGGACTTTTTGGTACTGCCATGAGAACAGTTGTCTAGAACTTCAGAGAGGCAAGGAATCAATCAGCAGTATTTAAGAATTAATTCCCCACCACAGTCCTGGGGCCTCATTTATAAAATGTTGCGCAGAAACCATCCTAAATTGTTGATCCGTTGAGAATGCATGTACACATCTCTTTCAGATGAGAAATCTGCGAAATGCAAATGATCTTCAACTGGGCATTCTTAAGCTCAACTGAATGGTTTCTGCTCTCTGCCTTGCAAATAACTCTTAATTAAGGACATTAACATGTAAAAGATCACCATTATCATCAAAATCCTTTAATTTGGAACAGTGAGCTGCAAAAACAGCTTACATTTTCAAAAACCTGCAGTACTATGACAAGAAAAAATTATATGTCATCTCAGACCATGACATGACGCTAAGCACTTTTCCACGTCAAAGGCAGTTTTTACAAATATGAGCATTAGAGTGGATTTAAGTGTACGCACTCTCTAAGATCAAATCTGAGAATACGCACACTTTATAAATGAGGACCCTGGTTCTTCAGTCCTTCGCTTAGGCCTAGAGAATGGACTGGTGTTATAAGGAGAGCGTGAAGCCACAGTGAGGTAAGGCGATCTGATAGCTAATCTGGTCTAGAGCAATGCAATGCTTCTCTTTTGTAAGGACTACTGAGGGAAAACCTTTCTAAAGAAGGTGTTTTCATGGTGAGATGATTCTACCTTTTTGCTTTTATCAGTTGTCCTAGAGAAGCATAAACATGCTTCCTTGACGAATGCACTGTGACAATAGAAAGCGCTGCTGAGAGGCTGATGCACAGAGATATAAGCTATGATAGGAGAACTGATAGGTTGAAGGTAGACTGCCTCATGGCATTCCTCTTTAATCTTATCTGTTGCCCACTTTGGCGTAGCTAGAGGCTGCTCCTTAAAGTAAAGGGCATGGCATGTGCCCAAGTATGGTGTCCTATATTCGAAATTTGTGCTTTGCATTTCACCCATCCAAGTGCACACACACAGCAGTGAACAAACACACACACCATGAACAGTGGGCAGCCATTTGTGATGTGGCATCCGGGGAGCAAGTCGACTCTAACCATTAGGCCACGACTGCCCCCCAGTTATATTTTGTTATGGACCTCTCTTTGGAATAAACCTCTTTACTCTCTAATGGAGCATGGTGAGTGAGATTTGAAGGGCAGAACATGAACGCATCCCAGGGTAATGGCTTAGGGTTATGCCACTATACTTCAGGCATGTTTGCACTTGCATATTCCTTCAGACAAATCACATTGTGTTAATGTAATGTCAACCCCATGACATAACATCCCATTCCCATCACAAGGGAATTGGGTTATGTTCTTTTGAAGTTTCCATTTATGAAAAAAGGGATCTTGTTTTCCAGTGCAACTGACTTCTGAAGGAGATGATTTTCAACAAAATGACTGCATTTCAATGAATGGGAAATAGCCCATCACTGTGATCACTGGAAAAGTGGATAGTTGCCTTGGCTTGATACTAACATTGGTCTTTCAGTTAACGTATGGAGTTCACATCAGGGAAGAACTAGACCCCACTATGCTATGGTACAGTTCCATTACAAGACAAGCTAGAGTGAAATATTTGTGTAAACCTACATGAATAGCAGCAATGATGTTCATCCCACACTCGTAAATCCTGGATACACAGAAACATAATACGTTAACTTTATAGAAGACAGAACCAGATGCGTATGAGCAACAAACTTGATTCAGTTTGTGATACTGATGTGAGTTTGGTCATTCCCACCTTAGCACAGGTTTGCCCCGGACACACGGTTTTCTCAACCTCAGTTCCTGTTTGACTACAGCTGAAAGACTCACACGGACGTAAAGGGTCTGTCCACCGATCACCACCTGAATCCACCACAGCGAGAGCATATACATGCATTGTTCAATGTATTTTGTGCTAAATTTGTTTACAGCAAGGTAATTTAAAGGGGCCTCTAAAACTATAGAAAACAAATAAAACTCCCATTTTGAGTAAATATGTGAACTACTTTACATTGTATGTCGTTCCATTGTACTCGCAACTCTTCTCAACTGTAAAAAAGCAAAGAAAACATATTCTAAATCTATTTTTGCATCACTGGATATCATGCAATAATTAATTAAAACAGAATATGTATTTATTCCAAGCACCAGTGGCACTCTACACTATGCTGCTCTGTGGAAAGATTGCAACATTACCGCAAATCTGATTGTCACAGCAGTCAGAAACCAGGATGGAGTAGGCATTGCAGACTGGGATAGGTTCTCGAGGTTTGGGTATGCACTCTTCAGTCCTAGTCCGGTTATTACATGTGCATATGTGACAGTTTGATTCCCATACTGCTCCCACCTTATAGAAAGACAAAAGATTCCTGTTATGCAGTATTCACAGTCAACATATATTTACATATATTTTTAACAGGAGTTTGTGGTTTTACTGTAAAATGAACTCTTACCGGCATGGGCTCACCCAATGGCCCTTTACATGCTGAAAAAAAAATTCATATGAAATTCATATTTAAATTACTTAATTTAGATAATATTTGCAAAAAACATTACTAATTTAGGAAAACTGGCAACGTATCTTTGCAAAGTCAATTGGTAACAAAATTATTACCTTATAAAATATAATTTTAACTATTACTGTAAACTTTTTTCACATTGCTCTTAGGATTGGCCTTTAAATATTTTTTTTTATTTTGTAATATTTGTTTGAATTCTTAACTAACTTGAGCATTCAGACACACAGATTTGCTTGTGTTCTTCTGCAAGCATCTGGTCATTTGGACAAAAGCAGCCTGATCTCAGACCAACCACAGAGGTTGCAGGCACGCGAACACTGAGGAGACAATAAATAGAGTGATGGGCGTGAGGTCGCACATGGATCATCACGCCTACAAGCAGACATGCAATCCTAGTCCTAACAATCCAACAATCGGTTAATACAAGTATTCGGTTAACTAGACAAAGTAAAAGGTGGTGCATTGGCATTTTTCCTTTTAATTGCCAGGTGAAATATGAAGCAGGCCTTGAACTGTGAGAATGCTTGAATCATTTTAAGTAGAATATTTCTCACCCGCCGCGACAGACACCATTTGGAAACTCTCGGCACTCGTTGTACATCATTCCTTCAGGACATTTTATCTCTAAAATAGTGGAATGGTATTAAAAGAGAACAATGCCTTGAAAGTCTACATAGAAAACTAAACGTTTCAGGAAATAAATTTAAAGTAACATATACTACAAAATCAAGCAATGAATTCCACAAATTCAAACTGTTATGAACCTCAAAGTATCCGTAAAGTATTTCAGGTCTTTAAACTTGTTTATATATAAACATTTAGGTTTTAATATGATGATGATATTTTGTAGACATCAGTGTATACAAATATACGCATCCTACTACTATTTTCTGAAAATGTGCATTAATAATGTTTTCTTACCACAGGCGCCATTAGTAAGGTATCTCCAGTCCACACAAATACCAATCCTTTTGCATTCCGATGCTGCATACTCCAGAGAGGAACAGGCACCAACACTACTATTGTATGAACAGTAGTCAAACCAGCAATTCTTCTCCACAGACATAAGATTGATCCTTTTAGCACACTCGGCAAACACTCTGTGTAAAAAATGTTAGCACCTATTTTTATAGTCGCAATGCAACAAGCCAAGAAAAAGTTGTTTGTTATTTTCTATGAAAAAACAAGATTTTTATTTTCATTTGGGGATTTAAAAATACCCAACAGTGACTTACTCATGGTGAAGTAGGTCACATATTGTAGGATTGCAGGGAGGCGGAGGTGGAGGTGAAGGTGAAGGTGGAGGTGAAGGTACACAAGGAACATTGGTGAGCACAGATTTGCAGTAGGGTTTCAGAGGATCTTCTACAACCCAGTCATATGCAGTCTTATCACAGCAGTTGTCATCTTCAACTACACCATTTCTTCGTATGCATGACTGCCTACCACAGACACCTGCAAAGTCAAGAGTGTAAGGTTAACATAATATATTTGTGGTCTGTGATATCATACGTACCATGAAACACACATTGTCTAATGTGCCAGTTACTTTCCATCAGTAGTTAATTGACTTGAATTACGTACCACACTGTCCTTGGGTGTTGTTTTGAAAGTACTCCATTGCCAGGTTTATTAACAGAGTGTTGAAAGGTGTAAGAGAAACGTAGGAACGTATAGGCTTGATGTAGATGTAGACTTGGCTACCACTGCTTTCAAAGTTGAAGACCTGATCTTCATATGGTGGTTTTATAATCTCCTGGTTTAAAGTACACTGGGGAAAGATAGAGACAATCTGCTTATCATCAAAGCTCAAGGGAACTGTCATCCCCAGTAATTTGGTATTAATGATTAAAAAGCTGACAGAAAAAAAGTAAAAAATTAATTAGTCACTTTTATTTCAATAAGTCTGTTCTTGTCTTTTGCTTATAATAAAGATAAATATGGGCCCCACTTGATCTCTATACAGATGTATGGCTCTGTGAGACTAATATATTAGTAAATTATTAGAAATGCACATTAAATTTTTTTTTATAATTATAAACTTACCACTACTGTGAAATCCTCTGTTACCATAAGTGTGGCAACATCATTCCTGTACTTTAATGTGATCCCCCTGGAACAGGAATCATCAATTTCCGGCACACAGTAGTAGTTGTCTACAGTAATGCTTAATCTGTGTTGCAGTACTCGCTCCTCCACTAGAGTGTAGGTGCAGTTATCCATGAAGTCAAAAGCAATCCCCTGGAAGGAGATGTAGTGTGGGTCTCCATAAACTTGACACTGGCCTGACAAAGAAATCAGGAAAAATAGACCAAAGTTGATGTTCAAGCATCCCCATCACTCATCTTATTTTCCATTGGCGGAACAAATATATAGCCACACCACTAACTAGTCCCACAGGTTTCAATGTGTATATGACAAGTAAGTTTACTTACAGTCACACTCCAAGCTCTCACAGCAAGTCTCTTCATCTTTCACCACAGACATCTTATTTCTAGGGCAATCAGTCCTGATTGTGGATGTTGGACAGCTAATGGATTTTACCTCAATCACTCCAGCCTTACAGGCTTTATCAGCACAATCCTCTCTCCAAGTTTCTCCACAAAACCAGCTTTGATTTCGCATCACATCTTTGCACTCACACACTAGTTCAAAAAGAGACATAAACATAAGATCCCAATAAATTAAAACATGTTGCACATTTAAGACATCGTTTAAGACATTGAACACATTGTAATAAACACTGAGGCTTCGTCCACACGAAACCAGAGCTTTATCTATCCAATCTTTTTATTAAAAAAATAACGGTTTCACTCTCCCAAAATGACGGATCCTTCTCGATGAAACACCTATACGATACAAAATGTATGCATATAAAGCTTTACGCATCTCCGTGTGGACGGGGCCTACATTTAAAGCTTGAAATGTGTTCTATATGTCACATTGAGCTGTAGTAGGATGAAAGAGTAGTATTATTACCTGGAGTTGTGTGTTCAGTGGTAGGTATTGTAGTACTTAGCACAGATGTCAGAGAAGAGGTTGTTGTTGTTGTTGGATTAGTAGTTGTATAGTCTTCTACTTGAGGTTTGTTTGTAGTTAGACTGGTAACAGTAGGGCCAGTGACTATTATTAATTCTAGTGGGAATGAGATAAAAAAAATTTAAGTGTGTGGCAGTTTTTTAACACATTCAAAGTGTTTTGTCACTTTGTGTTTATTATGACATTACTGGTGTTATATTTATACAATGAATTATTTAAATGTTTATTCAAGCACAAGTTTATATTTACAGTGGCTTCCACACCTGTTGTAGATACTGTTGACACTGAAGTGCTATATTTTACTGTGGTTGTAGCTTCAGTAGTTGGCTGAGTTGTGGTAGTGTATTGTTTTGTTGGCATGGTTGGTTGAGTCGAGCTCTCACTTGCTGGAGGTTGCGTTTTGTATTCTGTTGTACTTTCTGAAGTTGGTGATTGTGTGGTTGTTTCTTCCACTGGAGTTGTATATGTTTCTGTTGTACTTTCAGTTGTTGATGGACGTGTTGTGGTTATGTGTTCTGTTGTGCTCTCAGTTGGCGGTGGTTGTGTTGTGGTTGTTTCTTCTATTGGAGTTGTATATTCTTCTGTTGTACTTTCAGTTGTTGATGGACGTGTTGTGGTTCTGTGTTTTGTTGTGCTCTCAGTTGGTGGTGGTTGTGTTGTGGTTGTTTCTTCTATTGGAGTTGTATATTCTTCTGTTGTACTTTCAGTTGTTGATGGGCGTGTTGTGGTTCTGTGTTCTGTTGTGCTCTCAGTTGGTGGTGGTTGTGTTGTGGTTGTTTCTTCTATTGGAGTTGTATATTCTTCTGTTGTACTTTCAGTTGTTGATGGACGTGTTGTGGTTCTGTGTTTTGTTGTGCTCTCAGTTGGTGGTGGTTGTGTTGTGGTTGTTTCTTCTATTGGAGTTGTATATTCTTCTGTTGTACTTTCAGTTGTTGATGGGCGTGTTGTGGTTCTGTGTTCTGTTGTGCTCTCAGTTGGTGGTGGTTGTGTTGTGGTTGTTTCTTCTATTGGAGTTGTATATTCTTCTGTTGTACTTTCAGTTGTTGATGGGCGTGTTGTGGTTCTGTGTTCTGTTGTGCTTTCAGTTGGTGGTGGTTGTGTTGTGGTTGTTTCTTCCATTGGAGTTGTATATTGTCCTGTTGTACTTTCAGTTGTTGATGGACGTGTTGTGGTTCTGTGTTTTGTTGTACTCTCAGTTGGCGGTGGTTGTGTTGTGGTTGTTTCTTCCATTGGGGTTGTATATTGTCCTGTTGTACTTTCAGTTGTTGATGGACGTGTTGTGGTTCTGTGTTTTGTTGTGCTCTCAGTTGGTGGTGGTTGTGTTGTGGTTGTTTCTTCTATTGGAGTTGTATATTCTTCTGTTGTACTTTCAGTTGTTGATGGGCGTGTTGTGGTTCTGTGTTCTGTTGTGCTCTCAGTTGGTGGTGGTTGTGTTGTGGTTGTTTCTTCTATTGGAGTTGTATATTCTTCTGTTGTACTTTCAGCTGTTGATGCATGTGTTGTGGTTTGTGTTTGTTATACTTTCAGTTGTTGATGGGCGTGTTGTGGTTCTGTGTTTTGTTGTACTCTCAGTTGGCGGTGGTTGTGTTGTGGTTGTTTCTTCTATTGGAGTTGTATATTGTTTTGTTGTACTTTCAGTTGTTGATGTTTTGTTGTGTTCTGTTGTGCTATTTATGTGGTTGTGTTGTGGTTGTTTCTTCTGTAGTTGTATTATTCTTCTGTTGTACTTTAATGTTGATGGGTTGTAGTGGTTCTGTTGTGCTTTCAGTTGGTACTGGTTGTGTTGTGGTTGTTTCTTCTATTGGAGTTGTATATTGTTTTGTAATTTTCAGTTGTTGATGGAAGTTGTGGTTCTGTGTTTTGTTGTACTCTCAGTTGGTGGTGGTTGTGTTGTGGTTGTTTCTTCTATTGGAGTTGTATATTGTTTTGTACTTTCAGTTGTTGATGGGCGTGTTGTGGTTTTGTGTTTTGTTGTACTCCAGTTGGTGGTGGTTGTGTTGTGGTTGTCTCTTCCATTGGAGTTGTATGTTTTGTTGTACTTTCAGTTGTTGATGGTGAATGTTGTGGTTGTATATTCTGTTGTTCTCTGTCTCTGTTGGTAGTGGTGTTGTAGTTGTCTCTATAATTGGAAGTTGTCGAAAGATTCTGTTGTCTTCTCAATTGTTGGTTTAGTTGTGTATTCTGTTGTTGTATTTATGTATTGTAATGGTGACTGAGTTACTGGTGTGTTGTGTGTAGCTCTGTGGGTTGAACAAAGTGTAATTGAGCTGTTAATGTAAGAAATTGTAGTCGTAGTTGTAGATGTAAATGTAGGGCAGACAATTTGTCCATCGAGGCAACTAAGGAAAAATAATACAAATTTGAATTAATAGTAAGTCTATAGTTTGTAAATGTTTTATCTTAAACGTCCTTCCAAAAATGGCTTACCAGCATGTATAAGAAGTGCACATTTCATCAGGAGGTGAACACACTGTTCATGAATTTACAAGTGCAGTTGTCCAAAAACACAGTGCATTTTCCTAGGTTTTCATCATAATATGGAGTCTCCTCAGGGCATCTTGGGTAGCAACCTGAAATTAAATGCCATACATTGTTTGGTGAATGTTTAAGTAGTTTCCATGTTTCTAAATTCTAGCAGTACAGATTACTGAGAATTACAGAGAACAGCGAGATTAATAAATAGGAATGGAAAGGGAAAAAATACCTTCAAGTTTTCCTGTAAAGTGATTATTAGTGCCACAGGTCTTAACCTGGCCACAGGGATTGTAATGCCAAGTGCACTGGCCCACTTCATTGTAATAGTCACAATACACGGCTGTGGAGATGAACAAACACTGTAATCACTTTATTAACTCAGTAATAACCCAGTTATGCCATACCAGGAAATGCTCATGCTGGGAAAATATTAATTGTTTCCAAAATCCAATCCCATAATTATAATAGAATACAATACGACACAAATCTGGGTTCTCCAGTTGATGCAGACGTTCTTTGCACTGCATGCCTCTCCGTGGAAACTTCCCTCAAATTCACAAGAACAGGACTCCAAAACACAGGCTTGGTAAAAGGCTCTGGATCCACCTAGTAGTCAAAAGAATGCAACAGTTACTGCCTGGTTGATCATGGGTTACATCTGAGCATGGCGGAGTTGCTGTCTTCCAACTATTCCCAAAGTCCAAAACACTGAAAACTTCTGAGGAGCTTCTTGTTAAAAGGTCGTTTGATACCTTTCCATCAAAGTTCACAAAGCCCCAACACTCGGCCCTAATGTTCCACAGTTGAAGAGAATATTGCATGTATTCACCACTCAGTAGCACATGTTTCAGAAACTATATTCCTTGTTGTTCCTGAACATTCCTATCAAACTATCATAGTCCTGACATTACATATCCACTAACCTGTCAGGGTTCTGTCACTTCTGGTGTCATTCATGGGTTTTGTGACAGAGCCCTGACACTCCCATCAGTAACCTTGCCCTAAAGGAGATCAGATAGATATATTCTTAATAATGTTGTTCAAGTCCCAACCTTGAAACTAAGTTAAAAATAAAGATTGTTGAAATTTAGTTTGATCCAGGGCCAACAAGGATTTCAAAATCACCTGAAATGTAGGACATTTTACTTGTGATTTAACCAGTGTTAGCCATTTTTATAACATCTGCCATTCATAGTCACCTCTCTCCAAAATTCCATCTTTTTATTTAAGAGAAATTGTTTAATTTCAAAACTTGAGCAAATAAATTATTTTAGTACAACAATTCCACCATGTCCTAACCAGGCACAGTGCAACTAAATATCAGCAAGAAGTAGTGTGTGTGTTCACACCTAATGTGAAAATTTGGCAGCAATCCCAGAAAATATCCAATTATAACAGTTTTGCTCGCAACGAGTGTAAAAAACAAAAGGTTTGCTTCTTCTTCAAGCAATTTGCTCAAACTATGTGGCTAAGTGACAGTGACCTGACATACGGCCAAGTATAGTGACCCATACTCGGAATTTGTGCTCTGCATTTAACCCATCCAAGGTGCACACACACAGAGCAGTGAACACACACACACACTGTGAACAGCGCCCGGGGAGCAGTTGAGGGTTCAGTGCCATGCTCAAGGGCACCTCAGTCGTGGTATTGAGAGTGGAGAGGGCGCTATTCACTTCCCCCACCTACAATTCCTGCCGGCCCGAGACTCAAACTCGCAACATTTTGATTACGAGTCAGACTCTCTTACCATTAGGCCACAACTTAATGGCCTAATATGCAGATTAAGTGATCTACCGCCAAAAATGTTCCATAACAGTACTGGCAACGTGAGCAACAGAGACCGTACTTGATGCAGCTGGATACTATGGCAGAGCAGGAAATCATCTGGACAGCTTGCTGCTTTTTGCATCACATCTTATTAGTTCAAAATGCAAATATTGAATATTAATCTTAGACAATAAAATTAATTAAATGTGACTTCTTACTCTCCACTGAGGCTCTAGCTGAATGGTGATCCTGGTATGTTTGTCCCAGATTACAGTGATCCCCAGTCCAGGAACTGAGATGATGATGTAAAGGCCCACAGTTTGGATAGAGTACAGGGGCTCTGCAAGCAATGCGCCCCCTGCCTGAAATGTCTCAGTTACCTTCATGTCACTCAACATCAGAGTCACTGCACCCTGTCAAACATTAAGCAACTATTTACAATTTCCTAATTACTTAGAGCATTATAATTTTTACTTAATAGAAAGCTGAAATACTGACAACATTCAGTAACAATGTATATATGCACAGATGATCATTTACCAATAGCTCCACTGAGATGGCGCGGGAACATGTCAAAGACTCGTCACAACAAGGAACACTCTCAGTTTTAACAGCAAACTGCTCACTTGAACCAGCGTCCTTATACAAGAAATATTAGAGGTTAAATATGTTTTTCACTTGTTGAGTGCTATTTTTACAGCACTTGAGAATTTTACTAGTATACTGTACATAATATAAGTCAGGATATTTTGAGCTAAAGCTATCTTTGTGAAAAAAAGGTAATTTTGCAACAAGCTTGCAACCACTCACCTTTACTAGTGTGTACTGACAGTGGCCATCGAATCTGTACCATTTGGAGTCAAAGGTGCGGTACTGGCCATTTCCAAACACCTCACATACTCCTGAACATGCTTCATCTATACAAGACCATTCACCACCTCTACATGTGCTGTGAGATACAAAATCACGTCATTCAAATCCAGTTGTCAGGTGATTTTCGATATTCATGTAGAATATCGAAAAGGATACAATCTTAAAACTCGTAAATGTCATTCACACTTGTCATCGCTTAAAATCTTGAGGTGCCAAGTTCGAATATATAAAGGTAAAGTGAGATTTGAGTGCTACAGTGGAGAGGAAGATTCTAAGTAAACATAAATTCAGGTTTAGAAGATCTGAAAAATAATGCACAAGCTGACTGGACTACTTTTAATATTATATTGTGTTGCTGTTGATGTAATTTTAAGAGATAAATCTTTCTGACTAGTTACATAATCAATTTTTTTTACAAAGCTGACACTTCAAAGTTTACTGTTGAAGAATCAGAATTGCTCAGACTGTTATGAATATTGAGATATATAAGCTCAAACATAAAAACAAGAATACAAATATTAAGAACATATTTTTAAAATGTATAAACATACAATGTATAACCTCAATATCCATTTACTTTCCCAGTCAGAAAATAGCATTCTGAGCATTCTGCAAAATATCTCCTTTTATATTCCACAAAAGGAAACCCCTATGGCTTTGGAATGAAATTAAGGTGGGTAAATTATTATTAAAAAAAAATGTGAACTAGATGACAGGGTTTCTTACCATATTTTACAGTTGGTCTCCACGCTCTGCCCAGTTTCATACACCCTCCCGCTGAATTCACAGGTGCAGTTTTCATGAACCACACAACCACCGTTATGATCTTCAAAAAAGCCATCTGGACAATAACAGCCACTGATACAGCTATTATCATCAATCTGTAAATATAGATCAGCAATTTCACTTAGACTTCTGCAGAAAAGTAACACTTTAACATTTGTGAAATTTGATAACGGTTGTCAAATTATAGACAAATTCTTACCAAAGGTTTGGTCAAGCTTTCACATGTCCTATGGGCTGTGTACACTGGTATTTGTGCGCAATCCACACAAATCGTTCCCACTCTGCAATCTAGAAAACAGTAATAGAACTTAATAGAAATATTTGGCAATGAATCAAGGGATTTCCCAATTTGAATGGTTCACAAGATTATTTGGTGTTACATTACTTGAAAATTCAAGGGTGGAGTTCACTAAAAAGTGACTAACTACAGGTACAAGCTTGGTTATTTAAACATAATTTGATGAATTATGCTTAGAATATTATCATATCAGTAAATGCAGGCAAACAGCATTGATTTTTGTGGATAAGGTGCATTCTGAAACTCTTAAATGCTTTATGCTATAAAAGTACAGAGACACTAACTTAAAGGTACAGAGGATTTATTGTCTATTGTTTTGTTATTAATAAATTATTGAGTCAAATATATCTATTTTCAGAACCACAACAGAATTCCACAGAGGCTATCCAGTTTGAATACACGTACTAAAAGGTGTGTGTTTTTGTTGTTGTTTTTCTAAAATATATAAAGATGATTTCACTCACTGCAAACTGTAGGACAATGAAGTTGTCCATTTTCACACAAGCTGTAATACAAAACAAACATTTTATACACAGCATCAGCAACAACACAAAAATGCACTCAACGTAACATAAACATTTCTTTGAACTTAGTTGTTTTCATCCTTACCATTGGCGTCCACCGATAACCACAGGACCTGGAGGTGTGATGCCTCCTGGGTGGTGGCAGCTGCACAGCGGGCGAGGGCTGCAGGTCTGTTGGTTGCTCAGGTGTGAGTCTGATGTGCATCCACACCCCTCCACTGGGTCGTTCACCACCTCACAGGTGGGATCAGGGCCCGCTAGGGAACGGCAGGTATGGTTACACGCCAACGTGGCGTAACCAAACCTCAGATTTCCCATACACGAAGGAACTGAAAGCCAGAATGATCATTTATGGAATGAGCCATGCTCAGATGCTCAAAATAATGTTGTTACAGTGTAATTACACAAATAATCATAAATAAAATGCAAATAAATCACAAAGAAAACAAATTAAAGTTTCATTTGTATAAATTTAGTTTCAACATTTTCAACCATTTTGCTATATGAAAGCTTTTTTGTTGTTGTTGTTGTTGTTAATAGTTATCTGAGACTGTGGCACGGACAGCTACATAAATACAATTTAACATCCCTGAAATTCACTGCATCATTTTCACATTGAATAAAATCTTGTCACTCACTGCAGTTTGTTTCTGATCTCCATTCCCCAACAGTGATTCCCTGAGTTGCACAGGCTTTTGCGTAGTTGCCAAAGGAGACACATACACATTCCTGTAACGCAGTCGAGCACTGACAGGTTCTTTTTACACAAACCTAAAAAGAATTAGAAACAGATTAATGACAAGAAAACAACCATGAATTTCAAAATGATCAAATGTGTTAATGGATAAGAATATAGCCTTGCCTCGACAAAGGGCGAAACAGGTACGTAATCATGACACACAGCAAACACTCCTTCTGGATCTTTCAGTTGGTCACAGTTTTCCTCAGCAAATATCTCTACAAATGGAATTAATATAAGTTGTTGTCTTGGAAAATAAATCCAAAGTTCTATTATGAAATTATAGATGGCGCAGTCCAATAGGTTGCAACTCAATATGACATTATGACATCTTTATTCACATGGCGCAGCTGATTGGTTCTTTTCGTATCAGCAGCCAATGAGCTTGGTGCTCAACTTTCAAATAATCGACTAGTGTTTGCTGTAGCAGTTTGCTGTAGCTTCAGAAACCCCCCACCTTCCCCAGCTCCACCTGTATATATCTGCTACAGGGGGATCTCATGTATATTATATTTGGGGGTTATTTAATCTCAAAGCAGCATGTCTGTGGATGTATTGGTAATAGCAAGTATCAGTACTTGCTCTGCTGCGGTGGCAGCAGCGTAGAAGATCTATTCCGTCAAGACCAAAAGCATTAATCCTGTCTTGTACATTACGATGCTAAACTCTCTAGGAGCTGTCATGCCAGAATATGGTTAAGCAGTTAGTGTAAATGACACTTACCATTGTCAGTGTTGATGCATCCAGGAATTGGGGTACAAGTGCCCATTGACCAGGACTGGGCAAAAAGCTGAACTGAACTTTCTATGATGCCACTAAAAGTAGTGAAGTCATCGCTTGTGTCATTATTAAAAGTTCCACAAAGACCTATAATAAAAACACTTGCTTTAATAAAAACATTCAAATTGGATTGACTCATTGAATTCTATTTATAATTACATTTGCTAAAATGCTGTATGTGCTTTTGAGGTTGGCTTGTATGCATATAGATTACTCAAACCTTTAGTGTTTTCGGTTGGTGGCAAATTCAAATATATTTGAATTTCTGGAGAGACTTGAACTTGCATTTTCAGGCCAAATAAAGTCTGAACTTGAATGAACATTGAAGACTGCCAAAAGACTGTGGTAGACTCTGAAACAAAGGCCAAAAGAATAGCAGTTTTGTAAAAGTAGTGTGCATGTTTCAAACATTGTCAAGCTAATATTAATATTTCAAATATATTCATCTTAATACAACAAATTCCATAAGAGCCTACCAGTCTGTGATAGGTCAATGATTTCTATGTTGTTCAGTTGTATGCTGTTTGCAGAGAAGGTATATATTTCCTGAAATTAAAAAGCAGTCAGTTTATAGGGGAAGTGACGTACGGATGTGGTATCAAAATGTATTATCAAATGTTTAAAATCATACTATATATGTACAGTAGATCATGCAAGTTATATAGAGTCTGCAAAATGCATACAAAATGTGGTAAGGAAAATAGACAAACCTGGTTTATATTAAGATATGCCTTTTCTATGACAACACCTTGCCCAGAATATTGAATGTTCAATGTCCAGTTAAGTCCCTGTGCAACATACCAAACATTAGACATTTTAATGTCAGAAAATCACCAAACATCACATTGCAAAGAAAAAATATGCTATATTCAATTTAATTTACCCTTGCAGCCACAAAGGTGCATTTGTCTAGCATAGAATACTGTTTGCCATCAAATGTAGTTATGAACTGGCCCTCAATAATACACTTGGCTGGACATGTGTTTGCAGAACATGCCCAGTTTCCTCTGATGCAGGTACTGTGGGGATAAAAACAACACAAATATCTAAAACAGTTTTCAAAATTTCAGATTATATTCAAATCTCACAATATTTACTTACATGTTGTGCTTACAAAAAAGATTATATTTGGAAAAACCTTGTATGATTGTGTGTTCTTGTATGATTACAACCAAAACAGTAACACTTCATTAAAAATAACTTGTCACACTTTATTTTAACGTCCAATTATAGCCATCAACAAACCATCAACTATTAATTTAGCCTCAATAAACTCTTAATTTGCTAACTTTATTAATAGTTAGTAAGGTAGTTGTTAAGTTCAGGTATTGGGTAGGATTGGGAATGTTGAACATGGTCATGCAGAATATGTGCTTTATAAGTACTAATAAAAAGCCGATGTTATCAATAGGCATATTAATAAGCAACTAGTTAATAGTGAGAATTGGTCTCTTTACTAAAGTGTTACCAAAATGTCTTACCAGGTCTGGCACTTTGTTCTGCGTTCCTCCATTGGTGCATACATTATCTTTGCATGCACACATGGGCATTTCTCCACATTAATGGAATGGTAACCATCAACGCGGTCATTCAGGACCTTTCCTGAGATTATGAGAGACAGAGATAATGTAAAAAAATTGTACAGATATTAATGAAATAAAACAATATTTTCTGATTTGCATATCATTGATGAATTTACATAAGATCAGAGTTTTTTTCAGTAAAATATAATATAATATTATTTAATATAAAATGTCCCCTTTTACTGCTAACCAAGCACCAACCTTCAGCAGGCAGGCAGGTGCTGGTGAGTTCTGTTGTGTGATTCTGTGGGTTGCTGCAGGTTGGCAGGAAAGCGGGACCCATTTCTACATAGTGCAGGTCTCCAGGACAATGAGGTTGGGCTGCAAACAAGATGAATTATTAGTATTACTAGTAACACCGTAATGTGTATATATGCAACAATTAATATGATAACTTTTCTGATTGACTTGTTAAAAACTGTGGATCTTACGGCAGTTGCTTATTGATCTCCACTTTGACCACACTGGACTCGAGCTCCCGCACTTAAGCGAAAGCTCTTTAAAAAATGAGCAGTTTGATTCCTGATGCCATAATCCATTCATATTTGTATAGCACAGATTGAGGTAGGTTTGATATTTAGCAGCGAGACATTCATAAGCATGGGACATAAGATTACTGCAAACCTAAAGAAACAGATATGGTAGTAAGTATTTTAATATCTTGCAATGCATTGCATACATCACAACACAAAAGTTATTTAATTTAGAGATACCTTGATAATGCATTATACAAGCTGTGGTGCACAGTAAAACTGTTTATAATTGTAAAAGTATAAAATGACACAAATGCTATGGTAAAAAAAAGGTAACTGGTTTGGTAAAATAAAAGGGATAGTTCACCTTCAGTTTCTGATACTGAACTATCCCTTTAAGTTCAGTCCTTCAAAACCTATAAGCCATATTTTAAATGTATATTTTATGTTTTTACAGTCCATTTTTACTCCTCTGTGCAGAAACTCACTGTGTTTGTCTGTTTAACAGAATCTTGTGTCAGGCATTGACCATCAGAGAAGACACTGGTAGATATCAGATGCTGCATAGTTTCTATAAAAAAAAATAATAATGATTAAACATCACCGGAAAGCATTCCATGATTATATCATCAAACTCATTGTTTAAACGGCAAGTAACAAGTCAACACACTAACCTGAGCTGTTCTTGTGCCCACAGAGTCCACTCATACCCTCCACTAAATCCTGGTTCATTTGCACCTGTAAGAGATGTGCTCAAAAACGTTAATGACATACAAAATACACAAATACAAAATAAATTTTTATTATATTGGTCAAATCAAGAATTCTACATTAAAAATGTTGTAATCTTGCACTTGCATTGTCTTTAATGGTAACTCACCCAAAGTGAACTGACACCTTTAGCTACACTGTACCATGTGACAGACATTGGCAAAACTTTGCTTTGGAGCCTGGTATAGATTCCATAATGAAACACGTGCTGATAGGTGTGGTCATATGGAAGGGAAATTCTGTGAAAAGATTCATAAATAACGTATGTGGATATACTTACAAAGATTTTTTTTTTTATCAATAAATACTTCTAAAATGTATGTTTAGAGTATTTACATGCTCCAAAATGGTATCTTGAATGAAATGGTATAAATAAATAAATTATTACAGTGCTATACCATTATAATTACAACACTATACGCTCTTTAGATAACATGAACAACCCATTTCAGAACTTTTATCCATCTAAAATCTAAATATTAGTCACACATGTGACTCTTAAATCCCATACCTGCTGCTTTCCACTGTCACAGTGTTATTGTGAACGAGGGTGGTGACTTTATTCACAATGATCTCCACTCTGTTCATCAGGCCATCCGATCCACGCTGGACGATGATATGACAGTCCACTCCAGCATGACTGAAGCGTGTAAGCGTTACAGGACATGTGGTCTTCAGATGAAACGCAGTTTTGTTAAAGGTATAAAAGATGCGCTGCCATATGTCTTACATTCATCTGGAAATTGCCCAGTGGTGTTAAATAAGATCAATATGACAGACATAAGTGGCTGTCTAATCACAAGTTTTGATTAAAATTATTTAAAACTCAAAATTTTCTTAAGCTTATTTTAATGGATATAGCATATTAAACAAATTTTAAATGCCTATCAATATATTTTATTAGAAAAACACACACACAAACACACACACACACACATACATACATACACAAACAGATGTGTACCATTTATGTCGAGCCATAAATAAATAATAATATTGGCAATGATAAAATGAAATATTTAACTTAATTATTAAAACATGAACACTTAATTTAAGAAAATGTAATATAAAGTAATAAATAAATAAGTCAATAAATTAACAAAGTAATAAACTTACATTAAAAAATAGTTAGATTTACATTTAATATAAATTATTTGTCATTCAATTAAATCATATAAATTATTTATGAAAGTAATCTAAAATCAGCTAACCTGAGAATACAATAATTATTCCTAAAAGTGTTGCCTCCCGTAGAGCCATTCTTCTCACTGGCGCACAACTGCATCAGGTCTACAGAAATTCTTCTCGCAGCCCTTTTATGATGAGATCTACTTCTCTAATTTGAATAACATGAGGAAACAGCCGCTAGATTAAACATTGACTATAATTTGCATGAACTAATAAGGGGGTTTGGGACACAAAAGCGAACAAAAGGTTTTTTAAGTGCTCACTTTAGACCGTGGAGAAAATCCAAAGATTCATGTTGGAAATGCCTTTATTTGTTACCGCTTTGTTGTTTACGTGCAATGGTGTGTAGGTCATGTTCTGTTTGGCATTGTACCTGGTTCAAATCAGGTGGATTTGATTTCAGGAACAGGAATATTTTTAGCTCCCTGATGAGAATACGATCTCAAAACTCAATCATGAAAAATTTAAATCTCCTTTCAAATGTGTGTTCAAAGGACATTCGTAACACCAATCTCAAAACTGCGTATTCATTGAGGTATGTTTCCACACCAAAATCATTAAAACTGCTGTAAGACTATAGAGGGGAAAAACACAGGCTTCATTGTAGTCTTGTGCAATTACAATTTTAAGTAGGAGATACACATATTTTATTTCCTTCACCCTCCCACCCCCTAAATAGGTGAATTATTACATCCTTTTGCTCCAGGATAAGAGACAATTATGCATGTGCATGCCAAGAAACAGAAAATATCCTTATAGCAACATGACTATTAATTGTGATAGAGAGTTAATATTAGATAAATATTACCTAAACAGATTAAGCTGGTAAGGCCATCCTTAAGAAATGCATTCAATGACATTCAAAATGGTATTCAAAAACGCAGTTTTGTTAAAAAAAAATAATTCATCTGAAATAAAATGCCCAGAATAAATAAGATCATAGTGGAGCAGATCTTTCTTTCTTTCTTTTCTTTAACATGTGATGAGTGATTTGTCTCAAAATAAAACAACAAAATCATTTTTTCCAGTTATATTAAACAAATATTCCCACGGTATTAACGTAATTCGACGTGATAAGTTGATTCAGGATTCTGTTCCTGTGTGGCTCAGTGTTGTAGTGGTAGAGCATTGCGTCAGCAGCGCAAAAGTTTGTGGGTTCGATTCCCAGTGTAATTTATACATACTAATGAAAAATGTTAATTAACCTGGAATTAAATTTGTAATTATGCCTACTTTTGGATAAATAGCGTACATAATGCATAAAGGACAAATGTAAATGTATTCAAAAGATAAAATGCAATACTGTGTGTGTGTGTGTGTGTGTGTGTGTGTGTGTGTGAATGTGTGTGTGTGTGTGTGAATGTGTTTAAAAACAACATAATATCTCAGATGTCCAATTGGACACCAAAGCAGCTTAGACTTGTTTTCACACACACAAATGTTTTCCCACACACACACATACATAACAATGAAGAAACAGATGTGTACCATTTATGTCTATTCTGTCCATAAATAAATAATATATTGGCAATGATAAATGAAATATTTAACAATTATTAAAACATGAACACTTAATTTATAGTAAATGGGGTAATATAAAGTAATGAGAATAAGTCAATAAATTAACAAAGTAATAAACTGTACATTAAAAATAGTTAGATTTACATTTAATATAAATTATTTGTCATTCAATTAAATCATATAAATTATTTATGAAAGTAATCTAAAATCAGCTAACCTGTGAATACAATAATTATTCCTCAAAAGTGTTGCCTCCGTGAGAGCCATTCTTCTCACTGGCGCACAACTGCATCAGGTCTACAGAAATTCTTCTCGCAGCCCTTTATGATGAGATCTACTTCCCTAATTTGAATAACATGAGGAAACAGCCGCTAGATTAAACATTGACTATAATTTGCATGAACTAATAATTTGGGACACAAAAAACTCCTTACACAAAAGGTTTTTAAGTGCTCACTTTAGACCGTGGAGAAAATCCAAAGATTCATGTTGGAAATGCCTTATTTGTTACCGCTTTGTTGTTTACGTGCAATGGTGTGTAGGTCATGTTCTGTTTGGCATTGTACCTGGTTCAAATCAGGTGGATTTGATTTCAGGAACAGGAATATTTTTAGCTCCCTGATGAGAATACGATCTCAAAACTCAATCATGAAAATTTAAATCTCCTTTCAAATGTGTGTTCAAAGGACATTCGTAACACCAATCTCAAAACTGCGTATTCATTGAGGTATGTTTCCACAAATCAAAAATCATTAAACTGCTGTAAGACTATAGAGGGAAAACACAGGCTTCATTGTAGTCTTGTGCAATTACAATTTTAAGTAGGATACACATATTTTATTTCCTTCACCCTCCCACCCCCTAAATAGGTGAATTATTACATCCTTTTGCTCCAGGATAAGAGACAATTATGCATGTGCATGCCAAGAAACAGAAAATATCCTTATAGCAACATGACTATTAATTGTGATAGAGGGTTAATATTAGATAAATATTACCTAAACAGATAAAGCTGGTTAAGGACATCCTTAAGAAATGCATTCAAAACAGTATTCAATGCTATTATTAAGAAGGAAAAAAACCTACATAAAATGTCAAAAATATTTATATTAAGCGACTCTCAACCTCAAAATAAGCTCTTTTGTAATGAGACAGATTACCCAATATGTAGCCTACAAATACAAGCTCAAGAACGTGTGTGTGTGTGTGTGTGTGTGTGTGTGTGTGTGTGTGTGTGTGTTTTCCCAGCTGTAGCTATGAATGCTGGACTAATCAGATAATAAACAATCAGCGAATACTGATATGCCATTATCAACAATTCTGTGTATGAAGTCCTTAAGAGGCGTATGAAACCACTCAAGTCATATTGATTCTCAATAGCACATCAGTGGACTCAAACAATATATTCTGAAGATTGTAGAATCTCATATCAGTGATTCCCCACTATACTTGAATCGATAAAAATAAAGACCATTAATTAGTATGTCAGTTGATCAAATGGTTTTGATCAACAGCTCTACTCAAGATATTTCATTTCCTGCTCCATGCTATTAGCGAGAGAAAATTTGCTCAGAGCATTCAACCCGCACTTAAAAGCTCCACTTCCATTTTCAAGAGAAAATGATGATGTGAATCTAAACCTAACCCTCTGTGGTGAGTATATAGTCCCGAAACATACACATAAGATTGTACAAATTCATAACCACCAAGTCACCAAAATGTAAAAAAACACTCTCTGCTTACATATTGTAGTCTGGAATGCCACAAACAAAAGAAAAGAAAAAGCTTAAATTAAACTGGGATTTATTGTTAACTATTTTCATGTACAGTATGTTACTTAGTACATGTCCTTTATGCCTTTGTTTGAGTTTAGACTTTTGTGTTGCTTTATTTCCTGTTTATTGTGCTTGTTTTGTAGTCCTTTGTTGTCTTCTTGTTCATTGGGTCCATCTTACTCTGTGTTCCATTCGGAAGAGCTCATCCTCAAGCCCTAATCCCTTCAGGATTTACCCTCGGGAATGAGAGCTTCAAAGGGTTAAAAGGTGTAAGGGACCAACCAATTTTCTTGAAGTGCCCTTCATCATCCTGTGCCCACATGGAGGCGCCATCATCATGGAAAGAATCTTTACAAAGAATCATGGGGGCCAAAGTGTCCATCAGTTGTACCTTTCGAGATCCTTAATTCCGAAGGGCCCTTTGAAGTGGCCAGCTTTGAGCTTTGGCATTACAGGCTGTGACAGAGCAAGCAGCTAACACAGCGAGATCAGAGATGGCACTCAGTGTCACATTGATTCCTCTGCATTTTTTTTTTTTTCATGTACATATGACAAAAAACTACTATATTTTACATGCCAGGTTAGTAGATGGAGATTACACTTTGTAAAGAAACACTACATGTCTGTGCATATACGCACTCCTGTAGACTGAACACAAATTGAGCAAGTATATGACATAAATGTTTCCAAAAATTCGTTTTTTGGAGTTTACATGGAGACAAAAACAGTATAGTTTTCAGAAACTTGCATTTTTAAACTCGTTTTCAAAGGCTTGCTTTTTAAGGACACCAAAGTGCTGCTTTGTGTAAATGAAAAGCCACAACTCATTGAAACTTTTCAATTTTGATTTGGAAACAGTGTCGTGTAAATGGACCATCAGTCAAGGATGGCCTTGATGGCCATAACAAAGTGAAAAGATGGCTCAGGGGGAGCTGCTGCAGATGTCGGCGGCATGGGAGGAGCCGTGGTGGATGCCACCACCACACAATTGTTAAATAAACAAAACAATTCAAAACAACAACAACAAAACAAAAGGAACTAAATAGACATACACATTATGCGTTTCTATGGCAACATTTTCACTGCCTAAACATAGCGCCCAAAAAATATACGGTGGTCAGGTGGTACAAGTCGTAGCTCTTATAATTACGGTAATTAGGACAAGACGTAAATGCACCTTTACATACACACTAAGGCTAACTGAAAAAATACAAGGAACACCTAGGGAGACAATCAAGAGGGAACCAATGAAGACTACAATGGACTACAAAGCAACCATGGGAAGCAGGAAACTCAAGAAGATAAAAGTCCGAACACAAAAGAAAGTCACAGGCACTACATAACAATGCATTTGAATTTATTTTAAATAATAAAATGTTCCAAATGCATTTATTGACATTGCTTAAAGTGTTCATCAGATGTGATATACACTTTCAAAAGTTATTTGAACTGAAATGTGTGTTGGCAGTGTGTGCACACAATCACCCTATCATGATAAAGATCCACCCAGTGTTTTTTATCTCGTTAAATCATTTCCCCTCTCTAAATCGAGCTAATCTCAGATGCCTGTCTGTGAGACATCACACTCACAGGCCCCTCCCACGATTGTTTGTTCGACCCTAGTGTTTCAGTACAGATTTTACTGGTGTCTTACTTTATACCCACCCTGATTGAGCTGTCATCAGTCCGCCATTGTTTCACCGCCAGAGTAGATGTAGACATGAATGGCTCCTATGCGAGGTGTTTTGTTGTTAGATGGAATAATGAACATAGCAGTTGTCATTTACTCCCAACACCTGAGCCGCTGAAGACGCAGTGGATTACTCTTGTTTTTGATGGAAATGCTCCCCCGATCTACATAAATGTGTCTATCTTCACACAAATAATTCATGATCCAGCTACACCTCCAGAAGAAGTGAGTGTAAGGTTGTTTTAATGAATCTTTGCAAATCGCCTTTGCTAATAATGTGCTAGTTAGCAAGTTTCACGATGAATGCGGCTAAAGTTTACAGTCTCTCATTGAGCGCTGGGAAGAGAGGGGCGGGATGAGCAGAGCTCATTTGCATTTAAAGCAACATGCAATAAAACAGCTTGCTGTAGACTCATCTGTTTTTGACAGGGTAAAATCAGTGTTGTTTTACACTACTATTGAGAAATTTGAACCATTTGAACCAAACTATGCTACAGGCTTTTCATTAAGACCCTAAAGAATCATATCAACCTTTAAAATCAGTATAAATCAGTTCATTGTACAAAAAACAAACAAACAAAAACAGTTTCTAAATTATCTTAATCAAAAATTATTTTAACATGTTTATGGCTAACTGTGTAACAAGTAATATTCAAGTACAATTAACTGTCTATAATTAATAATTTAAATATTCTAATTATAGTTAAAATAAATACAATTGAAAAAAGTTATTGATAAACCTGGTTAATGTATATTTAAAATGCATTCAGTTAATTAGTACTATTACAGAAATCTTACATGAATCTTATCATTTTCATTTACAGTTTGTATGACTGACAAATATGCATCATGTTACATTTATTAATTTGTTTATGTTATAAATGTACATTTATTACAGTTAGTTTGTACTTAGTAAGTTTATAGTTGTGTACTTACTTTTCTCAATAGATGAAAATATGTATTTGTATACATTGGATAAATAAGACAAATATATTTCATATTTAACTGTTTCTCCTAAAAACAGATACATTAAATGATCAAATGGAGACTGCTGAAGTTATTTGCTTTGACTTTCCTCCAGAATAAGTAAATAAATACAGTACATAAATAAATCTAACATGTGCTTCCTCTGGTGCCAGAAGAGATTGCAAAATTGTTTAATTCTGTGCTCAATGTTTTAATGTACTGTATGTTAAGAATTGTCTCTATTACATATAGATGTGTGCCTATTTGTGTTTAAGGAGACTTAAATGAGACATAAATGTGAACTTATCTTCCTGAGCTATGAAAGAACAAACTCTGATCAATGCCATTTTCCCATGGGAACTGCTGAGATGCACTATTACAGCCTAATGTAGAATTATCATGTTTACTGCAGGCACACCCAACTGTTCACAGAGCTGTGGAAACATAAATGTCTGGGAATAACAGTAATTCGTATTTATCCTGTATGTGCCGCAGAAGTTCAGTTTGATTTTACATTTGTGTAAAATCAAGAGGAAAAGAGGAAAAACAAGAGGAACCCCGAAAACCAATATAAGGGGCTGCATCAGTGAATAAATCAATTGCAACTGATGATTCAGGAACATCGTTATAGAAGAAAGAAATGCTGTTCCAATTATTGAGCAGATGCAACCAAAATCTGAGGTCCGAGAAACACCCTTCATCTAGATGGACCAGTCGTACAGTTTTTCTTCAGAACGGGAATGTCGGCTACGAAACCTACAGGCAGTGAAATGAGAGTGAGAGGACAGTCTTTATATTTAGGTCCAGATGTAATTGGTTAAGTAGAT
Organism: Gymnocypris eckloni scoliostomus; assembly: GCA_027564155.1. Classification (NCBI taxonomy): domain Eukaryota; kingdom Metazoa; phylum Chordata; class Actinopteri; order Cypriniformes; family Cyprinidae; genus Gymnocypris; species Gymnocypris eckloni. The sequence continues at coordinate 22,707,587 of CM050432.1, read as the reverse complement.
AATTTAAAATAGGTCACGTGACATACGCTTGCGCTTCATTGCTTTTCTAGTAGACACTGCAATCAAAAAATTTGAAACATTTAATATCCTTGACCAAATGGTTGAGGAAACAAGCAGCTTGTAACATAATTTCTAAATATAAAATGTTTAAGTTTATAATTTGCTGTGAAAAATTTAAAAGGTTATTCAATAGTCAGGTCATTTTCAAAATGAAACATAACTAAACTCTATTTAACATTATATAAATGAATTAGCCAAAGAATTAAACAATTCAACTGCCCCCGGCCCAACCCTAACTGAATCATAAATCCAATGTCTCCTCTTTTGCAGATGATTTAGTCATTCTGTCAAAAACAAAAGAGGGACTACAATAGCTCCTCGACATCATAGAGACTTTCAGTCAAAAATGGGCTCTTAAAATGAATCTAACAAAAACTAAAATATTTTCTAAAGAGACCCAGGTGTAAGGAAAATAGATACACTTTCAGAGAAGGACACCAGGTCCTCCAACATACCCATGAATACACCTATATGGGACAAAAAATCAGCTCAACGGGAAGCTTCAATCTGGCTGTGAATGAACTGAAAGAAAAGGCCCTGAGATATCCTAAAAGCAAACCAATTCCACTATAAATGACAAGATATGGGGACCTCTAAAAACTCAAGATTTCTCTAAATGGGAAAAAGAATAAATTAAAATCATGCTTACCCAAACTTGTAAAAACATCTTAAAAGTTAATAGAGCGACTTCAAACAACTCATGCAGAGCTGAATTAGGAAAATACCCACTATTAATTAGTACATTTATGCATTTAGCAGACGCTTTTATCCAAAGCGACTTCAGGCTATACATTTTTTATCAGTATGTGTACCCTGGGAATTGAACTCACAAACGTTTGCGCTGCTAACGCAATGATCTACCACTGAGCCACAGGAACAGCTTTAGTATTCAAAAGAGAGCTGTGAAATTCCACCAGCACCTGAAATGCAGTGATCCGAACTCTTACCAGGCTGAAGCCCTGCAGTGGTAGTGGCAGTGGCAGGAGCAGAACCTGCAGAAGAGCGCACTTTTACAGCTGGTACTCAAACTACACCCAAACCAGCACAGCACAGTTCGACCCAACCAAGTTCTTCGTACGTTGCTAACTCAGTTAGCTGGATTTGATTGTTGCCGATTTCGCTTGATCTTGGATCATGTCTGCTCATACTGAAGGTGCTGTCATAGCAACAGGTCCATAAGCTTAAACCTAGCTCAGGAGCAGGCTTATTTCATGTAGATTGCATCTTTTTACGTGCTGTCACATAACAAATATGTTTCAAAGATAAACTTAAATGAATTGTTAATTATAACACTGAAGTAAAAATGTAAAGCCTGTACAAATACTAGAAATCATAAATATAAATAATTGGCAATCATGTAAAAAATTACAAATTGATTAAAAACTGTGCACATTTCATTTATCTGTTTACACCTCGTTTATCTATGTATATAGCTAAATACATGTGTTTTTTTTGTTCGCTTGGCTGTTTCCTTATAAAGGTCCAGAAATGTGTCAAGTTTTTTGTCAGGTGTCTTTTTTAATGATATGATGTCATTACATTGCATATACAGGTATTTAAATATAATAAGCAAATTCATTTGAAGAACCAAATTAGCCAGAGATCAGTTATCACGATTAGAAGAGCTGGCATCTCTGAAATAATCTCAGATGTATTAAGCGATGTACGAATAACGGATAACTTATCACAGTTACAAAAACAAAACTACATTGCCTTTTGGAAAGATGCCACTAAAATACTATAGAAGATGGAGCTGTTTTTACACCTGAAAAGAGACTACAAACCAGCAGAATACCTGAGCTGTGTAAAAGATCACAAATAAAAAAAGACACTGACAAAGTACAGACTGAGTGATCACTGTCTGGCTATAGAGAGAGGACGGCACAGACAAAGATGGCAACCACGAGAACAGAGACTGTGTTCACTGTGCTCACAGAAAGAGCTGGAAACAGAGGGACATTTCTTTCTGCACTGTGATTACTATCACAACATTAGAGCTGAACATTTCCCCAAATTCCAACAAATTAAAACAAATTTTATGGCATTACCAAATGCAGAAAAATTAAGTCACATTTTAGTGTAAAATTCCAAAATGATCTCAACATCACTAAGATATGTATCAGCCTGTCAAGACTGTCAGCCAGTGGACAAAACTGAAGCAAGATCTTTTCTAAAGGTGTTTTATTGAAATTGCTTCTTGTTTGTGGACAAAACGAAACGAAAGTATTCATGTACCTATTTACTTAATTATTTTACAGATTTGTTCTTGTTTTATGTAGCCTATTATATAATCGTTTGTTCCTTATTCATGTATAATGGGCAATACTTTGGCAATATTGTGCAAGTAATTTCTATAAAGCTCATTTTAATTGAATTGAACTGAAGGAAGAGAGAGTGAGAGAGAGAGTGAGAGAGTGAGAGAGAGAGATACTCAATGATGTGGAAAACAATCACTCATAGTAAGTGTTTTATTAATGAAATTGATACCGTAAAAATAAATAAATAGTCATTTTTGGTGGTTTAAATGCTTTAAAATGGTTGAAATAAATAATGGCTTGTTGTATATCAAACAATCAAACAATTTTTTGTGTGTTTTGATTGAGATTATTGTTTGATTGAGATTATTGTTAAATCAAAGAAGAAGCTATTTGGCCAATATATGTATTTCTTTGCACATGTTTATTTATTTATTTTTTATTGCAATACAAAAACACAGAATTGACATTCAAATAATGATTGTACACAATATACAACGTATTATGAATATACATTAATATACATGTCAACTGAAATCAAGTACTAAAGATTACAAGAGAAAAAGTAGGAAAAAAAGAAATAAAGAGTCAAAAACATAAGAACTTGAGGGTGAGACATTTAAATATTAATTACAGTATACAAATTAAAGTCATTGCATAATGAAATAGTTTTTCTTGCTTTCTTATTTTCTGACATTGAAATGGTATTTAGATCATTTTTAAATTCTTTCAAAAAAAACAATAAAATGTGGTTTTCTGTTGGTAAATTTACGTTTGTGAATGTAAAATTTACAAATAAAAAATATTACATTTCTAATCAAACAAGAATTGCTTTTAGTAGAGTCAGACTCATAATGTCCAAACACAATTCCTTTGAAAGTAATGGATACATCTTGCTGGATATTCTCATTAATATCATCAATATATCTATTTAATATCAATGTTAGCCTTATACTTCTCCATAACATTTTAACAGGGTAACATTTATTAATTAGTTTGAAAGATACTTCTTTTACTTTATTAGTGAGGAAATATTTCGGTTGCAGAGATCATATTTTTTTCAATTCAAATTTCTAAAAAAAAACTATTCCAGTAAGAAATTACAGGCGACAAAGTAGTACTTTCTTAAATAAAAAGAGATCTATTTTTATAATTTCTATATTTTTTAGTAGAAAACATATTTTAGCTATAGTGGTATCTATTGGTTCAGGAAAATAAGCTTTTTTAAGTGGGGAGTAATTTGATATTTTTGAAGAGCAAACAAATTCCTGATGTTATTGCTCCCATAACAATGGCGAATTCCCGGACTAACTGGTACGTTATATTCTGAAATAAATTCTATATAAGTCATTAACAAACCTCTGCTGTTAAATAACTGACTTACTAAAAGCAAACCATTATTAAACCACTGATTAAAAAACAAAGATCTATTTTTATATAAAATATTTTGATTATTCCAAATAAAAAATGTATGGGGGGTAAAATTGGGTTTATAAATTAACACCCAGGCCAAGAGTACCTGTTGATGGAAATTTGAAAGCTTAACAGGTATTTTGGATATGTTATAATTGCACATAAACAGAAATGTAATACCTCCAACAAACGAGAATGCTTGTTGTGGAAAAAAATATACCAAATTGAATGTTAATTTTTCAAATACTTATCAAGCCAATTTATTTTAAGGGCATAATTTAACGAATTTAAATCAATAAAATGTAGGCCACCTTTGTTATAGGAATTTAATATAACAGACCTTTTCATATAATGGCATTTGTTTTTCCAGACAAAGTCTGTTATTTCTTTGCACATGTGTGTGTGTGTGTGTGTGTGTGTGTGGATGTGTAGTTCTTTGACGCCATGCCCACGTCACGATGACGCTGTGCTCTACCTTTGCCTTCACTCTCATCACACTGTCTGATCCTTCAAGCACAGAGCCGTGACACAACTTGGGAGGACTCAGACTGAGCAGACCATTCATAAAACCACATCAACAACAAAACAGCACATCAACCTAGACTCACATCAGCCCACTTCTCCAGTTCATCCTCTTTGACTCACTGTGCACATTTATTCTTGTGGCTTTTCACTTATGTCCCGCAAATCCAGCGATGACTATAATCTGCGTAGTATGAGCAATCTAATGGGCGAGAGGAGGAAGCGATCGTCGGATGATGGAGAGCGGAGTCTCATCAAGGCTCCGTCCAGCGCCAGCCTCAGCAGCGCCGGTCCCTCAGCAGCGTCCCCCGCGCCGGTGGAGCTGGAGCGTGCGGCGCGCAAACAGTTCCAACAGGATGTCACGCCGGGTTTCGTCTACGTCCTGGCCGTGTTCTCCGCTATCGGTGGCTTTCTGTTCGGCTATGACACCGGGGTGGTGTCCGGAGCGTTGCTTTTGCTCAAGAGGGACATGAATGTAACTGCCCTGTGGCAGGAGCTGCTGGTGTCCGGGACTGTTGCCGCGGCGGCGGTGTCCGCGCTGCTCGGCGGGTATCTCAACGGACTGTTCGGGCGGCGGGTGTGCATCCTCACGGCCAGCTTCACCTTTGCCATTGGGGCGATAGTGTTAGGATCTGCACCTAATAAGGAGGCTCTGCTGGTTGGACGGCTCATAGTGGGACTTGGGCTGGGTGAGTGAGACACCAGTGTTGACATCAGAAAAGTTAGTAAACTTGAGGTTGTTTGGGGTTTTTATGTTGTTTTTGAGTTTTAATTGATTTAAGCAATATAAAAACAAATTATACAAATTATTACACTTCAAGCTGATTTATAAATAATGTTATGGTACTATCACTTTACTCTAAACGTGTTATCTTATAGATCTATTTCTACCTGATATTATACCCTTGAATTTAGGTTGATTCAGTTAGGCTATGTTCCATTAAAAAAAATTGTAACATGATTTGAATAAAACAATTAAATTACTGTAGATGTTACATTTGAATCATTTTAAGTTACTATTTTCAGTCTAGTAGACCAATGGTTAAAAAATGCGCAATTCAGAGCTACTAATACTGTATATAGCCTAAATGGTGATACTGATATAGATACTGAACATTTTGATAAACACACACACACACACACACACACACACACACACACACACACACACACACACACACACACACACACACATACTTATATATACTTATCATTTTAAAACATCACGTCTTATATTTTATCAAGGATGTTCTTGACCAAGACTTTTGTCTGCTTAGTAAGTACAAACTTCATTAAGAGCAAAATTATTATTTGCGATAAAATAATGCCAAAGCTGTTGAATAGTTTAGATTTTTTAAACGTTTATAAAATAGTATTCATATAAATTGCTTATATTCACTATGTTTAGATTATTATTTGTTAAGCCCTCATCAGCTTCTCCATCTCCAGACACCCTCTGCTCCAATTCCTCGGACCACTGAATCTCGTTTGCACTCACACCTGTTTTCCATTTACCAATCAGCACACACACGTACGCACGCACACACACACACACACACACACACACACACACACACACACACACACACACACACACACAAACTCTTGTGGCAAAACGGGAAAAAGTCCGTGCCAGTTCTTGTATCTTACCCACAATTAGGTGGAAGTTTGGGAAAATAGAAAACATCTCGGTTATGTATGTAACCATAGATCCCCGAGTAGGGAATGAGATGCTGCGTTGATGTCATTGCTTGGGGAACACAAATGGTGTGACGAATGTCTGAAGCCCTTATACCATCTAGCCAATTCATTGGCCCAATAGCGCTTGGCACCGCCACCTACGCATACTTTATATGCGTGCCGCGCGCTATTGCATCAGATTCCAGATGATGAAGGAAGTGCTATAAAGGTAAGGAATGGCCCTCATCACAACATCTCGTTCCCTACCAGGGGAACTATGGTTACATATGTAACCGAGATGTTCCCCTTCCTAGGTTCACTCTGATGCTGCGATGATGTCATCTCTTGGGGAACACTATACATAATGCATGTCGTACCTTATATAGCTGGAGACCGAGGAAAGCATCTGCTCAAGCATATAAAACCTGGCATGAAGCATCCAGGTGTGTAGCGACAGTCTCTTCGACGGTCAGCATTGCCCCATAACTGATCCGCCATTTTAGATACCATGGCGAAATCAACGGCATTGGTAATTCATTGCCGAAAAAGGCTGCTTCCAAGACCTCGAAACCTCATTGTGGAGGTCTTGAAAGAAGGGAAGAGGCCTACAGGGATGGAATGCAGTACGACTAGTCATCTAAACTGGTCATCTAACTTAGATTGGACCTGGTTTTTCGTCAGCTCACAGTCCCAGTCAAGCCCCAGTTTGTCCACAGCGCGTGTCACAACGTCTAATAATTATTTATAAGATGGGGAATTGCATTTCTCGGAGGGAGAGAACTACCGTATTCCACCATTAAATCCTCTGAGTCAGAGGACACGGTAGACAACACATTATTGTCATACAGGCCACACACGAAGGAAACCATGCTGCGGGCCTCCAGGGTAGGCCACAAATCATCGATGAGGAATACTCCATTAGGAGAATACTCCATCATATTGCTCTCCATAGGCTCTGACTCGTACGCATCGCCCCAAGCAAACATTTCATGCGGTGCCTCGGCAACTGCAGAGTTGGCGGGGGTTAGACGCAGAGCATTTACAAAAGGGGCAGTCGTGGCCTAATGGATAGAACGTCGAACTTGTAACCCGAGGTCGTGGGTTCGAATCTCCGGTCCAGCAGGAATTGTCGGAGGGGGTCATGAATAACGAGCTTTCTGAGACCCTTGAGCAAGGCACCGAATCCGCCAACTGCTCCCCGGGCGCCGCAGCATTGGCTGCCCCCTGCTCCGGGTGTGTTCACGGTGTGTGTGTGTGTGCACTTGGATGGGTTAAATTCAGAGCACAAATTCCGAGTATGGGTCACCATACTTGGCCACACGTCACTTAAAAAAAATACGGCCTCGAGCGCAAACCTTTTAGCCGCAGACTATCACAGTGCAGACAATTAGATAGGCCACTAAACGCCGCTTGGCCATGACTACGGCCCAAGCAAAGCACGCACCTTTCATGTGTGTCTCCCGCTGTGATGAACCTGTCACATGGCTCGATGCATTTCTTATGGCTCATCGTGTCTGCTGAGAGGGGTAAACTGCTCAGTTCTTCCGAAAAAAAAGCTGAGAACACGAGAAAATATGCTTTCCCACGGGCGACAGATGATTCGCTTCCTGAAGGAATTGAAATCTGATGCAATAGCAAGCAGCACGCATATATAGCATACATATGCGTGAGGGGCGGTGCCAAGCGCTATTGGGCCAATGAATTGGTATGATAATATAGGGGCTTCAGACATTCGTCACACCATTGGTGTTCCCCAAGCGACGATGTCATCGCAGCATCGGAGTGAACCTACGAAGGGGAAATGTATATAAGGAGTAAAACGGAAGTGAAGGTAAGTGTGGGAAAATAAATCTTAGTGTTACCTGACGGCTGATGCATGTGGCTGCTGCGGCGTGTACTGGATTGTGAATGCATAGACCAGGTGCGATTGAAAAAATCTAAATAAAATTGTTCCGCATGATTTGCCGGTTGCAGCATATCTCTAGACGAGATTAGTTCGCCTGGTGCAGGTACTTTAAGATTTTAAACTTCTTTCTTACGTGAAGCCACATCGAACTTTCAAATTCACTAACTCTTGTTTTTCCATGGCGTTGTTTATTCAGCAGCTGGCTGGCCGCCCCTAATGCAGTCTGATTCACGCCTCTGACGCTAAACATACACACACACACACACACACATGCATTCAAGTTCACCTGATGCACACACATTAATGCACTCATCCAGCGGCCTAATTCTGGTTTGTTGTTTTGTGTGTGTGAACTTGTATGGACTGAGACCCTTATCAATTCGGAGTTATTTTTAAATTATTATTCTAAGACTCTTTGTGGTTTTTTGTTGTCCTTTTTTTTTTACTCTTTGGATTGAGTGTTTTTTAATTGAAAGATTGAACTGAACAAAGAGCAATACAAATAGCAATACTGTTATTGACTTATTTCCATTTATTGTATTTTCCCCAAATTGTTTAAATGCTGAGAAATTGAATATTATAATATTGTTGTATTTTTCTAAATAACATTTTTTGACTTGAAAAAAGCAAGCTCTATTTTGTAAGTGTGTTTTGTTTATGCTGTTGTGTGACTGGCACATTGTGTATCGGTGGCTTTGTTTGAGTTCCATCATAAGTTTATCTGGGAACTAAAAAATAAAATATATAAAAATTAGATTTATTATTTTTATAGACTTCTTTTTTCTTATCTAAAGCCCAAAAACAAATTAAAGCTATTTAAGTTTAACTAACTCAAAATAATAATTTGGGACCCACCACCGTTACACTCTCTTAGTCTGTTCTCATTAGACATGTTGTAGACTCACTGCATTACTGTGATCTTCTTTGCTACTCTATTTGAGTTATTTCTGTTTGCTTATCATCTTTGTGTTGTCTTGCTACTTTGTTGTAAGTTACATTTTTTGGGATACCTTTGTTTTCTTGTCTGTGAAATAAAGTCTCAGCATTTGGGCTTCTTTTGCATTTCTTGTGTAATTGTCTTCAAGACAGAAGACTTGACCAGCAGACCCAGCCGGACCCATCTCCATTCAAGAAACTTTTAAGTGCTATGAGACAGTTTTTTGTTTTTAATCTATTTTAAAGTGGTCTCACGGGGCTTTGCAGAAGCATACACCAACTCAAACTTAAAAAATCAATCAAAATAACAAATGATTATCTGAACAGATGTGAACAGATGCATTCACTAAATGTACTATTTTATAGTTAATCTAGGAGATATCTAAAGAAAAGAATACAGACCTGATATCTTTTAATTAGTCATTAGGTTAGTACAGTGGCTCTTAATATTGGTCCTGTTCTGCCCATTTTGTATATTTTGCTTATGCTGGGTACACACTAAAATATTTTTAAACTCTTATAAGATCTTCAAAAATTTAAGAGACCACAAACATGAGGACAACAAATCCTAGATTTAACCGTTTTGCTCCTATAGTGTGTGGTGTGCCGTGATGTGACAAAGATAGCACCCCAACTGTCATGAATCTGGTTGCCACTCACTCAAACTGCACATCACCCATGGACTGCATCTCCCATCATGCACTGCACTCACACATTCCCGTCCACCATTACACCAATCACACAGCTGTCACCATTCACTCATTAGTCTTGATTGTCTCACCTCACCTGCACCTCATTCACTCACACACATTTAAGCAGCACTCTCACATGCACTCACTGCGAAGTCTTGTTTCGCCCTGGCTAACATTTCCGAGCGGTTTCCCTAGTGTGTCTATCCGTGTACTACCTGGACCGTTGACTCTCTCTCCTGATCGTTTGCTGCCTGCCTTACTGACCCCGCCTGCCTACTGGTTATCCTCTCTGTCTGCTGCCTGCCCTGACCCATTGCTCTGCCTCTGATTACGACTCTGCCTTGTCTACGTTGCCCTCGATACCACTGCTTGATATTTGCCTGTTTAACCTCCTCTTTGTATTAATAAAGCTGCAAGTGGATCTACTCTCGCCTCTGACCAGTCATTCGTTACAGAAGACTTCGCCACACAAGGATCCAGCAACCTCTCAGATCAACATTTCTTAGGTATGGATACAAGAATATTCTTTGCCCTTAAGCAAGGTCCACGATCACTGGAGAACCATATTAGGGAGTTTTTAGCCTGTGCTCATTATTCAGATTTACCGGACATTATTTTGATTGAGATTTTTTGTGATGGCATTAATCAGCCTCTGCGATCTCAACTCAGACGCGAGGGTCCGCGTTCATCACTGAGCTGTTTTTTGGATTTAGCTTTGTTGACTGTTGGCTCACTATTCACTGTGGGTGTCGCGGATGAGGATCGCGACACTGCATCATGACTGAAATGGTGGACGCACTAGAGTGCGCTCACAAGATGGCGGCGACAGCAGAGCCGGTTCACAAAATGGCGGCCGCAACAACACCCCGTCATGTCAGTGCTGCCAGTCATGAGTCAATTCAAGTCAAGGTTGATGTTAAAGAGTCGAGTCAGGTCACGGTGGACGTTAAAGAGTCCCCTCCAGGGCCCGCTCCGTCCCGGGAGCTCGCAGAGTCCGCTCCAGAGCCCGCTCCGTCCCGGGAGCTCGCAGAGTCCGCTCCAGAGCCCGCTCCGTCCCGGGAGCTCGCAGAGTCCGCTCCAGAGCCCGCTCCGTCCCGGGAGCTCGCAGAGTCCGCTCCAGGGCCCGCTCCGTCCCAGGAGCTCGCAGAGTTCGCTCCGATCCAGGAGCTCACAGAAGCCGCTCGATCCAGGAGCTCACAGAGTTCGCTCCAGAGGCCGCTCCGATCCAGGAGCTCACAGAGTTCGCTCCAGAGGCCGCTCCGATCCAGGAGCTCACAGAGTTCGCTCCAGAGGCCGCTCCGATCCAGGAGCTCACAGAGTTCGCTCAGAGGCCGCTCCGATCCAGGAGCTCACAGAGTTCGCTCCAAAGGCCGCTCCGATCCAGGAGCTCACAGAGTTCGCTCCAGAGGCCGCTCCGATCCAGGAGCTCACTCCAGAGGCCGCTCCGATCCAGGAGCTCACAGAGTTCGCTCCAGAGGCCGCTCCGATCCAGAAGCTCACAGAGTTCGCTCCAGAGGCCGCTCCGATCCAGGAGTTCACGGAGTGCGCTCCAGAGGCCGCTCCGATCCAGGAGCTCACAGAGTTCGCTCCAGAGGCCGCTCCGATCCAGGAGCTCACAGAGTTCGCTCAGGCCGCTCCGATCCAGGAGCTCACAGAGTTCGCTCCAGAGGCCGCTCCGATCCAGGAGCTCACTCCAGAGGCCGCTCCGATCCAGGAGCTCACAGAGTTCGCTCCAGAGGCCGCTCCGATCCAGAAGCTCACAGAGTTCGCTCCAGAGGCCGCTCCGATCCAGGAGTTCACAGGTGCGCTCAGAGGCCGCTCCGATCCAGGAGCTCACAGAGTTCGCTCAGAGGCCGCTCCGATCCAGGAGCTCACAGAGTTCGCTCCAGAGGCCGCTCCGATCCAGGAGCTCACAGAGTTCGCCTCCAGAGGCCGCTCCGATCCAGGAGCTCACAGAGTTCGCTCAAAGGCCGCTCAATCCAGGAGCTCACAGAGTTCGCTCCAGAGGCCGCTCGATCCAGGAGCTCACTCCAGAGGCCGCTCGATCCAGGAGCTCACAGAGTTCGCTCAGAGGCCGCTCCGATCCAGAAGCTCACAGAGTTCGCTCCAGAGGCCGCTCCGATCCAGGAGTTCACGGAGTGCGCTCCAGAGGCCGCTCCGATCCAGGAGCTCACGGTGTGCGCACAAGAGGCCGCTCCGATCCAGGAGTTCACAGAGTCCGGCACTCCGGGTTCCCTCCTGGTTCCATCCGGCTCCCCAGAGCCCCTGCTGGTTCCGTCCGGTTCCCCAGAGCCCCTGCTGGCCCTGTCCGGCTCACCTTCGTCTCCGTTGGTTCCTTCCAGTTCAGCGCCTCCCGAGCGCCCCTGAGACGCAGCACGTCCAGAATACCCCCTGACGTTCGCACCTCCAGAGTGCCTCCCTGAGATAGTGGATTTCCCCTTTTTGGGGGGGAACTACCCGCCTGTGCTCACGGAGACCCTGGACCCGCCATGGCCCATGAGGTCCCCTGATCAAGGTCCCTGAAACCAAATGTGCTCTCTCTGCCTCTTGTGTCTCCGTTTTCTCTAGGTCCCAGTCTCGGCCAGGGATCTCTGCTCCGCCCTGGAGGGCACCTGCTCCGCCCTGGAGGCCTCCTGTCTCGTCTGCTCCGCCCTGGAGGCCTCCTGTCTCGTCTGCTCCGCCCTGGAGGCCTCCTGTCTCGCCTGCTCCGCCCTGGTGGGCGCCTGTCTCGCCTGCTCCGCCCTGGTGGGCGCCTGTCTCGCCTGCTCCGTCCTGGTGGGCGTCTGTCTCGTCTGCTCCGCCCTGGTGGGCGTCTGTCTCGTCTGCTCCGCCCTGGTGGGCGTCTGTCTCGTCTGCTCTGCCCTGGTGGGCGTCTGTCTCGTCTGCTCCGCCCTGGTGGGCGTCTGTCTCGTCTGCTCCGCCCTGGTGGGCGCCTGATCTGCCAGAGTCACCCCACGTCTCCGCCTCCGCCCGACCTGCCAGAGTCACCCCACGTCTCCGCCCGACCTGCCAGAGTCACCCCACGTCTCCGCCGACCTGCCAGAGTCACCCCACGTCTCCGCCCGACCTGCCAGAGTCACCCCACGTCTCCGCCCGACCTGCCAGAGTCACCCCACGTCTCCGCCGACCTGCCAGAGTCACCCCACGTCTCCGCCGACCTGCCAGAGTCACCCCACGTCTCCGCCGACCTGCCAGAGTCACCCCACGGGAGAGTCACCCCACGTCTCCGCCGACCTGCCAGAGTCACCTCACGTCTCTGCCGACCTGCCAGAGTCACCTCACGTCACAGCGGTCTACCCAGTGTCCCTTCACATCCCTGCTGTCTCGTCCGCCCTGCCCTGGTGGGCTCCTGTCTCATTGGCCCCACATGGACCTGGCCCTCCGTCCCCTCCCCCGGTTCCACCTCCGCTCCACCGCCCTCCTGGAGTATGCTTTGTGTAAAGCGTCAGGAAGCCGCTCTTACTCATTAGTCTTGATTGTCTCACCTCACCTGCACCTCATTCACTCACACACATTTAAGCAGCACTCTCACATGCACTCACTGCGAAGTCTTGTTTTGCCCTGGCTAACATTTCCGAGCGTTTTCCCTAGTGTGTCTATCCGTGTACTACCTGGACTGTTGACTCCCTCTCCTGATCGTTTGCTGCCTGCCTCTCTGACCCCGTCTGCTTACTGGTAATCCTCTCTGCCGCCTACCCTGACCCATTGCTCTGCCTCTGATTACGACTCTGCCTTGTCTACGTTGCCCTCGATACCACTGCTTGATATTTGCCTGTTTAACCTCCTCTTTGTATTAATAAAGCTGCAAGTGGATCTATTCTCGCCTCTGACCAGTCATTCGTTACACCAACAGACTTTCAAACAAGAGTCCTGACTGTGAACACGGGAAATCTTGCAAAATCTCTCGAGACTTGAGAATAAATATTTTTTACAGGACACGTTGTATAAACTCTCCTGCTTTTGCCAGAAATTGACAAGCTGATCCTCCATCTCTGCTGTCCAAATGCTTTTGTGCTGTGCCATGACTGTGTTTGTTATGCTTCCATCCTTTGTCAACTCACTTTCTGATTGGATATTGTTTCACGATTTCACACTTACATCTACTAGCACGATAACGTAATGCGTATTTGGCGTGTATGGTAATACGTTGTAGGCGTGCTGTCCTGGGGAGGGCTCCTGGCCGGAATGGCCTGAACCCAGAGTAGTGTGATTAGAATTCTAGTGATATTGGTGGAGAAGGGGTGGTGGAGGGATGCTGTTTAACCGTCAACTAGATGGAGGTAAGACAGCTGTATTTATGTCCCAGGATTGATTACCTAGATTGTGTACCACCTGTGCTAATTAGCCTGAGTATCTGACGTGCTCCTCCCGAACTTAGTTTAAAACTACGTGTCTAAACTTCATTTAGTTTCACGTGATAATCTGGATAATTTGTCCTCGTGGTTCCCCCCACACATCAGGATTTCTCATCGTAATAAATATTCAACATGTTCGCCTCTTACGTTCTTCCGAGCAGATTCAGTCACTCTTAACACACCTCACATGCCACGGGAAAATCTGATAGGATAATCTTTAGAACCACCAAGATAATCCGTACATTACCTGGGATTGTCAGAAGGGGAGAAATCGGCCTAAAATCAGCCTGATTATCTTGTGGTGTGTACCCAGCATTAGATGACACACTCTGTTAAGTTCATTGAGTTCTCTATTGACAAGCTGATGATCTGAATTAGGTGTGTTCAATTAGGTCTGTTCAAGTTTTGATGGCAGCACAGATGCATCTTTCACTGCCTTTGATATCTGAATGGATATCAGTCCTAAGCGTTCCATTCTTTGATAGTTAAGCTAAAAATTAAAGATACTTCTGAAAGTTGCAATAGGTGCTCTGTTTGCGTTTTTGACTAAATTTTTCCACTACTGTAGAAATTAATTATTTGCTTAGTTTTATCCAAAGCTCATTCTATTTGCTTTAGATTATTAAATCGTTACTCTGCCTCAGTTTCTTGAATCAGTTTCTTGAAGTGCATTTGTGTGCAAATGCTGCCTGCAAAGTCATTGGCTGATAAAGCAGCGAGTCAACAAGTCAGCAGCCTAAACTTTCGGCTTTGTAAAGCAGCCTTTGATTAGCCGGTTCAGCTTTGTTGGAGTTGGAAACTCTAGGAAATCTGCAGGACAGAAGCTTTTTGAGTAACATTTCAATAAATGCAAACAGTTAGGTTATTTAATTTATGTTCAATGTGGTTGATTTTCCTAAATGATTGAAGACAGTCTCTTTAATTGCCTTGCTTAAAGGAACCCAAGTGAGTCATAGTGTAAGATCACTGGCTTTGATAAAATTTCATGCAGCGTTTCATTGAAAATTCAGACCTATTTTTAACACAGGCAATTAGAACAGAGTCAGAAGGATTCACATGATTGGGTGGTAAGACTGACAGAGCTCCAGAGCTCAAGTGGTATTTCTCATTAATGTATATACGGAGCATCTAAGAATCAGCTGAATATCCCGTGAGCATTTGGAAAGAGCAATTTGGCCTGATGCTTATTGTCTAGGATTACGTGTCATTAGGGAAGATTGGTGTTTTCTCAATCCTTATATTATCTGGCTGACTAATGCCTTCTTGATTGCTCAAATCCAGAGATTCAGCATTTGACCCATTACACTCTGGACCTTTATCCATATTTGCAATTTTAACTATATTTTTCACCATTACTTTTAAAGCCAATCGTTCTTTTTTGTTTAGTAGTCAATAACCATATACAGTATACTTTCTTCAGGAAATTTGAAAATGTAACGTATTTTTTTCATTTCAAGTCTATTATCATGAATAAACTGTCTTGTAACATTCTTGAAAGGTCACTGATCTGATAATTGACCACTGACTTCTGGTTTAAGTGATTGAGCCCAATTACTTCCACATGACCTTTGCGAAGATGCAAAACCAGGATCAGTTAAACCATCAAAATAATGACCTTTTCCACAGCCCATTATCTTTATTTAGCATAGATAAAACAGCAAAATACAGCACACTGTATACAAATGGGTATACTGTATGTTGTTTCGTTATGTTTGTCAAGCCACTAATACAGTTTTTGGAAACCCCGTCTCAAGATATTTGGGCAATTCCTCACCTTAATGTTCCTTCAATCCGGGCACAGAGCTTTGTGGCGATCACAGATGGTGTAAAGTAACAGTTCAGTTAGTCTGGTGTGATCAGAGAAGAAGCTAAGCTCTTTTGGCAATCGTCTGCTGTCTCCATGACTCCATTATCCTTGTGGAGCAAAAGGCCATTAGAGCGATGGCCTCTCACGTTGAGTGTCTGGGGTAGTCTGTTAAATTAAGCGGATGTGTTTTTCCTTTAAAACACTCTCTAATAATTATGGACATCTACAGCTTCAGTCGGGAGTCTCACATTAATGAGTCCGTTCTCTAGTTTTGCAGCTGAAGAACAGTAATCCTAAGCAAAACACCACAACAACATAGACGACCGCCACTTCCTCCATAGACTGACTGTTACATCATTAGGGCTGAGCTGCAGCACTGATATTGTGATGTACTCTACTCAGGAAATCTTATTTTGTATACTGATATCAGTGAATTGATACTTGCTAAGTATTCCCTAGCGCTTTTAAGCAGATTTACTGATGGCCATTAATGTTGAAATATAACACTCAACACACAGTATCTCTCATGCAACATCAATATCCTTGTAAACTGTGATTCATTTGTTTGTGTTTTCAGTACATACATATTGACTTTTCAAAGCCCAGTGAGCTGCCTCGCTGTCTATATAAGCATCTACCTTCTGAAGCAGCTTCCTAAACAAGAGGAAACCTCATAAGTTACTGTTCTACATCAGCACAGAAACCTTGTTGCCAGCAGCACAGTAATAACTCTCCCCAAGCTCACAGTTGATTATAGAGCAGGGGTAGGCAACGTCTGTCCTGGAGTGCAGATGTCCTGCAGAGTTTAGCTCCAACCCTGAAAAAAAACCTCACCTGCCTGTAGCCCTAGTAATTCTGAAGATATTGATTAGCTTGATCAGGTGTGTTTGATTAGGGTTGGAGCTAACGTCTGCAGGACAGCTGCACTCCAGGACAGACGTTGCCTACCCCTGTTATAGAGTAAGCTGCTAAGCTAACCACATTCTCAAAAACAGATACACATATTTGATGATTTTTTTTATGAAAACCATTTTAGCGATAGTGTTTAGTATTGATCTAATTTGTTTGAAAACTGTCAGCTATCTAAGAATAAACCTTTTGTAGATTGTCTTAAGCCCGAGACACACAATTTTGGCTGTCCCAGGCAAAAGATTGGTATCATGAAACAATCGTGGCAATTTCTGTGATCATGGCTCCTAAACGGTGCTTATGTGGTGTACAGTGAAAGAGGTTCAAAGATGGCCGCTTTCAAGGTCTTGTGACCAAAGATAGCTTAACATAGTTTTCTGACAGTGTCAGAAATTAAGCATAATCATTGCACAGGTTTGCTGGTACGACTCACCTTTACAGACAAGCCAATACAAATGTGATACAAAATGAATGCGGCATGGCGCTAAAATATAAAACTGCTTACCTCTTATCCCCTCCTCTTTTGCCGCTTCCTCTTTTTTCCAGCACACATAAAAACTACAACTGCCAAAGAGTAATTCATCATGCTCATTTGTTTACCACTAGCACATGCTGATGACGTTTTATTCTTCTATTGTAAACTTACCAGTAAACTTTGGGAACTTACCGAATTCTTGTCCATGATCTACTGAATCACTAGCTTGGGAGCTAGGGAGCTGATTGAGATGCACGCTATGACTTTGGCTAAAATAGGCACCTACTAATGTATTTGGTTAAGTCCATAAAATTTGTCCTGGTTTTGGGCAAGTTACTGTATATGGTTGATTATTTGAATGAATTAATGAATGAATGATGCATTTTTGTTTGATGCAAACATTTATAATATGACTATGTAATCATAATTTGTGTGAATAGGAATAAAAGTAGATGGTATTTCATTGTGTTTTAGTGTCCATTTAATCTGGTAACTGATATGAATTGTATGTATAGGTACGTTTTTTGACAAAAATGTAGGAAGAGGCGCATTTTCCAATTTAACTGGGTTGGTTAGGATGCATTCATAGACAGTAGAAAGCAAAACAGCTCACTAGATTTTGGAACAGACCCTTCGAGACAACTAGGAGAGTTGTGGTTTTATTGGATGGGTGACTGTTTTGATGTTTTGTACACGTATGAAAAATTAGGTGGCATGTTTTGAACATGTACAGACAGATATCATGCTCGACACAGACATCTTTGTCATTTTGAATGATCCTTCCATGTGACATAGTAGTGGTCTTCCCACTTGTATAAATAAAGATTGTCTGTGAATGGCATTGTTGGATAACTTGCATCACTGAGGAGAATACATCCTTTGCTCGAGTGAAGTCAGTGTCTTTCAAAACGTAAATGAATAGCCAATAACAGCTGTCATCTCATCGTATTGATTAACCTCCTTGTGAGGCAAGCAGTGAGGCGTTCCCATGGCAACAGGTACGTTGTCTGCTGGGCAACCAGAGCAACAGTGAACCAGGGCTATTAATAGATTTATAGCAAGCGGTTATGTCGTAGACCTTGTCAGATAAATGTGGGCATGGACTTTTTGTTTGCTCCCCTGTGTAAATATCATGTGAACATTGGTCCGTCACACCACATTACAGTTTCCTCCCCATACCAATCTTTTGAAAGCAAAATAGCATTTTATGGTGCCCTTGTGATTCCAGAAATAATTTAGCTTCTTGGAAATTAGCATAATGTGACACATATGTGATGTAATTGGTGGAAATGAGAAAGATTTGGCATGGCTAGATCATCATAGTTCTCTTGAGAGCCATGTGATTGGCAGGGAACACTGGTACACAACGCATATTCACTATACATGTCACATATTCTTGTGTGTAACCCTCAAACAAAGCCCACAAGATGAGGTCTTTTGTAGATCAGTGTTTGGGAAATGTATTATGTGGGGCATGAATACAGTACTAGATTTAGACTCAAGCATGCATATTTGCTCATTTACATAAAACATAAAACTTACTTTAATTAAAATCAAGAAGTTCATCATTGTCATCATGACCTATATGTTGTTCCAGATATGTATTATTATTATTATTAGTAGTAGTAGTGTGTGTGGAACAAAATGAGAATTGTTTAAGATTATACTGAATATAATGAAAATGAATGGAGCTTGGACTGTCAACCTCCAAAATTGCAAAGAAAACACACATTAAATACCAAAATATAGTGTAAAATCATATGGGATACTTCATGATTCTTTTATGAAATGTTTATGGGGGTTTTATGTCATTTTGGAGCCCTTTTCTCCATTCATTTACATTATAGAGAAGAGCAGGTAATACATTCTTATGTATTTCCTATTTTGTGTTCCACTGAAGAAAGAACGTGATATGTATTTGGAACAAGAGGTTGAATAAAGGGTAGAGTTTTAATTTTTGAGTGACTTATTTCTTTAATGTACTTGTGTGCCGTAGAGCATAGTTTTGACTGCTATACATCTACCCTTTCAGGTATTGCATCCATGACTGTTCCTGTGTACATTGCTGAAACCTCACCACCCCACCTGAGAGGACGCCTGGTCACCATCAACACTCTGTTCATCACAGCAGGCCAATTCACAGCCAGCGTTATTGATGGGGCCTTCAGCTACATGCAGCATGAAGGCTGGAGGTATCAAGGTTTTTTGGCAATATTTTTATGAGTGGTCCAGTTGCAGAATTTGCACTGAATAAAAAAATATATTGTTGCTTTGCTGTGGTGTCAAATGTGGAACAATATGTGTGTGTGTGTGTGTATATATATATATATATTTTTTTTTTTGAGAATTAGCAAAACCATGCTATAAGCAGTGAATGAGATTGTCCTGTAGAGCAGATCTTGTAAATTGATTCATTTTCAATCTCTATAGCATGTCAAAACAAACCTTCAGAATAATGCATAATAAACATTAAACCAGCTGTAAAATACCCCGTCACTTTGTTATAAAGATATTATCTACTTGATGGAAAGTTGCCATTTACTTTTATCTACCCAAGCAGCAAAACCACAAATCTTTCTATGCAAATGAAAGGTTTACTGCTTAACCAACAAATTGCCATGACCACAACTCAATAATCCATAGCAAATAGTGTTTTAAATATGACTCGTTTTATTTGTATATTTTATTACAGTCATAAAGTTTAAGGTTTAGACTGTATGGCTAGGTTTAGTTTGAGCTAACTACACATTTTTATGATTCCGCTACCTTGTATGAGTTATTACAACTTTTTATGCTGACTCATTATGATGGGTTGGCTTTACTGGCAGCTACATCTGGTCAATCTGATCTGATATGTATATGTAAACCTCATTAAAACATCATACATTTACGTAAAAATCAAAGTAGAGATCGTAAAAAAAAAAATTGTAAACAAAGTGTATTTACATTGAAATCAGATCATACATTTCCGAAATATATCCTAAATATCAGAATTTCTTTCTTGTCATTCTCACAAAATTTAGTGTGATTTATGCAACCTCATCTTATAATCCATTCAAGTGAGGAAAACAAACAAACAAATTGTTTCAGTGGAATTAGAAAATGTGCACTGTAATCTTGTCAACTGAATAAAATAATTTGGTTTATTTCTGTAAAAGATTCAGTAATTATAAAAACTTTTATTTAATTCATATCATTTTAGTCTATACCATTTTACCATTAACATAATGTTTTGTTCAAAACAGTTGAAGACTCAAAAATAAACTAGCAACAAAGTGTAGGCACCAGCTGAGGATATATATGTATTCTTATTTAAGAACATATTTATTTTTTTGGATTTCTCTTCCAATATTGTTTCTTTTCCATCTGTTTAGATATATGCTGGGACTGTCAGTGGTCCCTGCATTGCTGCAGTTCCTAGGGTTCCTTTTCCTACCCGAGAGTCCTCGCTGGCTCATCCAAAAAGGTCTTACCCAGAAGGCCCGGCGTGTGCTCAGCCAAATCCGTGGTAATCAGAACATCGACGAGGAGTATGATACTATCAAAAGCAGCATTGAAGAGGAGGAAAAAGACTGCGGAGGAGGTGATAAAATAGTCTTGCACGCATTCGCATATGCAAATAACTCAAAGAAACAAAATAACAGTCATGGTTCAGTGATTTCATTAAACTATGGAAAGTACTCAAGTACACAAGAGAACACCATGTGGATTTGCTGCATCAAACTGCCTGAAAGTAATTCGTTTTCAATGGGAATTGGTGAATTAGGGTAAAATGGGTACTTTCAGAAATCAGAAACTGCTTCCGATGCAACAAAGTTGTGGTACATTATGAGTATTTTGTTACAATGCTCCATGTGCATTGCTGACCATTAAAAGCAGTGCAATTTGGATCCATAAGCCTTAGGTTCTAACTATGGCAACTACAAATTGCAGACAGTAGCTGCGTTTCCATTACAAATGTGCACAAAACTTTTGTGACATTTTATAAATGTCGACAAAAAATCAATTGACTGATGTTATGTGACTAAAACATTTTTTGTTCCTCTTGTGAAAAGTCATTATGATGGATGTTGTTAGATTTATGTATATCGCAGCCACAACACTAACCATTATTTTTAATCGAAGGAGACATAGTATATTTGTGAATATGTATATTTAGTGAAGCAGCATAGAGAGCTGTTTCTGGGATGCTTCTGAAACGTGTCACAATGTGGCTGGTATAAAACATTGCTCCGGAGGCCGTGTCGGAGCCATAATGCGCCACAGATTTGGGCAGTGTAAATAAGAGGTTGTTAAAGCATTAATGGCAAGGAAAGCCCTTTATACTTGAGAGTGGTCCTGTCAGGTGTTTCTTGGAGGTTATAGTGCTTTTTTCCCCCGAATTGCCTGAAAAGCCACCTTATTTGATCATAAAAACTTTTTTTATGATATATAAGATTTTTTTGCGAAATTGACATGTTTCTATTGGGCATATTTTCAAAGTTCAATTTGCACAATTTGAAGAGTAATGTAAACACAGTTCTGTCAGGACCACTATCGTAAAAATGATAGATACTTAGCAAACATTTTGGTTTGGTGGTATGGTTCTGTTCTGTGCAAAAAACTCCCTGCCCATCCATGCAGCCCGTCATGACTGAACAGGGAGAGCAGCAATATTAATCACCTTAGGATAAACAGAACAGAACAAAGCAGATATCATTAATGTACTTAATGCTATTTAAGTGTAACCCAATTCAAGAAAAGAAGTCTGATTCAGCAAGGAATATCAGAAAGCCAAGTCCTGACTGTGCGAATGGAGGAGTTGGGGATGGAGGCGAGTGATTTGCTCCTGAGCAAGCGGAAAAAGCTGCTGATTAATACTCAGTGGTGGACAAAGTACACAGATCAAGTACTTGAGTAAAAGTACAGATACGTATAATAAAATATTACTCCAGTAAAAGTAAAAGTACTGCTTTTTCAATTTTACTCGAGTGAAAGTACAAAAGTACTCAATTTTGTATGTACTTAAGTAAAAAAGTACTGATAGACAGATTTATTTTGCAATTTTATATAGACTACTTTATTAAATTTTATATTAGCACACATTTTTATAATCCTACTGCCCAAAATACCTGGGTTTTTCCCAAAATAACCACTATATAGAGTCAAGATATATATTTTGTTGATATGGACTACATTGATGAGAGTGATGTAGTAATGTTCACTGTGAAGCTTACACTGCCATGTACCTGAGAGAAAACAGATTTCACCATCTAATTTTCACCAGTAAGAAAAAAGTGTTTTAGAACTTTTTGTTTTGCAGAATGTCAGTTATATATGACATGAGAATTAGGCCTGAAATTAGGAAGAACATTTTAAGGAAAATCTAATTATATTTTCATAATGATTTTTTTTCTTCTCAAACCTTGTCTGTGGTGTAAAAACACCCCTGGCCCAATGCCCCCAGAGGGCATCACTTCCCATTCTGATAATTACTGTAGTTACTAAGTTCTGAACATCACATCCTTTCTTTTTCCCTCAGATGGAATCTATCTAGGTGGCTGAATGAAGATATTTGGACTTTATATCAAAAAATTTCCTCAACTTAACACCAGCAAGGTTGTTAGCTAGACAGTTAGCATCAGCTAACAATATTTACTTATTTTCAGTATGTTTATGAATAAACATTCATATCTGTCTACTCGGCTAGTTGATCTAAACAATATAAAAATGTATACTGTTGATAAACAATATAAAAACAGACGTCACATAGGTCTAAATGCGTAGCATTTTAATAAAACTGCTAATGTTACAGCAGCGGGGAATATGAACGTGCATGAATTATTTTATTAAATCTGTGTTATTTTAATGTTTTGTTTTTGACCTAAAACATAACGTTAGAGACACTGATGTTGATCTGTCTGCATTCAAGCATTTCAGTGGGCTTAAATAGATCACCCTTTACAGCAGATTTAGTTCACAAACAACTGACAGTTTTGACCTAAATATTATTTTCAGTTACAATAATTAATCCTAAAATTCGACATTAGTAACTTACTTTTCACAGCATCAGTAGCGCTCACAAGATCTCCCGGTTCTTTACTTGTGAGTTCAGTTCACTGAAGAAGACTCGCTAAAACGGATCATTTGAATCAGTGAGTTTTCGACTGAGAACAGCTGCAATCGGATCATTGCAATTCGTGAATGAATCGTTTGTTGCGATTTTGCGAACCGATTTAACAGGTTCATTGAAAAGAATCAGTTTGTTCATGAATCAGACATCGCTTCCTGCGTCTCGGAGCACGTGATGTATTATAAGGAGTAACGATATGTTTTATGAAATGTAGTGAAGTAAAAAGTACGATCTTATGCTTTGGAATGTAGTGAAGTAAAATTAAAAGTTACTCAAAATAAAACTACTCCAGTAAAGTACAGATACTTGAAAAATTTACTTAAGTACAGTAACGAAGTAGTTTTACTTCGTTACTGACCACCACTGTTAATACTGAATAGAGCTTATATAGGAATGCCAAGATAGGTGTCGTATTCCTGTAGGTAGATGTGATCAGCTGAGAATCAGCCGATGCAAGCTTGACTCACGTGACCTGCCAGAACTAATGCTAATGCTTAATTTAGTGAAGCTTATGTGATCCAGTGATCCAAAGCTGGATATAGCAATTGAGTAGGAACATCTACTTGCAGGCAGCAGTAGAACAATTTGGCAACCTCGGTATCAGTGCACTCTTCTTTCAATCTTTATGAATGAAACAAAAAAACAAATAAAAAATTATCGAAAGTAATTGAAAATGTGGTTGCTAGTCTCATATAGACTCGAAATCCAAAGTTTGGGAAATGCAGATGCAATGTCAACAGTCAAGACGCAAGAGGTTCTGGTAAAGTGGATTGCTTTTGACTTTAATTACCTCTGATTTAGAGGTCCCCAACTACAGACTGAAGAGGCCTTTACATCCCACTTGCCTCTGCAAAGCTGAAGGTGAAGGAGTCCCTTAGAGTTTTCAAGCTCTATCCAGAACAAGAGTCTTATTATGGTACATTTGAATATACCAAGTTGCACATTTTTATCTGTTATAGTCCAGGAAGTAACTTGGTGGAGATTAATGGAAATAAAAGGGGAACACAAGTTTTCTTAATGCCAACCAGTACATGCATGGCACACCATTAATACAAACCTGAAGAGGGCACAGGGGTTCATGGCCGAAACTCATTTGAGTCAACATATATTAGTCAAGAGCAATGGAAGGCAATATTACCAGCAATTCAATGGCATGGCAGGGTGGAAACGACTACTAAATAGCATGTGTACTTGAACAGCATGTTTCATCCAAGCAAATCCAATTTGGCCGTAGGTGGAGGCAATTACTAACCATGGGAAGTAACCCACCCCCTAACCAGACCTTGTACAACCTCATTTACTAACCAATCAAATGGCAGTCATAATCTATCAGACCTTTTAGCCCCCTTAGAACATCCTCTGAACATGATTTACACTTTTCTATGATATATTAATCAGAAAGGAGATTGTTTATCCAGACTAATGGTTTCTGGCTCCAATCAAGTCATTGTAAAAAAAAGCCACAAGCCGGAGACCCTAGAGGCATCATGGTGATTACACCTTTGTAATCTAACCTTTGACAAAAAACATGCACATTTTCTGGTTCTGCAGCTGTGATAGTGACAATGTCATGTTCTCACCTCTCACATGTGTAAGGTCACTGGCCATGGGTTTCAAATTGGCAGATTTTAATTACTGACACAGCAGGCAGTAGTAACAGGAGCTGAAGAGAAGTGATTTCAGTGATTGTTCCTAAGAGGCGTTCAGATAGACAGAAGTTTTCAAGAAACAAAATTCATTCATTTTCAATGAGAATTGGCAATTTTCAGTAACGTCTAGGTTACGTGATGTAACCCCGTTCCTGATGGAGGGAACGGAGACGTTATGTCGTGACGACATAGGGGATTTACCTGGAAGCCCCGAACATCTCTGACTAAAGAGATGATAAACGCCAATGAAATTGGCTAGTGGATTTTGCATACCTGAGCCACTCCCTGTGCATACGGGTATAAAAGGGCGAAAGGTGCATCCACTCATTAGGTTTTACGCTGAGGAGCCGAGACGAGTCCCTGGCAACCAGGGATGGTTCAAGATTGTGGCATGGGGACATAATGTCTCCGTTCCCTCCATCAGGGAACGGGGGTTACGTACGTTAGTTATGTTTTAGGACTAGGTGAAACAATCCCCTGTTTAAAACCTGAGGTATGAGTGGTGACGATGCATCCATCGGAGTGGTTTCCTCACTGTAATGGCAGGTCTGGTTGAGTGGGATGAGAAAGCGGGGTTTTAAGCTTCATTG
Source organism: Gymnocypris eckloni scoliostomus (assembly GCA_027564155.1). Classification (NCBI taxonomy): domain Eukaryota; kingdom Metazoa; phylum Chordata; class Actinopteri; order Cypriniformes; family Cyprinidae; genus Gymnocypris; species Gymnocypris eckloni. Next base: position 22,682,226 of record CM050432.1, on the reverse strand, counting down.
GGGTCATCAGGTGGGCACCCTCCTTCTCTGGCGTTTCAATGATAAGCCCACGACACCTCCAGAGGGCTCATCGGCAGCACCGGGCGTCCCAGGTGTGCCCCCCTCTGCTTTCAACCCTTACGTGCCACAGGTGTTATTAGGGGCCCAGGCGGAATCTCCCCTTTTTACCCATAGCCATCGACTTGCTTCTTCTGCTGCACCTGAGAGGGCTTTAATGGTTTGGCGTAGGGTTTGGCCTCGCACCCCCAATTCCTTAAGCAGCCTGATGGTTGACTTGCCCACGAAACCTCTGCAGCCAACTTCCACTGGGCAAACCTTGGATTTCCATCCTCGTTGCTCAGCCTCAACTGCCAGCTCAGTGTACTTAAGGCTCTTGCGCTCAAATGCCTCCTCTACAGCAGCCTCCCAAGGAACGGTAAGCTCTATGATGTACACAGTGTGGAGTGAGGAGGACCAGAGCACAAGGTCTGGTCTGAGGTTTGTTATGGCGATTTCTGAAGGGAAGCAGAGCCTTTGGTTCAGATCTGCCGCCAACTTCCAATCACGAGCCCCTCCGAGCTGACCGATGTCTGATGGTATATGGACTTTAACTGTCTTTACACCTTCTCTGATGAACTCCCTTGCAAATGAAGGATGGACTGATGTAGGAGCCAGGGCATTGATCTCTCTCCGTCTGACCTCCAAGGTAGCTGCTAGACATTTCAGGACATGGTTGTGCCGCCAGGTATAACGGCCTTGTGACAAGCTTGTCTTGCAGCCAACCAGAATGTGTTTGAGGTTTGCGGGGGATGGACAGAGGGGGCAAGTCGGGTCTTCTCCGTACCACTGGTTGAGGTTTGAGGGGGAAGGCAGGACGTCATACGTAGCACGTAAGGTGAAGCTGATGTGAAATGCTTCCATGCCCATCAGCTCCCTCCAAGAGAACTTTCTCCTCTCAACTCCCTCCCATCTCATCCACTGTCCTTGCTTGGCTTGTGAGACAGCCTTTGCACACCTCGTTGCCTGCTCTTGCCGACGCACCTCCTCGACAACCAGCCGTCGGTGCTGAGCTGGAGCTGCCCTATGCCACGATGGTCTGCTCTCTCCAAGGCCGAGGCCTCCTCTTCCCTGTTGCACAATGCCAATGATGTCTCTGTGCCTGAGGTCTGCCTTCGCCTGGTGAGTAGCTGCAGTTGGGTTCCATTTCCTTCCAGTCACCAGTGTAGGAGCTGTTTGGGAAACACATGGGTCACGGGACTCTGTTAGTGTCATTTCCAGCCTTACTTTAGAGCATTTAAACTCTTCCGTAAGGCTGGAAATAGGAATCTCCAGGATGCCTCTTCCATACAGCCCAATGTTAGTAAAGCATCTGGGGAGTCCCAGCCACTTTTTGGCAAATGAGCTAACCACCCTTTCCAGTTTTTCTACCTTTGAGATTGGGACCTCATAGATTGGGACCTCATAAACGTTCCCTATCTGTCGGTCACTACGAGTTATGTCGTGACGACATAGGGGTCCTATGGAAAGTGCCACAAGCTGAACCCCGTCACAACCTTGTGGCATGCAGATGTTGACAAGCGAGTGCGTGACAGACAAATGCCATGCAAGAGGTTGCAACCTTCCTACCGCTCCAGTGCAAATTCGCTAACCTTGGTGCCCACCGGGACCACTGAGTACATCGCTGCTGGAGATAGGCAAGCCGCTGTTCCTTTCCCCACGGAATCGGAAGGGATTTCGACCTTCAGTGAAAGACAGCTTCAGGTCTTTCCTTTTTGTTGTTACAGCTTGTCGTAACGGCAGGGAAGCGAGCCTTCCATAGAAGGGCGCTACGGAGGCCACATCCTGCCCGAAGGGAGGTAACATGTGGAGACACTGATATGGACTGGCCCAGGCTTGGGGCAGTACTACATATGACTGGACTCTGGGGCAGATCCTACCTAGGAGTAGGGAGGAGGTGCTGCCAGCAGAACCTGACAGAGCTCTGTCACAGGGAAGACACGGGGAACCATGAGGGAAACCTTACCGTGGAAGAATACACATATGGGATTACCCGAAGGGGAATCAGGCCATACGGACACCTAGCCCAGTACAGGGGCTGACCGGAGACCCGGGCGAGCTAACACCAGTACTGGGCCTGGCGTCAGACTGCTCCGCCCAGTCTGACTGCCGGGGTTGCTTGGAGGATTCCACCAGGGTTCACCATCCGGGGAACTGAACTGGGGGAGAAAAAGGCGCTCGTATCCCCGGGTGAGGGGGAATGGCGCAGCAAGCGTGACACCGGCCAGTTCTTCTCACCCATTACTTACCCAATACACGGAAGAAACTGGCTCAACGCCGAAGATTGTAGAATCTTGCGAAGGTGTTCGGTGTCGCCCAGCCCGCAGCTCTGCAGATGTCTGCCAAAGAGGCACCGTGCGCCAACGCATGGGAGGAGGCAACACTCCTGGTGGAGTGAGCCCTCACCCCCAGGGGGCACGGCTCGCCTTGTGACTGGTACGCCAAGGCGACGGCCTCCACTATCCAGTGGGCCAACCTCTGTTTGGAGACAGCCTTCCCTTTCTGCTGCCCTCCGTGGCAGACAAAGAGCTGCTCGGAGCTTCTGACGCTCCGGGTGCGGGTCACGTATATGCGCAATGCTCTTACGGGACACATCAACGCTAAGGCTGGATCTGCCTCCTCCGAGGGCAGTGCTTGCAGGTTCACCACCTGATCGCGGAAGGGCGTGGTGGGAACCTTGGGCACGTGTCAGGCCGGGGTCTCAAGACAACGTGAGAGTAGACCGGCCCGAACACAAGGCACTCTTCGCCACCGAAAACGCCTGGAGGTCCCCGACCCATTTGATACAAGTGAGCGTGGTCAGGAGCGCTGTCTTAAGAGACAGGAACTTCAGCTCGACTGAGTCCAGCGGCTCAAAGTGGCCCCTCTGAAGTCCAGCAAGGACGATAGAGAGGTCCCAAGAGGGCACAAGGGGAGGCCTGGAGGGATTCATCCTCCTGGCCCCCTTCAGGAACCTCACGATGGGATCATGCTTTCCCAGGGACCGGCTGTCCACTGCATCGTGGTGAGCCGCAATAGCGACCTCGTCCTCCCTGAGCTTGCACAGAGTCTGTGCGAGTAGGCTCACTGGGGGAAACGCATACTTGCGTAAGGCCCGAGGCCAGCTGCGTGCCAGTGTGTCTGTGCCGAGGGGGCCCTCGGTCAGGGAGAAGTACAGCTGGCAGTGGGAGGACTCGGGGGAGGCAAACAGGTCTACCTGAGCTTCCCCGAATCGAATCCAGATCAGCCGGATCGTCTTGGGATGGAGTCGCCACTCTCTGGGGAACGTGAGCTGTCGTGAGAGCGCGTCGGCCGCACGATTGAGCTGCCCCGGGATGTGAACAGCACGCAGTGACTTGAACTGCGTGTGACTCCAGAGGAGGAGATGGCGGGCGAGCTGTGACATGCGGTGTGATCGTATACCCCCCAGCCGGTTGATATACGAGACCGCCGCAGTGTTGTCCGTGTGGACTAGCACGTGCTTGCCCAACAGCAGTGGCATGAACTGCCGCAAGGCTAAATGCACTGCCCACAGCTCCAGGCAGTTGATGTGCCAAAGCAGTCGGGGCCCTGTCCAGAGCCCCGAGGCTGCCTGCCTGTTGCATGTAGCACCCCAGCCCGTGCTGGAGGCATCTGTTGTGACAACAGTATGCCGGGACACTTGTTCTAGGGGCACCCCGGCCAGTAGAAAGGCAAGGTCTGTCCAGGGGCTGAGGGAGCGGCGACACTGCTGGGAGATACCTACTCGCAGTGTACCGCAGCGCCATGCCCACCTCGGGACCCGGGAGTGTAGCCAGTGCTGAAGTGGTCTCATATGAAGCAATCCGAGCGGTGTGACTGCAGCTGCGGATGCCATATGCCCCAGGAGCCTCTGAAACTGTTTCAGTGGTACCACATTCCTGCCTCTGAAGGAACTCAGGCAGTTCAGCACTGCTTGGGCACATTCCTCCGTGGGGCGTGCAGTCATACTCACCGAGTCTAACTCCACACCGAGAAAAGAGATTCTCTGCACAGGGAGAGCTTGCTTTTCCCAGTTGACCCAAGCCCCAACTGGCTGAGGTGCCGGGCACCAAGTCCCTGTGATCGCCCAACTGCTCTCTGGATTGGGCTAGAATAAGCCAATCGTCGAGGTAGTTGAGGATCCTGACGCCCACTTCCCATAACGGGTAAGGCGCCCTCTACAACCCCGTGAACACACGGGAGACAGGGAGAGCCCGAAGGGAGGACCCTGTACTGCCATGCCCGACCTTCAACGCAAACCGTAGAAACGGTCTGTGTCGCGGAAGGATCGAAACGTGAAAGTAAGCGTCCTTCAGATCGATCACTGCAAACCAATCCTGGGGCTGAATGCATTTGATCATCGCCTGTGCGTCAGCATCTTGAGCAGGAGCTTGTGCAAAGCCCGGTTCAAGACTCGCAGATCCAGGATTGGCCGAAGGCCACCACCTTTCTTGGGTACGATGAAGTAAGGGCTGTAAAACCCTGCCTCATCTCGGCTGGAGGGACCGGCTCGATTGCATCCTTTGCCAGGAGGACAGCAATCTCCTCGCGCAAGACAGGGGCGTTCCGGACTGCCACCGGCGCCCTCGAGAACGCCGTTGAACTTGGGAGGTCGCCTGGCGAACTGAATCGCGTGGCCGAGTCGAGTGCGCGTGAGCCAGAGACAGGCTGGGCAGCGTGAGCCACGCCTCCAGACGCTGTGCAAGCGGCTCCAACGGCACAATCGACGTACCTGTGGTGATGCAGCGAAAGGGAGTAGGGGTGGATGGCTGGAAGGCGGTGCGTTCTGAGGCATCCTCACCGAACTCCCTGGGTCCCGAACGGGACTGGCCAGAGGTGCGTGGGGAGGAATGTCGTCCCCGAACCGTACTCTCTTGGTTACTGGCAAAATGGGTCGTGGGCGAGAGTGAGGAGGCAGGGCATCGCACACTGTCGTCCCATGGACCTGAGAACCCGGAGGAAAAGGAAATTGCTCTTTCTTTGAGAAGGTGGGTACCGCTGGCCCTTGGACCAGCGGCGGAACAGAAACAAAACGAAACAGAAGATTCTCCTCCCGGCCCTCCACCGGGGAAGGAGCGGCACTGTTCTCGCCGTCTCCTGAGAAAGAGCAACTCCAACATCTCCGGGTTTCCGCCAGGGCCGCCGTCGACTTCCTGGACGACGTGGGGCCTGGCTGGGGGCGCCGCTCTCCTGCGAGAGGCTCGACGCACCGGCCTATGTGTCGATTCGGCCTGGGCGGAGCAGCTCTGGAGGACGCGAGGGCGCCCCACTGGCAGACTGAGACCTGGCCTCGGGGACAGCGGTGGATGGTGCATCACGCCGGGCAGGATGTGCTGGATCGCCTCGGTCTGCTGCTGTACCGCCGAGAACTGCTGGGCGAAGCCCTCGGCGGTGTCGCCGAACAGCCCTCCCTGGGAGATGGGGGCGTCGGAGAAAGCGTGCCTTGTCGACGTCCATCTCTGCCAGGTTGAGCCAGAGATGGCGCTCCTGGACCACCATGGTGGACATCGCCTTCCGAGGGACCGCGCCGTGACTTTCGTCATTCGTAGAGGCGAAGTCAGTCGCCGCGCGCAGCTCCTGCATCAACCCGGTCGGTACTACCCTCGTGCACCTGTTTGAGCGCCTTGGCTTGGTGAACCTGCAGGATAGCCATGGCGTGCAGGGCGGAGCTGCCTGGCCCGCAGCACTGTAAGCTTTGGCGCGAGAGCGACTGTCAGCTTACAGGCCTTGGGCGAGGAGGCAGACGGTTCCTCCAAGTGGTGGCGTTTCGTGGGCACAAGTGCACCGCGACCGCTCTCTCCACCTGGGGAATGCCCGCGTACCCCCTGGCCACTCCGCCGTCGAGGATAGTGAGGACGAAGAGGCGGACGAGCGGCTTCTGGCCGTGAAAGGGGCCATCCACGAACTCGTCAGCTCCTCATGCACCTCCGGGAAGAAAGGCACCGGGGCAGGGCGCGGTTGTGAGCTCACAACCGCGCCCCGCTCCGAGAAACCAATCGTCCAGCCGCGAGGGCTCGGGACTGGGCGGTCTGTTGACCTCCAGCCCGATGCTCACAGTTGCCCGGGCAAGCATGGCCGCCAGCTCTGGGTCGGTGGCGGTGGCGACAACACCGAGGGGCAGCCCCACCGCACCTTCATCCTCAGAGGACGTGAACCCATCCCCGATGCTGCGATCGACATCCTATCTACAGATGGAGCACCGAATGAAATGCTGGGCGCCCGTGGGACAGACCAGCGAAATCATCCGGGAACCGGACGGGATGTTCGCTGCGTGAGGAGTAAGAGGTCCGTGGGGGCGTGCCCGGCGGAGAGGCTCTTACATTAACCTCAGATCTCCCAGGCGTCAGCCGGCGATCCTCTGCTCGAGCCAGAGATCAGCACGGGTGGCGGCAGAGGGTGCCAATCCTTTCATAAAGGAAAGGCGAGATCGCAGCGAAATCATGCTCATACGCCCACAACAGGCGCATGAGTCATCCACGAACGCAGCTTCAGCGTGTCGGCGGCCCAGACACTGAAGACAACGATCGTGTCCGTCATCCGCAGACAGAAAACGACCGCAACCAGAAGGACACGGACGAAACGGCATCTTGAAAAAGGCGATCGTCCGTGATTTGCTCTTTAGAATTTGCTCTCTCAGTTGAAGTGCCCAGGGAATCGCTGATGAGAGGGACTCCGCTGATCGCACCGTTCGCCAACCGGGAACAAAACAAAGATGAGCGGCTTTGTGGAGATCAGCACTCTTCTCATCCACTCGGCTCGAGCAAAAATCTAATGAATGGATGCACCTGTCGCCCTTTTATACCCATATGCACAGGGAGTGGCTCAGGTATGCAAAATCTACTAGCCAATTTCATTGGCGTTTTCTCTTTAGTCAGAGATGTTCGGGGCTTCCAGGTAAATCCCCTATGTCGTCACGACATAACTCGTAGTGACCGACAGATAGGGAACATAAATTACATGTGACCATTGGTGATTTTTTTGCAGACTTCAACCAAAATCCCTTTACTTGGCGGCCATATTGGTAGCTCCTCCAGATAACTAATAAACATTTTTTTAAGGGGTCATCTGATGCCCATTTTACACAAGTTGATATGATTCTTTAGGGTCTTAATGAAAAGTCTGTAACATATTTTGGTTACAATTTCTCAATTGTAGTGTAAAACAACACCCCTTTACCTTGTCAAAATCAGCTCAGCAGAAATCAACCTTTTTTTCTCCTTTTTCTTTAAATGCTAATGAGCGCTGCTCACTAGGGATATAATGATTCACTCAACTCATGATTTGATTCAATTCACGATTTTATTTGAACAAAATTAGATTTAAGACAGATTATAAATTAAAAGTGTCCTTTTATTATTTATTGGACAAAATGCTGCATATTTATTTGTGAAATTGAAATATGACACTATAATAATATACCAACATAGCACTTTATTGCATATTATTGCTCTTTTGTTGGCTTTGGTTGCTTCTATTGTCCTCATTTGTAAGTCGCTTTGGATAAAATCCTCTGCTAAATAACTACATTTAAATATAAGGTAGATGTAAATAACAAAACTAAATTGAAATTTTAAAACAAGCCCCAAATCAAATAAATAACACAAATAAAATAAATCTCTTCATTTAAACAAAATAAGGCTTTGTCTGTGCTCTTTCCATTTACAATTAGTCAACCACTGCATTATAATCAAGATCCAAACAAAGATGCTGCATACATTTACATTTATCAGATGCTTTTATCCAAAGCGACTTACAGTGTATTACAAATGTATAGCCTACATTCGGGCTATACATTTTTGTATTGTCAGTACATGTGTTCCCTTGGAATCGAACCCACAACCTTTGCGCTGCGAACGCAATGCCAACCACTAACCACTGAGCCACAGGAACAATTGGTTCTCATGTTGCATACATGCATGAGAGCATTTAGAGTGTCTGTAATAAGCTGATTTCATGTATGGGTATAGAAGCCCTATGATTACAACTACCATCATTCGAATTGTCAAACAATGATTGTACATGATACTGAGTTCAAATCTATCCCACAGTTCTCTGCTGCTCAACTCCCACAGAATTTTTTTTCCAAAAACACCTGCCCATTCCCACTCACTCCTTGTCTGTGGACAATAACAGCAGAAACAGTGGTTATAGTTCACATGCACTTCAAAATATCAGTGGTGACAAAGAATTTCGACAGAATATAATTAAATTTGTGTTGCAATCATATACAGTGTCCTTGCAGTTATGCGGATTGCATGTTTTTCTGTTTTGTTTGTCATCTTGTTTGTTTTGATTTTTCCTGATGTGAAACACCTCGGCACTAATAGAAAAAGATACTATAGATGTGGAGAGGATCAAGGGAATGTAATGAGAAATCGCCTGTGAAAATGAGGTGACGCTGTTAAACCTACCATCTGTGATCGCACTGACAGAGACCGCTAAACTGAAACATCACACAAAAAGACAGACAGAAAGCAATATAACTGAATCAGCGAGAGCAATGAGGAATTTAAGAGCCTTTTAATGGCTTCTTTAGCTTTTTTAATAAAACCATATTGAGTTGTAAATATATTGTGGTTAAACTTAGGCAATATTAAGGCTTTTTCACACTGAACGTGAACAATTGCTACGAATGTTCGCCGTGATGATGCTTTTGAATCAAAACAATAGATCCCTACTGGGCTATTCACACCAGGCACGATCAGTCGTGGTGCGAAAAAGCAAGGATTTTTTTCGCTCTATGTCGATTTCCCCCCCTGTCGCTCTGCAATGAAATGTGCCATCCAATTAGATTTGAGCTTAGATTACATGCCCAAATCAGGTTTGTTGCACAAAAGGACAAAAGTGGTGGCGATGTTGTGAAAACCAGTGTAAAAAGTGAAAACGTCTCAGGTTACTTAAGTAACCATGGTTGCCCTAAGAAATCAATGAGACACTACATCCTCTAGTGCAGGGGTTTTCAAACTGTGGGTCGTGACCCGCTTGTGGGTCGCAGAGTGGGACATGGTGGGTCGCACAAAGTCACTTGGCTGCAGCTAAATTGGCGTTTTGATGACACAGAGTTCAGACTAGGGCTGCACAATATACCAACATTAATTACGAATTGTGATATTGCTTAGTGCAATTTTTTAATAACAAAGGCCGAGGTTTAAAACATGAGTTGAGTGTTTTGAAACATGGGCGCGCACAAGTTGCAATAACAGAGATGGTCTCAGAGCAACGTTAAAGGCTTGGTCCACATTATTGATGAGAAAAATCTCGCTCACTTCACTGCGCTGTGTTCTGCATGAGTCTGTATAAACCTGAAAATCCAAATGTTACGAAAACTGTTTCAGGTATGTTCATTCAGTTCTATATCGTCTGTTTGAACTCGGCAGACACTGTCTATCTTTCCGAGATGACTGTATATTTTTTGTGTTTATTTAAAATGAGACACATCTGGTCATTATTTGTACAATTATTGTAATCTCCAAACTGTTTTTAAAAGTTCTGCTACGCTTATTTTAGTTTGAAAAAATAAACAATAAAAGTTATGGGTTGTTCTCCGCTCTGCCCTACAGACACGGAAGGATCATGAATGCATTTTCTGCGCTGAACCCCGCGATGAGTTTAAGTGGTTCTCAAACTGGGGTACAATACCCCTGGGGGTACGTGAGGTGAATGGAGGGGGTACGCAAACAAAATGCTGAATTTTGGCAGTCATTTAATTCTAACTTAAAGTAACATTAAACCAAGCATTTGTTTCTTACAAGCAAATATATTACTTTGGGTCCCGGGTCTATTTAACATTGTGTGTAATTCCCAAGTTGATCAGAGAATACCGCACCTTCCAGAGATCAGTGTCAGTCAGCATGCATGTGTTTTGTAACTTGCAGTTTGTAAAATTAGGATGAGAAAAGTGTGAGGGGGAAATAGAAGGGAAAAAAATGAAGACGAAGCACAGCGCGGGCAGAGTTAATGTAGTACTGCAAGTGGATAGTGATCATTGATTCCTTCATGAGTGATGTTGAAAAAAAGCTTAAACAAAACTGAAGAGACGCACCTGTTTTTAAACACGCTGTAGTAAAGTGTAATGCACTTCTTGTTCTGTGCGTTTCTTTGCTAAAAAATATTGCTCCGTGTCTTTATTACAACCAACAAGTATCGTTATTGCACAACAGTCGAAGTTGACTCGAGATGAAAAACCTCAAAGTTGCATTAGTCATTCGTTTCCAACCGTGACAGCAAGTAGACTTTTAAAGCTGGAATGAGGAGTGGATTAAGAAGGTACTTCCAGTCGGCAAGAGAGAGGGAACAGCCTAACATGGATGTAAATTTATTGGCTAGGAGAATTGTATGCATCGCAGTCAGGGAGAAGGCCACTAACAGTAGTAAGGGATTTTCTTTCGCAACTTCTTAACTTAATAGCAGTTTGCTGTGCAATATATGCCGATTGGGTGCAGTCGGTCTGTGTCTCCCCAGCCGGGTTCGGGTCCAACTTTCCAATAATGGTCGGGTACGCGTCAGGTCTGGCTAGTACATTTAAGGCATTCCTCGGGTCTGCACAGGTTCGGGTCCCACTTTATAATAAAATACAGGTCTGGGTCAGTTCCGTGCAACACATTTACGGGTCTCTTTGGGTTCTGGTATGAATTTTTGTACCTGTGAATACCTCTAATCTGTGGACATTTTAGAGTTGCTTTTTATTGTGGCCAGCCTAAGGCACACTTGTGCAATAATCATGCTGTCTAATCAACATCTTGATATGCCACACCTGTGAGGTGGATGGATTATCTCGGCAAAGGAGAAGTGCTCGCTAACACAGATTTAGACAGATTTGTGAACAATATTTGAGAGAAATAGACCTTTTGTGTACATAGAAAAAGTCTTAGATCTTTGAGTTCAGCTCATGAAAAATGGGGGCAAAAACAAAAGTGTTGCGTTTATAATTTTGTTCAGTATATATTAGTATAAAATATGATCAGGTACTAAGCAATAAACATCTCAAAAGGTTCAACTACTGTAACATTTTCTTCAAACTGTTTCTTTACATGAATGAGTTGATCTGCATGAGAAAATTAAAGAAGTCATTCATTTACACTACACTACTTTAAGCAATGCTCACTATAGCACCCCATGTGGCAATACTGAGAATTAATTGTGTATTTCCATTGCATTGTAAATTGCAAATTATTATCAAGCCTGTGCAACTAGAGGTGTTTGAGTTCATACTTACATAGCATTTTCAGGCCTATTCTCAAAAATAGCACTTTTTAAGTATGAGAAATGCCTTCCGGGCTTATTGTCTGTAAACGCTGGACAAATTTGTTTCCTGTTTTGTATATGAGTATATATACTGTAGGTATGTTTGTTCTGATACAATCATGGTGATTGTAGAGGGAGACATTGAAAATAACCTATATTATCTTTTGATGAAAGCATAATTTGAGAGGATTGGATCTCAGGCTTTTAGTGCTGTATATTAACAAGACCAGAGAGCATTAGAGCATAATGATCCATTCAGGAGTTCGGGGAATTTTTGCCATGTTACTTTCATTCAACATTCTGTCGATAGCTTTTATAATATAATGCTCACAGTTAAAATAGACCGCTAATCTTTCGGCTGCAGACCATTTTCTTCTCGTATGCTTCTTTGCGACCTTTTGGTTGATGTTTCAGAAATGAGCAGGAACGGAGGCTACAGGTTTGACAAATTGTCCTGAAATCTCTTATCTGCCACATCTAAATGGACATACACACATACACACTCGCCTTTAGCTGAAAAATACTGTCACAATGATTATGTCTTATGAAACGAGATGAGTTTCTCATTGAATATTCTGCAATTTTGGTGACATTTATGAGGATTGTGGGAAGCTGAAAAGAACAGTCGGTTAGAACAATGTCCAAAAATCCAGAATAATTTGAGCTTTGCAAAGAATGTTTAATAGAGGAGAGGCTTTTCATGCATTTTCATACAGTGAACACATAATAGCTCATGATGTTATGAGAAAGCTCTGTGGATTTGCACTATTGGTCTGAAAAGAGCTCTAGGAAGTGAAATGTTGCTGAATACATGCTGATAAGAGTTTGAGAGAAAATATGAAATATTGTTTAGATAAGGAAAATATAAGATACCGTATTAAAAAAAAAAATTGTGCAAATTCAGTTTTTTTTTCTTCAAACATTGATGTATATTTATTTGATGGTCATTCAAAGTAGCCATGTATTTTGATGGTATTTATTTTTTGTGACACAAATATATTACTGTTATCAAATAAATTGATTGATTAATAGTTTAGAATTATTCTAAAGTTATGGAAAGCTGAGTTATATTTTTGCCTTTGATGTCACAACTCAGGAAAATCTACAGTAGATGACTTCAAAACTAGACATTAACTAAAAGTCAAAACGTCTCAATTTGATTTGATGGGGTCTTTGACAGGGTATGTGAATATGGGTCTTTAACCTGTAAATATCAGGTAAGATGGTTAGCAGTACAGTAATCATAAAAATGCCATAATTGTTTAAATTCAGTAAATTTTGACAGTTTAATACCCATCTATTTTACATGTCCATCATTTACTGTCATTTTTTAAGTAAAATAATCGGTTGAATAAGCAGCTGGTGTCTCGCTCTAAAATGAAAACCCTACATTTATGATGAGCTTTTGTGTAAGTCTTGTTTCCAATGACAACAGCACTGAGATCAGGCGATATTTAGTGGCCCTGTTATCCGTCTCGAAAAAATGGGAGAGTGTTTAAGGCAGTAGCAGACAGACAGCTGTGTAAAGCGTATTTGTCCCTTATGTTCTCCTGTCATCTATGAAAACATAATTTTCCATCATACTGTGGGATATTGTCAGGCTGTAATGTGCTGTTGACCTTACACTCAATACCGAACCAATCAAAAAGGTGACATTTTGTTCTTCTCTTGTCCTTAAATGTCCGACTTTGAGGATATTAAATGTCAATTAAGACTTTTTTACAAATACATCTCTTTTCTTTATCATCTGCTTTGTCATCAGTCTTGATTTTTTTATTTGTTTATGACTTTATTTTGTTTCTTTAGGTTTGCATGTCTATAAATCATTTAATTGAAATAAATATTGGTATTTGAGAGTATATAAAGTGATGTTACCAAACCATTTAATACTGACTAATTAAAACAGATTTTATCTGAAACAAAGTCTCAGTTTAGTCTCAAATTTCACAGCATATCTGTAATTAAAAAGGAGATGGAAAAGGTGGAACAAAAGAGAGAGCGAGAAGACCTCTATTCTCCTGTAGAATTTTTCTCAGCTTATTAATATTACATGAAAGACAGTACAGCAGAAGCTCGATCATATTCTAGGCAGCTGCAGTTGTCAGCAAACTTTTCCGACTTTTACAAATAATAGCCTTGTTTCTGCATAATTAGGAAAAAGTTGTCTCAGAGTTGCATGATTCTTCCCACGCTTGAGGATTTTGGGGAGATATACATAACTAGGTAATTCCCAGCTGTAATTAGTTAGAATATGGAAAATAACAACAGTCTGTAGCATAGAAGATAATAAACGTTTGACTTTGAGACTGTTTGATTGAGCATATATGGAAGCTTATTTAAATAGCACTACAAAGTCCTATTCATTTATCACTCACACATTTCTTTACACACAATAATGCATTACATTTTTGTAATAAAAGTGATGTTTTCTATAGCTATAACCAAATTTGCTGTTTTCTGTTATTTTTATTTACCCAACATGTCATTTATCTTTTTTGTAATAAAAGTGATGTTTTCTATAGCTATAACCAAATTTGCTGTTTTCTGTTATTTTTATTTACCCAACATGTCATTTATCTTTTTTGTAATAAAAGTGATGTTTTCTATAGCTATAACCAAATTTTGTGTTTTCTTTTATTTTTATTTACCCAACATGTCATTTATCTATTTACTGACAAAGTTCACTTGTACAGTTAAAACTTCAGTGTTTTCCAAACAGGTTTCCCAAACTCGCCCCCTGCTTGCCATTGGTCAATCAAACAAACAGACACGCCACAAACTCACACTATTGGTTGGCGGTGAAACTCATCAGTCTGGCACCGATGTTTTGAAAGCACTACATAACTGTAGCATTTACATTTTAATAGAAATTCACCTAAAAGTGGATATTACAGAGATACTTTAGTACTGTTATACAGATTATTTAGTACTGTTACACTCAAAAAAGGTAACACTTCATAATAAGGACCAATTGCTTATTAGCATGCCTATTATTAACTTATTGCACATATTCTGCATGATAAGCAGCAAATTAGGAGTTGAGGCAAAAGTCATAAGTAATAGTTTGTTAATAGTTACAATTGGACCTTAAAATAATCACAAACATTTATTTTGTAAATTGGTCCAATAGAATAATTAAAATAGCTAGTTTAAAGGCACAATTCATTTACAACTGCTTTTATATGAACATGTGGTTTGCGCATAGTTACATTACTGGACACTTCCAGTAAATCATTCTTGCCCTCCCATTTTCTATCCTTTTGGCCATGACTTTCTAAAGCTTTTTTTTTACCCCACTGGCCATAGGGTGCCATCATCAAACAATATGCTTTTGTTCATTGCATCACTGATGCCTGTGAGCTCTGTGCCGGTGAAATGTCACTGCCCACGTGAGAACGTATAGTTCTGACCTTCCAAAAGGCCACAAAAGCAAACCCTTATATGACAATCCTGTGATAAACCTGTCAGTATACAGACCATTATGGTCTGCATGGTGGGAAATGTTGACGTGTTGTCAATACTGATGTATTATACTGTTTAGGGAACGTAATGCAGTACTTAAATTGTGATTACAGTGTTCTTTTTAGTATATACTGCACATTACTGCATACTGCCTACTTATTTATTATTATGTATTAATTATTTTAATTGTTTTGGACTTTTGTTACTTTTATTAATCGGTTGCATTCATTCTAGAAATGGGGGTGGGGTTGAGCAGGTTGGTTCTAGACTCTTTTTACGTGAGCTTCGGCTCCCCTGTCTGTCGTCTCACCCCTTAAAACTATAATCAGCTATTTGAAGATCACACCAGTGCTGTTTCCTCAAGAAAGTTTATAATTCTCATGTGTTTTCAGTCCTGTCAGTTTAAATTGATTTTAAGCAATTCAAGCGCAAGATGGCGCAAAAAAACGATGTGGTACTAACAAACTGTGATGGGTCTTTTGATGGGTCTTTTGTAAGTAACAAGTTTTAATTTGCATCTTCTTGAGCAAATACTGTGTCAGAATGGTTGCCTTGATGAGGATCCAAGTAAACACAGTCAATTACATCTTAAGTGAATATAAAGAAAATATTGAATGTGTGTCAGTAATAGATCCGTGCATTTCATATGCTAAAAGTGTTAATGAAACAACAAAGGAAAAACAGAGAATCACTTACTGCTCTTGAAGTAGCTTCTGTCGTTTTAATAGGCATTTTTGTGTATTTACGTCATACAGTAATCGTACTGTTTTCACAAGCAGAGTAGGGTACTGTTTATTTAGGTAATTTATACTTTTATATCTAATGATCTCTCTGAGGGTTCAGAGGATGAAATCTTAGAACCACTCCTGGGGTTGAATCAGTTGAATGCCACATTGTTGCAGTTGCGTCAACGAGTGGCTGAACTAATAACCTAACTAATACAATTCCTAATCATATTTAGTAGAGTAGTTTAGTATTATTATATTCTTAAAACCTACAGGCCTGTTTGCATCAAAAGAAAGGTTTGGTGCCAAAATTCTCATGAAAATGCAGCGCTATTAATCATTTTAATATGAATAAATAACTATAAATGTGCCTGTTAAGACCAACACAAACATTTGCATGTCGCCAATTATCTCTTTTTCATTGGATTGTAAAGACAACTGAACTGGCCAATCAGTATGATTTGCACTTTTGGTCACATGGTTAGAAGCCTCTGTGTTTACAAACTATGAGTTTTTGGCGATTCTGACACACTGTCAGAGAGTGAATTTGTTTTTTTCTTCAGTCCGTCTGCCATTTTTAACGTATTGGTCAGAAAAAAAAAATCTGATTTCTAAATTGGAAAATTAAATTTTTGCTAAATGTAATGTCTATGGCATCTGTTTGTTTAAAATGTGATCACACACTTAAGTAACCTTAAGTAAGCTTGTTAGCTTCATGCAACACTTTAAACAAGTAAAATACTAATAGAGTTTCTTCTATATCTTAAGGAAACCCATTTCCACCCCCTGAGGTATTTACACATTTGTATCTCACAGTTTTGCTATAAAATTGCAATTGCAAGTTATGAAGTAAGAGTTGTGAGATTGTAAAATCACAATTGCGAGAAAAAAGTCAGTCATCAACTTTACCCCACAATTCTGACTTTATAACTCAAAAATGCAAGTTTACATCTCACAATTATAAGAAAAAAGCCAGAACTGTGAGATAAAATTTTGAAGTTAAATTTTTTAATTTGTATTCAATGACCAAAAAAAAAGCTTTCATAGTATCTGCACTTAACCACTTTGTGGCAATAAAGGCTTTCTTTGTAAAAAACAAAAAATCAGAGCCTAAATGAACAAAGCTTCTAGGTGACAGTACTAGAGATAAAAGTGCAAGAAAACATTGAGAAAGCAAAAGCGAGACCTCGCTTCCCTCTCCTGGGCACGTCTGGAAACCTAGCAACCAATCACCCAGGGCAATCTCAGATAACTACCCAGCTGCCAAGGTGCATCTGTGTAGCAGGGTGGCTTGAACTCAACCAAGTCTAGAGATAGAGAGGCTGACATGGTAACTAAAAATGGAAATACCTGGCAACCGTTCTACATGATGCTTGGTCAAAAGCGTGTCAAATGAGATATCAGACTGTCTAATAGCACATTCATCTTATTGTTTCTTTGTTGCCATAGTGTTTATGAAAGAAAGGAGCTGGCATTTGTTCTTTGCCTGCTCTCCATTGAACTCCCTTATAATGACACACAAGTGGTCAGTCGCGCTGACAGCAACTTGTGTAGCACAATTAGCATGGGCACATGCTTGATTAGAGATTAATGAATGCAGTTGACTGCCTTTTAGTGGTTCCAAAGTATATGACACATTGATCAGCCTGCCGTCTTTGAATCGATCCAGATATCGCTGACAGGGATTTTTGTTGTCAATGAAGGTCACTTGTTCTCAAGCCACGCTATCGATTACTCCTCTTTTAAATTTTCCTTTCTATAAATCCTACTGTGTCATACCATTTAGCCTTGGATATACAGGTGCATCTCAACAAATTAGAATGTCGTGGAAAAAAGTTCCTTTATTTCAGTAATTCAACTCAAATTGTAAAACTTGTGTATTAAATCAATTCAATGCACACAGACTAAAGTAAGTTATTTTAATTGTGATGATGTTGGCTCACATTTAACAAATTACTATAAATATGTTGCATAAACTTTGTTTTGATGTTGTTAACACTGCCCTTGTTAATTTTCCACAAACCTTATGACCAAAATATTTTTCCATTCCAGTTTTCTCTCTAAACATCTGATAATGTTATATTAAATGTAACTCTAATCAAAACTTTCACAATAGGCATTTTCACAAAGTATATGGGACATTACATTGTTACTTGTGACTAAAATGTAATGTTGCCATTCCGTACTGATCTTTTTTTTCATGTGATTCCATTACTTGCTTAGATTTAGGTGTGGTTTTTAGGACATTTTTTAAATGTTGTACTGCAGCATAAACCAGTGGAACCAAACTCAATGTTGCAAAATACTATAAAATAGTTTTGTGCTTCCTGAGTTGTCTGTTTACTGTAAGGAGATCATGTAACAGTAATTGATGTGTAAAATGACTTCCACTTAAAGAAGCTCTTGCCACACGAGTCAAGAGTGCACACTCTAATTGCTTACAGAGGTGTTTAAGTAAAAAGGTATTTTTCTGGCTAGTGTCATAGCAAATGAGCATAATTGGGGATTCCATGATAGTGATGATCAAAAGGAAAATAATGACCTTATCTTTTCAAAAAAGCCATTCAACCCACATGTCACACGCAAAGGCCTGGCCTTAACCAGCTGCTGTGCTGCTGACATACCACTGCTTCAGTTAATGACTGTACCTTGGATTTTAGGAAAGAGTAAAGCTAACTGGCTGGTGGTTTCCATGGAGATAGAGAGGAGATCTTTGACAGGGTGACTGCAAATTTAAGGGTGTAAAGTATGTTAAGAGAAAAACTCAAGGGCTTTATCACAGCACTTCTTCAAATATGTTCTATGTTAGGCTATATTCGGATTCAAATACTATAGCTTACTGCCAGAGCCGATCCTCCCTATATGCAGAATACGCAAGCGAAAAACCAGGGGGCCCCCTTGCTCTCAGAAATTTTATTTTTGTTTTGTTTTGATTTTGGACAACGTTTATGAAAACATGAATTATAATTTATTGTAATGCGGTGTTATCGCCCTTTCTACGAAAAAATCAGTCAAATCATGTAACGTGAATGTGATAAAGTCTCTTGCTCGAGACTAATACAACAAGTTGAAAGCATAGCGAACCTGGGAAGAGACACTGTTTATCAAACGCGATTCGAGACGGAGTGAAACACGGACGAATGAGTACACCCCTCACATTTTAAGGTTTTAAGGTTTGGTATACTAGTCAATCTTTGGAGTGGATTCAAAATGTTATTGCAAAGTTGTCATAAGACAAGAACGCTTTTTGGTTTTAAGATAATTTTGTTGAAAGGTTCTGATCCACTTCAAATTGTGACTAGTGTATAGCTTTTATGGTACTTTTAAATACTTACAACATTTTTGTGTGACCTTTTGCCATTTTTACTTTTGCACTGTGGCTAATCCATGGTATTAAAATAAATGAAATACATTTGTTAATACATTCATACATTTAATAAGAGCAGCAAAAAGACTACCAATGAAAAATCATAAGTATTGAGAAATAAAGAGAGAAAAATAAGAGCATAGGGCTTTGGCATGACATGAGGAGGAGAAAATGATGACAGATCTTTCATTTTTGAGTGTATTATTCTCTAACTCTATGCGCTCACACATAAAACCCTATTGGGAGAGAAATTGTCCTGTGCTACCCTGATATTGTTAGAAGAAGCTTGCAGGTTCTCGTGCCGAGCGATGACTGGATATTCTCAAGATACAGCAACTAGAGACGCTCATTTGATTACCGCTCCAAACTCAAATTCATGAACCGCTCGGATCAGGCCTGTACAGAGAAACAGTGCTTTTAATGAGATGCTAACTTCATTCACTCAGGCATGCAATCTTATTTTCTAACAAAACTGGCAAAATATATGCGTGCCCTTTTAATCTAATTGCAGCACAAATTTGGTAACTAAGGAAGCAACTGAAGTCCTCAATGAATACAACATCTGATATCGAGTCTAAGATTATGTGAAGGACTATTTGTTTTCATTAATTTATATATTTTAAAGTATGATCCTATATATATATATATATATATATATATATATATATATTAGTGGTGGGCATAGATTAATTCTTTTAATCTAGATTAAAATGGCTCATTTGAATTCTGCGAAGGCATTCAGAATATGTGTGCTACCCAAATAATGACTAAAAGTAAGTCTTTGAGAACGGGTTTCTCAAGCCAGGTGGCGATTAGACCAGGGCTCATCTCCTGTTTCCAAAATGCATCACAAACTTTAATCTCTTCCCTGTCCCAATCCCACGAAAAAACTGGAGGAAAATCCTGCGTTCCACTCCCGGAAGAATGACTCCCATTCCCTCCCACTCCCGTGTTTTTTTTTTTTTTTGCCGATAACTGTCAATTACAGTAAAAATATAGTACAGATCACAGCGTGTTGAATAAAACCCAAAATGTCGTTTTTGTTATTATATTGAACTGAAAGCCATCTTATGCACAGTGTTGCACAGATTCAATTTCATGTAAATCATCCATGCTAACACACACGTCTTCTATTTTTATTTTTAGACATTTCACTCTCTATAGATATATTTTTCAAAGACGGAGTTTCGAAGTTTCTCGCTCAAGTTCACATGAGACCTAAAGCGCATCCTGTTTGCTTAAAAGCGCAACGTTTCGTTGTTATTCTGAGTGCACACAAATAAACGTAGAGTCTTTACAGATTCGAAAGATGTATTAGGCTACTTTTATCTGTATGACCAAAAATGACGGAGATGTAAGAGCAAGTGAGCGCACCGGAGCCTGTCTTGCAGCAAACGCGCTTCCACACAAACACTTCAATAGCGCACATTTCTCTAGGTTAACATCATATTGAGCGGCCATGTAAAGTTGCTACTACATACATCTTTCAGATGAAAAGCCATATTTGAGGTTGATGAATGATAGGTGAGCGTTTGGATGTCCTGCCCGATTGTATTACCACATAGACCAGCCGTTAACAATCTGTCCATCACGGACTGCGAGCCTCTAGTTCGAAGACTCGTTCTCGCCCCCTACAGTGCAATTCGGCTAGGTATACATCCGCGCTAAAATATCAGGGTGAAAGTCATCATAGCTTGCGTAGTATAGACCCAGCTCCCAACCCAACTTTGAGAATAGATTAACGGCGATATTTTTTATCGCCCGATAAGTCTCACGTTAACGCAGCACGTTAACGCCGATAACGGCCCACCACTAATATATATATATATATATGTATATACAGTGTATATACAGTATATCACAGAAAGGAGTACCTCCCTCACATTTTAGTAAATATTTTATTATACCTTTTTATGTGACAACACTGAAGAAATTACACTTTGCTCAAATGTAAAGTAGTGAGTGTACAGCTTGTATAATAGTGTAAATGTGCTGTCCCCTCAAAATAACTCAACACACAGCCATTAATATCTAAACCACTGGCCACAAAAGTTAGTACACCCCTAAGTGAATATGTCCAAATTGGGCCGAATTAGCCATTTTCTCTCCCTGGTGTCATGTGACTCGTTAGTGTTACAAGGTATCAGGTGTTACAAGGCAACCAGGTGAGGAGTACAAGGACAAGTGTGTCTTGCCTACAGTCAAGCATGGTGGTGGGAGTGTCATGGTCTGGGTCTAAATGAGTGCTGCCAGCACTGGGAAGCTACAGTTCATTGTGTCAGGGAACGTAAGGAGAGAGATGGCAAGGACTCAAAATGCAGGGGAATCAAGGGTTATAATAACAAAATAAAACAGATAAACAAAACCACCCGAAGAAAAACAGGCAGACGAGGTAAGACAACGGACCAGCACAGAACTGCAGACACCCGGAGACTAAATTGGGAGACAAACAAAGGTAACGAGGAAGACACAGGTGGAGCCACTGAAACAATGATTAGGTAACAAGATGGGAGGGGGCAGACAATAGACATGGGAGCACAAGGCACCAACAACAAAAAACAAGCCATGTGCTTAACACACAGAGACATCTGGTGACCAGCCCGGGCACACCAGCAGGACCGTGACACATTGAGGGAACCATGAATGCCAACATGTACTGTGACATACTGAAGCAGAGCATGATCCCCACTCTTTGGAGACTGGGCCGAAGTGCAGTATTCCAACATGATAACGACCCCAAACACACCTCCAAGATGACCACTGCCTTGCTAAAGAAGCTGAGGGTAAAGGTAATCTGTGGGGCATCCTCAAACGGAAGGCAAAGGAGCGCAAGGTCTCTTACATCCACCAGCTCTGTGATGTTGTCATGGAGGAGTGGAAGAGGACTCCAGTGGCAACCTGTGAAGCTCTGGTGAACTCCATGCCTAAGCGGTTTAAGGCAGTGCTGGAAAATAATGGGGGCCACACAAAATATTGACACTTTGGGCCCAATTTGGACATTTTCACTTAGGGGTGTACTCACTTTTGTGGCCAGCGGTTTAGACATTAATGGCTGTGTGTTGAGTTATTTTGAGGGGACAGCAAACATACACTGTTATACAAGCTGTACACTCACTACTTTACATTGTAGCAAAGTGCCATTTCTTCAATGTTGTCACATGAAAAGATATAATAAAATATTTAAAAATGTGAGGGGTGTAATCATTCTGTGAGATACTGTATGTGTGTATATATATATATATATATGAGACTTAAGATATGTTATGACTTAAGTTATATATGTCACTAAATATAATGTTTGGAAAGCTATTGTTTCTTAGTGTTGCTTTTTATTGAGTCAGATAATATTGTTGGTTGTTTTTGGGGGCGTAAAAGGGCTTTAATTTAATCCATAAACGCGATATCATCCATTCCCAAATTTATACCCATGAATCCACCAATGCTCTGAAATCTCATTTAATCCATTTAATCGTTGTCAGTGTAAATAAGGCTTTAACAGAGGTAGTTCTTATTATAGTATGTGAGTCATTCTGGTTGTTGATGCAGGTCTACATGTTGACGTAAATATGTATTTATATTTGTGCTTTTAGAGGGCCCGGTGATCTGGCGCATGTTGACCTACCCTCCGGCACGGCGTGCTCTCATTGTGGGTTGTGGACTCCAGATGTTCCAGCAGCTTTCTGGCATCAACACGGTCATGTAAGTCTCATTTACTTAATTCTTAGCTCAATTCTCAGGTGATCTATAAATCTCAACCTAAATCAATAGATGCCAACAATCAATTCTGTTATTTTCTTAGGAGACTGTGTTATACAGTTCTTTATTTTATTTTTAAGCATTTTACTAAAGCATTCATGGTTTCTTGGAACAAAACTCATAAACTCTGTTTTAGAAACCTACTTAGCTGCATCGTGGTCTACATAGGAAACTATATTTAAGGAAGCATCCTTATTTAAATGGAACCGTAGAGACTGATTTGGAAGACTCTACATAGACAGCAATTCCAAACGATGCAAAAATTGTTCTCACAAATTGTGCAGAGACAATTTACCCCTAAATAGTTTGATATTACAGTGTAGAACTTTTTTTTATTAAATAGTTTTACTTTTAATTTATATAAAACCTTTTTCTCAAACTATCTTCAATCTTTTTTAAATGTTGCAATGCATTCTAGGATTAACTTATTCCCATTCAATGCTACCTTGGAACTTGACTTCAGAACAGTTTTATTTCTATTATCTTTTCTGTTAATAATTTGAATTAGATTTTTTTGGATTAATTTAATTTCTTATTTTAGTTAAAGCCTTTATAATTGAGTTTTTGTCTTTTTTTTTTTTTTTGTAAATATATCTATAAACTGTAGTGTTTTTATGTATTTATTTATTTTGTTTATTTAATTGAGTTATCTTAGTACTTTACAGTACTAACAATGAACAATCTTATAAAGCATTTATTAATCATAGTTAATGTTAATTGATTCTAACATGTATTAATACATTATACAAAAGTTGTATCTATTAATGTCATTTAATGAACCTCAGCTAGCATAAACTATCAATGAATAGCTGCATTTATAATGTTAACAAAGATGTATAAATACTATATAAAAACAAATGCATTGCTCATTGTTAGTTAATGCCTTTAACATAGTTAACTCATGGAACCTTCTTGTAAAGTTGTTGATGTTTAGGCATTTATTGGATTTATTTTTATTGTGCTGCTGTGCCTATAGTGATATTTCTCCTTTGGGGACCAATAAAGGAACAATCCTAATATGATGATATGATACCGAAAAAAATGTGACATTAATTTTCCTTTATTTCCTGGATGATTCACAATTGATACAAAATTCACAAGTTGTTTATTCATATTCACATATGTGACTGTGCCTATAATTCTAATTTTAGCTGAACCTTTAATGGATACCCTACTAAAGTGTGATTTCCTCTTCGTGATCTCTTGTCTTTTTCGCTCCTTATGGGCTGAACTATTTTTCAAGCATCATAAACAATCTTGGAATGTGTGCTGTTGCTAGGCAACCCCTCACGGCAAAATGAGAAGTGTTTATGGGAGGGAGAGGAGAAAATTGTGTGTGTGTGTGTGTGTGTGTGTGTGTGTTTACTTGTTCTCGGCTGTCATTTTGCAAGATGACAGGTCATGACAGATGGGTCCTAAAATGACATTCTCGATCAATCAAACACTTTCATTATTATCCTTCTGTCTTTTTCAATCAATCTGTTCTAAGCAGGTTTAGACAGACAGTAGAGCAGTTAAAATTGATTGGTACAGTCATACACACATATATAAAGTATTTTTGAGGTTTAAACCTGATGTGCTATTTCGTATTTTCCCTTAATCCCTACTCCTCAATCGTTTCTGCACTGTCAGATGTCAGTCCTTTGTACACAGGAAGTGTTGTTGTGGGATGTAATGTCTGTCAAGCTTAACCTCGGCAAGAAGCGTTCGTCAATAACTCTCATGGAGCAAATGTCTGGGGGGACGTGTGCCGATTTTATGTTGGTCGGAAATATTGATTTGGTTCAGACAAGCATGTAGTCTTTGAAATGCTGTAGCTACAGCATGTGCACCAGCAAAAGATCAGTCCTATAACATGATTATTTTCTAGTCGACTTGTATTCGACCAAAGATGCAATTAGTTGACTAAATGCTCTTTTATATTAATTGAATTAATATAATATATTGGTAGTGGGGAACTAAACCATAATGCGGCTTTAATATTTAGCCTATTCAAAGCACTGATAAACGTAGTTACTATATAACAAGGATATATTTTAATTATTTATTAATAAACTAGTGTTTTCTCAGTCAGTGTGTCAGCTGCAATACAGTGGATGCACCTTTAGTGAGATATGCCGCTTTCATTCGGATTGCATAAACCGAGAGTATTTGTTTTCGATTTGGTTCATTTTAAAGTAGACAGTCCAAGCTTTCTGTAGATATATCTCTAATATCTGTGAGCCAGATAGACTATACGCTGAGTTTAAGTTTTTTTGTGGTGCTTCAGTGCACACAGACAGAGACGGCAGAAAACATGTCCCGTTTGTTTGAATTATTTTACAAAAGTGCATGTCTTTTTGATATTGTGAGTGTATGCAACTAAAAGTAGCCTCTTGACAATTTCAGATGGCGTATTAATATTATATCTACGAGCAAAAATGACGGCATATTTTTTACACTGAAGATCGTTGTAATGGCTGGTGAAAAAGTAGCATTATATCACAGAAATAAATTATATTTCACTATAGGCCTGCAAAACGATTAATGCCGATTAATCACATTCAAAATAATGTACAATTATTTAAAATACAGTTTGTTTACATACTATATATATATATATATATATGTACTGTGCATATGTATTATTTATATATATAAATACAGAGACATACTGTATGTAAATATAATATATATATATATATATATATATATATATACTTGTATATAATTTATATTATATATAAATATTTTATATATAAATCTAACATAATTGTTCTTAATATATACATGCATAGTATACTATGTAAACATGAATGAATGAATGATGCATTTATATAGCGCTTTATTGTGTATTGCTGTACACCCAAAGTCCTTCACAATCATGTGAGGGGGTCTCTTCTCCACCACCAGCAGTGTGCAGCATGCACTTGGATGATGCGACGGCTGCCACAGCACACCGGTGCCAGTGCGCTCACCATACACCAGCTACAGGTGGAGAGGAGAGAGAGTCATAGAGCCAATCAAGTGGATGAGGATTATTAGGAGGCCATGATTGACAAGGGCCAGTGGTGGGAATTTGGCCAGGACACCCCTACTCTTTACGAGAAGTGCCATGGGATTTTTAATGACCACAGAGAGTCAGGACCTCGGTTTAACTTCTCATCCGAAAGACGGTGCTTTTTTACAGTATAGTGTCCCTGTCACTATACTGGGGCATTAGGACCCACACAGACTGCACAGGGTGAGCATCCCCCTGCTGGTCTCACTAACACCTCTTCCAACAGCAACCTAGTTTTCCCAAGAGCTCTCCCATCCAGGTACTGACCAGGCTCAACCCTGCTTAGCTTCAGTGGGCAACCGGTCTTGGGCTGCAGGGTGATATGGCTGTGGCTATAAAATAAAACATAAACTTTTATTTTGAATGTGATTAATCATTTTGCAGCACTACAATAATACTATTTTACTGTTTTCTGATCAAATAAATGCAGCCTAGATGAGCTAAAGATTACTTCTTTAAAAAACATAAACAATTTTACTGATGTCTCAATGGGTGTTTGAAGTTTTTGTATTAGCTGCTTGCGTATGAGTAGCTCAGTTGTCCTCATGTGTGAAAAGATGCATCTCAAAATTATACATTCATTGTTGGAAATGTTTCAAATGCAAAAAATATGCTGGAAAACCAAATAATTTGTGGGAACTGAAGGATTTTTATATTTTTTCTAAATAAGAGTGGGCAGTGAGTATCAGGATCAACAAGGAACTCATGAATAACTATACAAAAATAAATACATAACTAAATACACAAACAAACAGCTGTGAATCATCCAGATAACAACACAGTATGAAATAGCGATTTATTGCAGAAAGCAGAAAAGACTGTGTCTTTCTCTTATGTTAAGAACATCCTCTGGGTGTGCTGATTGTCTGAAGCCCTTATAGAATCACGCCAATTCATTGGCTGATGGCACGGATGCTGTCTTCGATGTTCTTACGTCGCCATCCTTATACTGGCAAACGCGCCATCTGCTCCTCAGATTTCTCTGCCTTCACGAAGTGGCAATATCAGCCCTTCTGTTGCTCAGTATTCGGCCTGATATTCAGACGTTTTTCGCTGAACTTTGTAAAAAATGTTACAAAAGTATTATTTCAGCTTCGGGGAATCATTTATTAAAGATTCAATATTGCTTTGATTAAAGTGATATTAATCTTTAACTTATGATTTATACTTTATTAACGACTCGTCCAGCGACCATTAACATCAGTATAGCTTTAACAATTTCGTTTATCTTGCTTCGTGGCCAACGATAAGACAAAATAAAGGACTTTATCCAATTTGAGCTAGGTAACGTAATCTTTGGCAAATAGTTTGAACTTGAAAATCACATCCACGAGACATCGTTCTTTATCGATGAAACAAGGTTTATTTGCTAACTGTTATTCTACAATACATGGACTAAACTTAATAAAACATAAACAACACATAACATACACACATTTGGAGTTTTGCGGTTAATGTTAGAAGAAAGTTTAAAACGAGCACTCGTGCTATCTTGTAACTTTACGAGAGGAAGATCACAAGCAGAGACTTTGCTGTCTTTTCTGCGTACAGATCAATTAATCAAGATCTTTTCGTTTCCACATGTTTCCTTCGGATGGCTGAGGGAATCTCCGGCGGCTGATTTCGTAGTTTGGGTGACGTCACTGGGGAAACCCTCTTGCGATTGGTGGCTGCCTGGTTTCTTTGTGAGACGGAAGACACTGTTAAGCTGCTTGCTTTTTAAGTTGTTACGGCTTTGACAAAGTTTAGAATTCTTTTAGATGGTCAGCTTCAGCCTGTTGGTAAGGCGGCGATCCATCGCGACCAGTGAAGATGAAGCCGAAGCTTCCGGTTCCTCAGCGAGCGAGCAAGTAAAAGCAGACTAATCTAAGAGCTGTAGTGTTCATTTTTAAACAGCTAGATTTGGGTCCGCCCACAGGCGGCTGTCCCAATCAGATTTTTCTTGTGGGGTGGAGCCCCGCCCCACACGGCTTCCTTTTGCAGCGCCTACATCATCTGATATTTAATTCATCACATGAAGGAAGATATTTTTACAGACCTCTGTACATGCTGTAATCATACATTATGATGCTAAGAATCGACATATAGTTCACACCAAATTGTTGCATTTATTGTGACCATTTCTCTGAAACTAAATACTAGTTATAACTTTACAGGGAACAGTAATAAGTCACAGGTTAAGACCAGTGGTGGTCAGTAACGAAGTAAAACTACTTCGTTACTGTACTTAAGTAAATTTTTCAAGTATCTGTACTTTACTGGAGTAGTTTTATTTTGAGTAACTTTTACTTTTACTTCACTACATTCCAAAGCATAAGATCGTACTTTTTACTTCACTACATTTCATAAAACATATCGTTACTCCTTATAATACATCACGTGCTCCGAGACGCAGAAGCGGTGTCTGATTCATGAACAAACTGATTATTTTCAATGAACCTGTTAAATCGGTTCGCAAATCGCAACAAACGATTCATCCACGAATTGCAATGATCCGATTGCAGCTGTTCTCGGTCGAAAACTCACTGATTCAAATGATCCGTCTAGAGCTTAGTCTTCAGTGAACTGAACTCACAAGTAAAGAACCGAGATCTTGTGAGCGCGCGCTACTGATGCTGTGAAAAGTAAGTTACTAATGTCGAATTTTAGGATTAATTATTGTAACTGAAAATAATATTTAGGTAAAAACTGTCAGTTGTTTGTTAACTAAATCTGCTGTAAAGGGTGATCTATTTAAGCCCACTGAAATGCTTGAATGCAGACAGATCAACATCAGTGTCTCTAACGTTATGTTTTAGGTCAGAAAACAAAACATTAAAATAACACAGATTAAATAAAATAACTCATGCGTTCATATTCCCGCTGCTGTAACGTTAGTAGTTTTATTAAAATGCTATGCATTTAGACCTATGTGACGTCTGTTTTATATTGTTTATCAACAGTATACATTTTTATATTGTTTAGATCAACTAGCCGAGTAGACAGATATGAATGTTTATTCATAAACATACTGAAAATAAGTAAATATTGTTACCTGATGCTAACTGTCTAGCTAACAAGCTTGCTGGTGTTAAGTTGAGGAAATTTTTAGATATAAAGTCCAAATATCTTTATTCAGCCACCTAGATAGATTCCATCTGAGGGAAAAAGAAAGGATGTGATGTTCAGAACATAGTAACTACAGTAATTATCAGAGTGGGAAGTGATGCCCTCTGGGGGCATTTGGCCAGGGGTGTTTTTACACCACAGACAAGGTTTGAGAAGAAATTTCTTAGTACTTAATATTTTTTACTTAAGTACATACAAAATTGAGTACTTTTGTACTTTCACTCGAGTAAAATTGAAAAAGCAGTACTTTTACTTTTACTGGAGTAATATTTTATTATACGTATCTGTACTTTTACTCAAGTACTTGATCTGTGTACTTTGTCCACCACTGGTTAAGATGAATAGCATAGGTTACCCTACACAGCAAGCTTATACAATACATAAAATATAACCTTAATATATATTGTCTCTTGAGTATATTGTTTCTATGGTAGCAGGAACCATTAACTGTCTTTTAGCATAAAGGCCACAAAAGTTTGGGTGTTCCCTGAGAGATGGAGAGAAGTTATTTCCTTTGACCTGCAGGAGTGGGGGATGGAGGGCGAAAGAGGAGCTGTCTGGGGTTATGAGAAATTCATGTCTTTAGGGATCTGGTGAGCATCCGTCAAGAATATCCCTTGTTGGTTGATTAAATCATAAATTTAGGCATTAGCCGATCAGGGGATCCAGGGAGTGTCTGTAGACGCTGTCCTATTTTCAAGATAAGAAGTTAGAAATTCTGTTTCTAAGAGGATCTGGGAGCAAAGGTCAGTTATATAAATCTCTCCCTTCCTGTGTCTTCTACAGAGATTAGCAAAGAGGTACTCCAGATGGAGTGGCGCCACTTTTGTCAGTTGGTCGCGCTCTGGAAGCAGCCCAGGCCCTCCGTGAATCCGTGGCCTGGGGTTTGGATGTTGAGCTCGAGGCGATGGAGAGTGGGCCTGGCCCTTTCTCTCCATTTTTTGCCTGAGCCAGCATGCGTGGATTCGCTGGACTTCTCTTAATGATTGCTATGCTCTATGCACGTTAACCGATTTTTTCCGGGCTAAAAATCTTTGTACACCACGGCGTCTGACTCAGAGGATTTCGGGCCTGCTTCAGCCGACACTTTCCCGTCTAGCGACCAGGAAGCGCAGCCTTCTGCGGCCTACTCAGAGCTTATAGACGTGCTGGCACGCGCCTCATTGAAGTTCTCCATTGATTGGCCCAACGAGCTCCCGAATCCCAGTCGTCTAAACTCCATGTGCAGTTTCTAAGCGGCCTAATTCACGTTTACAAATTACATACCACTCATTTTTGCTGCTTTATATTGCAAAAAACCCACAAAAAAACAGGAGATCGGTCTGCCAACCCTGCCAGTGTTCCAGGGGACAGTGCTTCTCTCAGTCTCTTCAGCCCGGAAACATAGCAGAACTGAGAGGCTCACCACCCCTTCGGGGGTCTCTAGAGCAGCTGGTTTGGCCATCTCCTGCTGGTCCTCTGCTCCAGGGCACCTGCTCTAGCAGCAAGTGTCGTCAGGCCTCCTCTCACTACAGAGAGGTTTATAGGCCTCTGCTCGCCAGAGCGCCGCAGGGGCAATTATATGTGTGTGGTAGGTAACCTCCTTGCACAATGCCCAGTGTGTGGAGCATAGTAGGCCTCCTCTCGATCTAGTCATGTTGAGGCCTCCGCTCCAAGAGCTCGACTGTTTCGGCGAGTGTCATCAGGCCTCCTCTTGCTACAGAAAGTTTTTTGAGACCTCCGCTCACTGGAGCACGAGGAAACTACGCCCTGAAGTGGAAGTTTCACTTCATGGTGCGGAGGTCGCCAGCTCGATCCAGTCAACTGCTTGATTGGTACAATTCTGGAGTTCTTGCTGGCTCGTTCCTCCGCAGAGTTAACCCACTCCACCCTGAAGGTCTACGCGGTGGTGTTATTGGCCTACCGTGCCCCTCTTGGTGGCCAGTCAGTGGGCAGACACTCCCTTTTAACATGTTTCCTCCAGAGGCTGAGGCAGTGGTAGTTCAGGAATGCTATTCCACAGCCTCGAGTCCTTTGATCTCCCCTTTTCTTGTGGGTCAAGACTCACTTCTCAGGAGTTGGCCTTCAGGATGCAGGCCCCGCCCACTTTGGCTTTGATGATGACCGCTGTGGCTTGCTGTATTAAAGCACAGAATTTGTCACGCGGGGAGGAAGCAGGAAAGAGGTGTGTGGTTTGCTAGGGCACTTCTACCAGGAGTGTGGTTTCCTCTCAAGCTCCCCTTAGAGTAGACCCCTTAGATTATATTTGTATAGCGGCAGGATGTTTTGCATCGCTCACTTTTATCAGGATCTTGACATGGCTCCTGGTTCCCAGTTCTTGTCCTTTTGAACCAGCCATGGATGCTATTAATTGGTGTGATTCTATAAGGGCTTCAGACAATCGGCACACCCAGAGGGCATTCCTAATGCATCAAAGCTACGCAGCGTCTCGTATCCTATTCAGAGAACAAGGGTTATGCGAGTAACCCGAGATGCTTTCTAACACCACAAAAACAAATAACCTAAATAAAACACTTAACATATAGGTGTTACGTTCAAGCTATGGACAAAATAAAAACATTTTTTGAAAGGGCTTGAACCCAGCTTTCATGTGGTATCAAAACCTAAAGAAGTAAAATGTCACCGTGTGCTGGGTTTGCCTAGATCGCATCACATATATATAGCAATATATTATAACACCGCAAATGAACTGCTAATTTTTGAACGAAAAAGTCACTGTCTTCACAAATAATATATTTGGACAGAAGGACAATATATTTGTGTTATCAGTGATCAGCAGCCCCTCCTGATGGATGAGACCCCTGTGTAGGCTGAAGCACTGGTGTAATTAGCTAGTGCTAATGCTTCCTTCCAATTAGACATTGAACATGCCTGCTTTCCTGCAAACAGCTTTTCCTCCCCTCACCCCACTCCAACGCCATTATTCACATGCCTTAATCACTAATTAATGTATAATTTAGTATAAATCATCGTCGTTACACGCTAACACATACATGCTAGCATATAAACAAGTCTCAAGAGTTGTGAAGTGATCAGTTTTGATGATGTTGGGTGGTCATGGGTTTTTTGAGAAGGCATCCTGTATGTGTATGTGTATGTAGCAACTGAGCCTCATCTGTGCCTGGATGAAATGATTAGATTAATCCCTGTTGCCAAAACAGGAAGAACAATCCCAAATCTCTGTGTTTTAATAAAGACGGATGCTAATTAGAGGTGCTAGCGGTCATCTGCAATACTGATTGGTTCGAGTGATACATTTTTGGTCTGTTTTTGTTCTTTCTGGCACACTATGTCTTGATCATTGGCTTTGTGACAGTACTGGCACCACCGGTCTTTGGCGTTCTGTGATTTTTGATCCGTATGGAGTTGTGCATGATTCATGCTTACCAGCCATGGACCTCTCACTGTCTGTTCACTGACCGTCTGATGCATATTTGAAACAAAAATGGAGAGAGTTTTCTAGAAACTGCAAGTTCTAGGGTGCATTTCCCAAAAGTATTCAGTAATTACCAACATAGTTCAACGATTCTCCATTTTCCAAATCCATAGTTTTAGCAAACATTTGCAAACACTTCTTATTGTGACATTCATGAGCACTTATCTTGTCTACATAAAATTCATACATAAAATGCACAAAATCATTCCAACATGATTTAGAGGCAACATTACATGCAATGTGGACCAGACTTTACTGAGATATATACATATATATATATAATTTTTTGCCTTTGCAAGCCATTTTTATTCCCATTATGCAACATTTTTGCTGCTGTCTGCATCAACAGCTGTCTGCATCAACAGCCTTAATACTTTGGTCAGATAAATGGCTTTCATACTTGGTTGTGTCTGTATTTTGTGTGTGTTTTTGGGTGTAGATCAGTGTGTGTATATAATGCCGTATACCCTCTGAGCACAAAACAAAATTCCTTTCATTAGTGAAATAGGTTAGTCCCCAAGGGAGCGATTCTCTCTCTAACTCTTTGTCTGTCTCTCTCTTAGCATCTCCCCATTTTTCTCTCTCACACACACATTCTCACTAGGTAGAGAAGACCTACAAAAGTCTGAGACCTTCAGACATTTTTTTTAAGAAAAAGGAATATGAAAAATGTAAATATAACATTCTTAAGGTTGAAAATATAACCTATGTGTTTCTTGTCATTATATACTGTGTGCCTCATTAAAGGGATAGTTCACCCAAAAATGAAAATGCTGTCATTAATCACTCACCCTCTTGTTGTTCCAAACCCGTAAGAGCTTCATTCATTTTCGAAACAAAAATTACGATATTTTAGATCAAATCTGAGAGCTTTCTGACCCTGCATAGACAGCAAGGGAACTACCATGTTCAAGGCCAAGAAAGGTAGTAAGCACTTCATTAAAATATTCTGTGACATCAGTGGTTCAGTCTTAATTTTATGAAGCTACAAGAATACTTTTTGTGCAAAGAAATAAAAAATAACAACTTGATTACACATTTTCTTCTCGTCCATGTCAGTTTTGACATATTCATAAGAATACCATTACGCAAACTCTCATTTTAAGTAAAAACTAATTTTTCAGGGAAAAAAAAGATTTAATATATTAAGTCATTTTGCTTTCTCAAGTTAATTTATCCTGATATTTCCATGGCTTTCTAACATTTACAGATGGAGAATATACATATGAAATGTATGCATTTAGGAAAAGAGCACAAAACAAGCGCGTCACTGTCACCGGCACACGCAGCCTTTCTGTCAGAGCCGCTTTAAACTCAAAGGTTTATCATTGCTGATACACCTAATTTATTAACATTTAATCATATGATCGCAAGGTTCATGTTTACGCTGTTAATATGCACGTTCGCTAGCAAGCTAGTTTCTTAATCTAGTCATTACGTGTTTTTTTAAAAGTTGAACTTACATACATTTGACATGGCTTTGGGCTCTTTTATGTGAGACGCGAGTGCATCAATGATAGATGTCCCTCTAGAAAATGCAATAAATATGCATTCTGTGGCTTGGTTTCAGTTTTGAGGTAAACAACATCTTCTCCACATTGATGTTCTCTTTTTCCACAATATTGTGAATGTGCAGGCTAAAAAAAAAAGCATTATAATGCAACGACACCTCGTCAACGCACTTTGTGTGCCAAGCTGCCTGACGGACACCTAAAATTCGAATGCAGCATTTTGCATTCGAATATGTATTTTTATTTGAAATTCGACAAATATTCGAAACAGTGGGCAAATTTGGCCAGGATGCCAGGGTTACACCCCTACTCTTTTTTAAAAGGCCATTCTGGGATTTTTAATGACCACAGAGAGTCAGGACCTCGGTTTAACTTCTCATCTGGAGGACGGTGCTTTTTACAGTATAGTGTCCCCGTCACTATACTGGGGCGTTAGGACCCACACAGACCACAGGGTGAGCACCCCATGCTGGCCTCACTAACACATCTTCCAACAGCAACCTAGTTTTCCCAGGAGGTCTCCCATCCAGGTACTGACCAGGCTCAACCCTGTTTAGCTTCAGTGGGCAACCGGTCTTGGGCTGCAGGGTGATATGGCTGCGTTCCCACAGGGCAGTAAGATCCCC
Source organism: Gymnocypris eckloni scoliostomus (assembly GCA_027564155.1). NCBI lineage: Eukaryota > Metazoa > Chordata > Actinopteri > Cypriniformes > Cyprinidae > Gymnocypris > Gymnocypris eckloni. Next base: position 22,647,936 of record CM050432.1, on the reverse strand, counting down.
GAGTCAGTTTGTTAGTTGTGTGTAGTACTTATATAGTCTTAAGTATATGGTATGGTTGTTGCTCTAAAACAAGACTGACACCAACCTACCCAGTGTGTAATTAATCACACACATACAAAAGCTAGTAATCGTGACATTCTGTGAAATCACGACCCAGTGTCATTGTTGTTGAGCTCTCAGTCATTATAATGCTGTCTTTGAGACCTTAGTGTGTGCGAGAAAGACAAATGGCTGTTGAACTCTCACTTTTCTCTCGGTGGAGTGTGACAGCAAGAAGACCTTTGAGAAAGCCTCATAACTTAAATGTCAGTGTGAGGTGTGTGTACCTTCGGCTAGACGTGAATGAGGCAGTCTGCCGACCAGAGGGAGTCTCTTACGAGAGAACATTTTGTATTTGAGAGTGTCTCGCACCTGTGTGCACTTCCATGTTTCCAGAATAGTAGGGGGTTTTACCACTGATGACTTCTTATAAAATGGATTCTAGTGACTAATGTAATTCTAATGGATTCAAGACTCAAATGAATCATATATGACCGTGGACCACAAAACCAGTCATAAGGGTCATTTTTGTTTTAACTGAGATTCATACATCATCTGAAAGCTGAATAAATAAGATTTCCATTGATTTGACAATATTTGGCTGAGAAACAACTATTTGAATATCTGGAATCTGAGGGCACAAAAAAAATCTAAATACTGAGAAAATTGCCTTTAAAACTGTCCAAATTAAGTTCATAGCAATGCATATTACTAATCAAAAATTATGATTTAATATTAATACCTCATAAGTGTAGTCAAACCTGTATACTAATATAATGGATACTCCTTCCTTTTACCCATTGCATTCATGTTACTGAATAGTTGTTTCTTTAAAAAAATAAAGAAAACCAAGTTTTTTTGTGTTAAGTTTGGTCCATAATTTATCCCACTGTTTAATAAATTGCATCATAGAAAATTGATAAGCTTGAGGTTTGAGTCACATTTAAAATGATCACCTTTTGTGTACTAGAAAAATACACCTTGTTTAGATAATTAGTGATTTTTTATGATAAAAATTATATTTTTTGACCATGAAACCAACCATTTCTTTAAAATAAACATCTGCCTGAGTGGGAAATGAAGGAATTTGTTGACATATTTTTAAACATTTATCTCACAAATGAGAATGGACATTGTAAGCCATTTATTGACTCTTACAAATCTTAAATGAATCATATATATTTTGTTGCATTTGAAGGTTTTGTTCTGTGCCAAAACTAACTTAGGTTTGATTGACTTAGATTAACTTTTTTTTTGCTACTGTATCTTTAAAGTGCATATACTTGCACTCGAAAGACAATGTTCTTTGGTAATATAAATGTTCTTTGCTAGTTTTCTTTTTTTTTGTAGCTGCTTTTTGAATAGCTGAGGAAATGTAAGCATTATAATTAGTAACTTATGTTTCTATTAAATTGTCATGTTAAATACACATTCAGTCATATTAAAAACATTAGGCTGCTTTTAGACTTACGCTGGAGTTGGTTCACTTTCCGGTACTGAAACTGTTGTGGGAAAGTAAATAGATAATTAAATTAGCACGATAATGTTGTGTCTCGGCGATCTACAAGCTGACGATAGGATGATATGAAAATTGAGCATATCGCCCAACACTACTTGTAAGATAAACTTACTGTTAATATGCAAAGACAGAATATTAGTATGCAGCTGTTCTCTTTGCAAAGTTGTGTATCTGCAATATTTCACAATGGCGTCTCTCTGTAAATGCGCCTCACTAATGGACTGGTCAGTTGTCAGAAAACTAGTTGATTAGTTGACCATACTAGCCTATTTCCAATTGGAGCAGCTCACTTCATAAATCATGCACTTTGAAAACAAGCTGTTATTAAAGAAAGAGCAATATAGACTATGCTGCAAAATATAAAAATGAATGTTGTATGAACAACAAATGTTGTGCAGAAACGTTAGCCAATCATGACAGAGGTAATTTAGATATATAAGACAGTGAAGCTATCTACACTGCATGATGAGTAAATCTCTTATACTTACATTACATATAATATAAAATACGTAACACTGTACAAATGCGGAAAAATAAATAAGCCCTAATATTAATTGGAAAGTATTACTAGACTAATAATAATAATAATGATAGTAATAATTGCTTTCAGCAAAATCATTAGCCACAGGAGATATCTCTGACTATTGTCAACAATTTTGGATCCAGTAAATAAAACAATCATCGTCATGAGTTTTTGGCTCACCAAGGCAAACGTGGCTAAATTAATGATAGTTGGTTCAGTAAATGAGTCAGATTAAAGATTTTTCAAGGGTTTGTGATTCACCCTGTTGAGAAAAACCGTGTATGCTGGTTAGGTATGTTTTGAAGCATGCCTGCTGGTTCTTAGCTGGTCATGTGCTGGTTCTGAGCAGGAGCTAGCTGCTTAGGACCAGAACATGACCAGCTCAAACCAGCAGTTAGAAGTCACTTTGGCTGAAAACTAAATGAATACATATAAATGTGAAAAAGTGGCTCATGAGAGTCATTAATCAGGAATAAGACTTGGTTGCTCAGTATGTTGATTCAAACACAAAAAAAAAACTCATGAGTCAAAGATAAGTCAGTATTTTAGTACAATGTTTCATCCACATCTGTGTTCAAATGTATTCATCTTCCTGACATCAGAAATATGTCCATGTTCCAGTTAGTTTCAGATCTGCAACGAGAAGTCTTGAGTTCTAAAATTGACTGTAGGTTTAGTGAGTCAAGATTTTTCTCAAAAGATCAGAAATTGTGAATCCTCTTGACGTGGCCCTTTCAAATGAGATCCAGTCTAGACATCGACCACACCAGTCTTTATCTCGTCCAAACACTCAGCAATTACCTCTTCTATCCCCATCAGAGCCCTTCCCCAATCCCTCGCTCGCCATCTGACATCTCTGTTGATTCCTTGACTCACATCGAGAAGTCTGGGGTGAATTTGCCATGCAGGGTTATGTCCGACTGCTCTTCAAACTGTTTCTATTTTCAGAGAATTCATCTCACACCTTGGCATGAGTCCACGGCTTTTGCCATTTTGTGTTTAACGAGATCTTTCAATCGTGATCATTTTTGTACCGAGGCATTTGTTGGAAGGTTAACAGTACTGTAGATAAGCCAACACAAAGCCATGACTGTGTTAGCGCTTGCATAATTCTAAAGGGCAATCTGTCTTGTTTTTATATTTTTCAGCTTCACTGAGAATCTTTTAACTATCGGCATCAACAATCCAGCTTACGTATAAAAGTCAAGAAACGGGTTTCTATTTTAGATGATAACTAGACAGCTGGTAATTTAGCTGGTCGTGATGGACGGATCTTTTTAAAATGATCATGATTCATGATCAATGTTTTTATAGTAGGTAAACCAACTTGATTACGTCGTTCATGGTGCTTTTTGGGAATGGGCGAAGCTAAAGTTCTTTTTTTGGCACACTTGTAGTTAACACAGGCTTCAAATGCATGTGATTTTTGGTGTCCTTATCTTGCATTTATTGATACTAACATTATTCAAGGACAGAAGGTGGTGTTAGCCACTTGAAGACCTGTAGATCTGCACCTGAGATTATCTGAACAAATCCACGGGGGTTGCTTACCCACTGCCAGAACCGCTGTATTATGAAATAGGGAAAGAAAGCAATTGCCATGGTGTGCAAGGAATAGTGAACACTCAGGCTTCATTCGTCACATTTCCTGACCTTTGACACCACTTTTACCACAAACAATACCTAATTTCTCTATCATTGTACTACGGTGCTGTACCCTGTTTCTTCTTTCATCAGGGTTTTTATCCAGCGTGTTTGTGGCCAATAGAAGAGACAATTAGGGAATGAGTTTTTTTTTTTCCAAGGAGACCCTTGATGAGGGCAACCAAAGGCTTCCAATTTCCATTAACTCAGTGGAATGGAGCCAGGATACTTTTAAGGATAAAGACAGAACACTTTTAAACACGTACACTCAAGGGAATACTGTGAACAGAGAACTAGGCAAACATGATAGAGGCATGGGTCGGCAGGCACACACAATGGATCTGTGAAAGTCATCAAAAAGCTCAATCTTCAGTCCAGTCTTCATGAAAGTGGGAATTAATTCCCTTTAAATTGGCATTAGCTACCAAAATGACCTTTTTAATAAGTTGTTTAAATGCTCAATGTGCTGAATGGCTACATTAATGGAAATAATCAGAGCGATGTAATTTATCAATCTGATAGATGCTAGCAGGGGAACAAAATATAATATATTTTTTTACAATTTACAATAAAATTTATTTTTGACATATTGGTGTCAATAATGCAAAAAGAAGGAAAAAGCATTATGAACAATGCACAGCAAAGTGTTTGTCAGTGAGGGTGTGTTTTTTTTTGTTCTTTAATGGGAAATGTGATTCATGTGGTTAATGATTTAGAAATGTGATAACCAGAGCTGGGTATTTTACTTACAAATTGTACTGATTATAAATGACATGATGAAAATTGCAGTTAGTAATGTAATCTAGGATACTACTTTTTATCTAACTTGCTTTAAAAATACGTTTAAACATGCCATTTATATATATATATATATATATATACAGTATATATATATATATCAACATCAAACAATGCAGTAATCCTTACATTACACCAGAGTTTCCCAAATTTGGCTTAACGTAAGAACTGTAGAGAGTTTGTGAGTTGATAAGAAGCTAATAATTATATAAATCATAATTTAAATAAAAAATATTTGAATACTTGAACACTAAAAATATTTTTTTTTAAACTGCCTATAGTCATAGCTAACTGCAATGACACAATATGATTTTTAGAGAGGAAAATTTCAAATAGAATAAAAAGGAAGAAGTAGACAGAATCAATAAATTAGGATTCATTTACTGCCATTGTCTGAACAGTTTGTAATTATGTAATCCATAAAAGTAACTGTAATATGATTATGAGTATTTTAAAATGTAAAATGCTCTAATTACAGGTACAACTACTTCATTTTTGGAGTCTGATTATGTAATCCAGATGGCATGTAATCAGTTACTTCCCAGCACTTGTGATAACACAAGCAAGACAAGAGAAAATTGCAGGCTGGTCTATTTTGCTGGTTTTGAAGAGGTTTGAGGTAACTGTCAACTTGGCCAAACTGGGAGACCAGTTTAAACAAGACAACTGCACCACCTTTTTCGTGAGTCATGCTAATACATATGCCAAATGCTACTTAGAACCACTTATGGTGTTGGATGCGATTTTTGGATGCGATTGTTTTACTTTAGTGCTGGTTGGTTATGGCAGATATGGTTATATTTGTTGGATCAATGTTTAGTAACTTTTCCTTCAGAAAACCACTGCAAATCTGGCCGTTTTTAAGTCTCTTTGTTGAATTAGAACACAAAGATCCAGTCTGTCCTGGATCTCTGCCTAATTAAACATTGTTTGTTTAAAACGGACACAGTACACCAAACAATAGAGACCCCAAATGTGTGATTTCACAGCAGCTCTTCTTATCAGCACTCTCTGAGCAGAGAGTGTTCTTTCTACACACTGAGAATGTGTCTCAGCAGACAGTACTGTTGTACATACAGTATCTCACAGACCTTTTCATGTGACAACACTGAAGAAATGACCCTTTGCTAAAATGTAAATTAGTGAGTGTACAGCTTGTATAACAGTGTAAATTTACTGTCCCCTCAAAATAACTCAACATACAGCCATTAATGTATAATCCGCTGGCCACAAAAGTGAGTACGAAAGTGCTGAAACCTAAAGATGTCCGAGTTCCGCTCCACGTGCAACTGATACTCGACTGCCATTGGTTCATCTGTGTTCAAGGGGAGGGGCTTACCTATAGGTTAATTGCAGTATGTTTCGGTCTTTAAACACATCATTGTTGTCCAATTGTTTCATGTACAATATAAGAAAATTGAGGCAAATGCTGTCAAGCGAAACTATGCAGGGGGAAAAAAAGACACCAAAAAAGTATCCCATCAGTAGCCCATAACTTGTACAATGTATTCTGAGTTTTGTAAAGCCTACAATAACTTTATGTGAGGAACAGAATTTGGTATTCACTTACAAATTTCCCATCCACTGTTACTGTCAAATCTCATTAATGCTATTTAAATATGCACATATTAGAATTTGACATCTCTTGAATGATTGAGACTGAATCAAATTTTTGTTGGGAGCTTGACCAGTCCACTGGTAAACATTCACTTTGTATTGTATGGTAAAGAGTGGGGTGAAAATTCTGAAAGAAAGTCATGTAAGTTTGGAATGACATGAAGGTGAGTAAGTGAAAGAATTTGAATCCTTGGATTAGTTAATTCTGTATAAGCCGGTATGCAAGTCTATAGCAGAATAAAATCATGCAAAACCCTTATGAATGAGAGAGAGAGAGAGAGAGAGAGAGAGAGAGAGAAGGAAGATGGCATTTTACTTTGGGTTAATGAATGTTTTCTCGCTTCACTCTTTTGTGTGGAGAAAAACACTTTTGCCCGAGTGTCGCTCTCTCGCTTAACCTCACATCCATGTCACAGACGAGTGTGAGTCTGTGTTTCCTGAGTACATGCTTAATTACTGTATAGAATGACAATATATTGTATGCTTTTAATAGTAATGATGGATTTAAAGCACATTAATGCACAACTCCTGCTGATTTTTGAATAATAGCTTGACTGAAAAAAAAAATTTGACCCCTGCTCCCACTGAAAATGATTGTTTGATGCATTCAAAGCCCTGTAAATCACAATGAAAGGTAATTAGTTGTAAGTATGCTTTATTCAAAAAGGAGGCAGTTTTAATTGAAAAAGTTGAGATGACATCAGCCAGAATGTGGCCGAGTGACAAGGCCACAATCTCATTGGATGATATGTGGGCGAAGTGGCACTGATTGGCTCTGTTCAAAAATGCATACTAACATACTCTCATTACTTGTAAGGAACAATACAGAGAATGCGATGTGGTTGTATTCTTGCTTTTCGGTCAGAACGGAATCTATCCATAAAAAGTAACCTGACATGTAACCTAGAAAAGGGGCTTGAAAAGCACCAGGAAATTTATATATATATATATATATATATATATGTGTGTGTGTGTTCCTTTGCACTCTGTAGGTACTACAGTGCCACCATTCTGCAGATGTCTGGAGTACGTGATGACAAGTTGGCCATCTGGCTAGTGACTGTAACAGCGTTCACAAATTTCCTGTTTACTCTGCTGGGCGTTTGGTTGGTTGAAAGGGTGGGCAGACGCAGACTTGCGTTGGGAAGTATCTTTGGTAAGATTCTAACATACTTGAAGCAGAATATATTCCAGCACATTCAACGTTTATTTTGGGTAACATTTGGGTGCTTTTATAACTCACTAGTTAGGGTAGACTGGGGCTAGTTCATATTTTTGTAATATACAAACATGAAACAATTGTTTTGGCCAACAGATATTGTTTAAATGAAAGCAAAAAAATATTACCACTATGTGAAACGATATACTTAAAGCTGCAGTCCGTAAGTTTTGCCTATTTATCGCCATCTCTGTTTGAAAACCTGGAATTGCAGTTACTTGTGGAATTATCTTGATTTTGCGGGTTGTGAATCGGCACGGCTCCAGCACGGATTAATCTAATGTTTTGAGGTGAATGTCAGTCACCGCACCGGTGTGGATGTTCACTGTAATTCGCAATCACAGATTCTAGCCTACGTCTTGGAATATTTGACCCAAATAAGAATTTTCACCGTATATTGCCATCTGAACAAGTTAGTAACATGTCTGCCACGTTTGTTCTGACCAACTGAGGAAAGAAGCATTACAATAAATCATGCTACCAATGGTGATTTAATCTAACGATCGGTTAGCTCCTATCACATCAAACCCTGCAAATTATTATTATACTTTATTCTCAAAGTATTAATGTTTACAACATCAGCATTGCTTGACAATGAGTGTAGTGTTGTATTAGCGTGTAGATTTCAATTTCTGTACTAATCTCTAATTGTCATACCATTCGAATTTCATATTAAGAAATTCTTCTTACCCAAAAAGCTAATTATGCTGTCTAAGAAATGGTTTTCTTTAAAATACAAATCTTGTGTAATCTCAGGCTATCTGTAATCAGAAGCACATTTAAAGCGGGAATATAATTCGGGAATATAATTGAATTTCATACACATGTATTTCATAAACACAATCCTTTCTGGATTACAATCCACCATCAAAATGATACTTTGAATTATTCAAGCTGGTGTGAGAAAAGTCAGTAAACGATCTGCTAACTGCAGGATCCTCACATGGGATATAGTCTATTAGCTGGGACAATGCTTACAGACGTGACCTGATGACAGTCCCATGCTAGAATTTCCTGCGAAAACCTACCCGTACCACTCAAATTAGAAAACATTATTATAAGCTTACCGTTGTGAATCTGGCTAAAGGCGGTAGTTTTGAACACTGGCCAATTATGTACTTGCTCAAATATTGATTTTGGATCATTTTTAACCAAAATAAGTTACAGACTGCAGCTTTAAATTGTACCTTGGACCCAAAAACTGGTTAGGCAAATATATTCCTTGTTGCAACTTCCCTGTATGACAACGTGCCCAAGTTTTCACTACTTTTTGTTATTTGAAATGCAATTCTGAACATTTTGAGATATGCCAAAATATATCTGTTTTTATACAAGTGGATTGTTTATTATTTCTGTACAGGTACTGTTTTTGGTCTGTGTATCCTATCTGTTGGCTTCCTCCTGTCAGCCCAGCATTCTCCTCCTGTTACATTACATCTGACAGACCCCACGACACCCAACTCCAGCTGCACAACACATCTGTGAGTAAGATTTAATGGGCAGGTTTATCTTCTAGAGCTTCTCGCCAATGGCAATATAAATAATTCATGAGTACACTATATAGGACATAGTATACTCAAGTCGCCATATGGCGACAGCTGTCTTGTTATTTGGTATCTTGTCATTTAGCACGTATCAAAAGTGATTCTAGAGACAGTCCCCCAGATTTTTTGTTCCTAAATGTACGAGATTTCCTCTGTCAGTCAGTTGATGGAGTGTCTTGAGTGTGACAACTCTTGGTAGAGTGGATTACTAAGATTATTTGCGGCACTTTTCAAAGGTTATAGAAACACTGTGGAATTCAATTGTTATTTGTGGACTTTATGAATACCATCAGTCTCCACATCATCAGCACCACCTGCCAGTATAATTGACCCAGGTTTATTTCAGGGGCAATATCATCTATATCTATCATCGTTATCAGACAGGAGAAGAACCTATCAGGGTCCTAGGCTCCCTAATAGAAGCACCCCCCCAATACATATAAGCAGTTCTTTATTCTGCATAAAAAAAAATCTCCTCAAAAGTGTCAAGATAGGAGTAGCCCTATATAGAGGTTCAAATAACATTAATTATCGTGAAGTGTGTTTTTGGAGAGCCATATACATACATTGTACAACCTGAACTAACCTAGCCTTGTTATGAGAAGGTAAAATCTGACATTTCAAGATATTTATTGACTTTGACACATAGTCATGAGGGTCTGCATGTTCATCGTTTGTGTAATTTCTTGCTTTTTGTTTGTTTTCTTCATGTTGGTTGCATCACATTTCTGTCACCTCACAACATTTTCAAAAAGCTTTTTTAAAATAGATTTTAAATAGCAAAGTTATGTTAAAGGAACTGTTAATAATACTAAAAGATACCAAAAACCAAACTACTTCATTGCATTGTCTTTTCAAGAATGTAATCATTTTAATAGGACTTTTCCTTCATTAGATTGTCCCATCCTGACATTTTTACTTGAGCACCCCTTAAAAAATAAATAAAATAATTGTGATAGAATCACCATTTTATCACCCTAAAATCATGTCTCTCACACTGCATTTTTGTACTCTGAAATATGTCACATTCTGGAGTAGCAAATGGCATTTCATGTTGACTTTAATCTGTCTCTAGTTGAAGTTGAGTCTAGTGGAGAACTATTGCTAGTGTCTATATCTAACGGGTTCATCGTGCTTTAGTCAACAAACAACGTATTGGTCTCCAACCTGAGTGAAAATCAATTTTATGTTTGGCTCTGTTAGCGTGTACGCTGCAGCAATAACGGTGTGTGTTAGTGGGTCCAAGCAGCTCGCTGTTCCTTAATGTCACAGTAATAGTGTCTGAAGTGTGTAGCCTCATAACAATGACACCTCCCTCCCAGTCTGACAGAGCGTGGCCTCTCTCTCAATCCTAATTTACTCTTACACTGTCATCCAGTTCACCATATACACCTCCAAAACAAAGCATGTTTATTTTCCTGCAAATGGATGCGTAATGACCGGACTGTCATCACAGCAGCAAACCAATTTGTGCATAGACTCTCAAAAGCCCTTTCAACATCCTTGCATGGAATACAGTGTTTAATGGACTCACTGTAACTGTCATAGAAAAGACCCATTGACCAAGACTTCTAAAGATGAATACTGAATACATGTTGATGTATTGATGACATATTTCTGAACAAGTCATTCACACAGTTTAAAGCTAACGTAAAGCAGAAGTTATAAAAAATAAAGTATATTTTAAAATGATAAGAAATAGAAAATAGCTATTTAAAATTGTAATGCCCTGCTCAAAATAATTCCAGGAACACTTATTTGTTACAGCATAATATCAAGTCAGAAAAATTGAAATTACAAAAAATGACCGAAAAAAATACATAAACATCTTGGACATGGGGTTGAGTAAATTATAAGGAAATTTTAAAGTGAACTAATTCTTTAATCCCCAAAAGCGTTTTGTACTTTTTTGCACAATTTTGTGACCTCTGAATAATGAATGATATAAGCCTTTTGGGCTAAATTTGGATGAGTGTAGATCTCCTTCGTCTTTATACCTTTTGTATTTTTTGGATCTACGCACCTTATATTATTGGCCTATATTGGACTTTTGGACGAGTGTTTGGCACTACGACCATTTCTATTTGTGGACTTCAGATTAGAATAATTCTGGGTCTGTTGGTTGGGTTTTAGTTTTTAAGTAATTTGTCTTGCTCTTACATTACTTTGTGTTTCAGGTCATGCGAGCCCTGCATGTTGGACCCTAGCTGTGGTTACTGTTATCAGGAAAACAACACTGCTGTGTTTTCCTCCTCCTGTGTGCCCGTCAATCCGGCCTCCACTGAGAGAGCAGCGTGGGGCAAGTGAGTCACCATTGAAACAGACTCTGTATGCACAAGCACTTGAGCTGTTCTGTGTATATTTGGGCATATTATGTGTTTTTATTAATTCTACAGTACATTACAATGTTATTGAATACTCGCCAGATGTAAAATCTCAAATACAATTTGTTGTCAAGTTCTTCAAAAAGTGGCGTTTGCCTACTTGTATTTTATATTTTTAACACGTTTTGCTTTTAACACATTTTAGTTTGTTCATTGTGACTTTACTGTACGATATTACAGTCATATTACATAAGTCGATTGTTACGTCCCCATCATAACATGGATGCTGCACACTGGTGGTGGTTGAGGAGAGACCCCCCCCCCCATGTTTGTAAAGTGCTTTGGGTGTACAGCAATACACAATAAAGCGCTATATAAACGCATCATTCATTCATTCGTTCATATTAGATGTGATTGAATCTATGGTTCGTTTAATTTTTTTGAAAAATTGAAATATGGTAAACATTTTGATATTTATTCATATAGCTTATAAAATGAACTGTGTGTTTGTTTCAACTCAAACAGGTGCTCCAACTCCACACATTTGCCAGATAGTGGTATATGGGCTTATAATTTTTGCCCAACATCATATTCATGGATTGTGCTCCTGGGATTGGTGCTCTATCTTGCATTTTTTGCCCCAGGTAAGATGATCATAACTATTTGTAATTAATAATAATAAATAACAAAAATCATAACAGTGCAATCCACCACCATTGTTCCACTCAGCAAGCCATAACCAGAGGTTGCTCTGAGGGAATTATACCTGTAATATATTCATGGTGACATTGCATTGCGGTAATTTAAAACACGTTCACCTCTTGACAGGAATGGGACCGATGCCATGGACCGTTAATTCTGAAATCTACCCTCTTTGGGCCAGAAGCACAGGCAATGCTTGTTCGGCCGGAGTGAACTGGACCTTCAATGTGTTGGTGTCTCTAACGTTCCTCCACATGGCCCAGTACTTGACTTACTACGGTAATGCTCTAATTAGTGGAGCGACAGCAGTCATGAACATGACCTTTTTGTCATAATCAATTTGGTATTTGATCTCTCAACATCAAGAGTATACTGCGCATAAAGGCATTGTAGAACTAATTAAGCCTATGACTCAGTTTACTTTCCTCTGGAAGTCAACAACTCCCTGTGCAAATTAATATTCTAAATAGACTTTCCCGAATTTGCTGTTCACAGCTTACCACTGCACATTACTGAAAAAGAATAACTTTGCACTTAAAACTGACTTTTATAACTTTATGTCCTGCTGACATTCACGCCATTGGAAAATGTTAGTTTGATGTTAAGGCCATTGATAATGTTGGCAGAGCTACTACAATTCTGACTAGGCGAGCAGGGAAAAAAGTATAATATTTGAGTTTTGAATAGTTTTGGTAATTTTACCTATTATTAAAATTGGACCCATTTTTTAAGCAATCTCTCTTTGTCATTTCCCAGGTGTATTTTTCCTGTATTCCAGTTTTGCCCTAACTGGCTTCTTTTTCATTTATGGCTGCCTGCCTGAGACTAAGGGACGGCGGCTAGAAGAGATCGAGTCCTTGTTTGAAAACCGGCTCTGCTCGTGTGGGATCACGGATTCTGATGAGGATCGGCAGGTGGAATACATCCGGGTTAAAGGGTCAAACTACCACCTATCGGACAACGATGCGTCAGATGTTGAATAACTCGTGTGCAAGCTCTGGGTTGGTAAACGGGGATATGAAGGTATCGATTGAGCCTCATTCAACCCTGACGTCAGGTCCGCCCACTGTATTGGTCAGGTTGAGCCTCTCTTCACCGCGACGGCAAGAACGGTTGTAGAGCACACACAAACAAACACGCAGTGCCAAGTCAGCTTTTATATTATCGTCAGTATGTTTTTGCGTCACAGTACATGCAGATCTACTGACTCGTTTCTCCACTGCCTGATGAATATCCTCTGCTTATTTATGTAAAATGAGATGTTAGCTGTAAATTCAATATATATGCGGAAGGATAGTATTTTTTTCTTAATGTCACGTCTAAGTGCGAACTCAATGCAAATGTTATATTTGAAAATAACACTTATATACACAAGAAACAATAAGAAAAATAAAAGCTACACTACCAGTCAAAAGTTTGGACGCACCTACTCATCATTTAATAGTATTTTTCACAGTGAAGTCATTAAAATATGAAATATCATTAATGGAATTATGCAGAGATAAAAAAATATTTAAATAAATGTTTCTATATATATATATATATATATTACAACACATTGCCAATATTGCAGCTTTGCAAGCTTTTGGCATTTAAATGTGTCTGATCTTTTTATTAGTAGTCTATATCATCCAAACCAACTGATCTAAGTGATTTGAAGTAACTCCCAAAGTAAATAAACGTAATTTTCATGTCCCTCTGGCCCACCCATTAATCTCTGAGGCTTTGGAAATGTGTAGCAAATCACATTGCTTGTTTGTAATATGTGATCACGGTCTAGTTTCTGAAGTACAGTAGTTTATTTTGTCGTCATTTGAATCTTCGTGTTTGTAGGATATTAAAGATTATTGACACAAAATGGCTTATGTAGCTTTCTGGAGTTCCCTGTGATAGTGTAGTGTGGCCTTATAAAATATTCCACAACTTTGACTTACATTTTGAAAGTTTACATCATTATTGTGTTAAGACTCATTTCTTTTAAAATTTTGGTCACACTTTATTTTAAGGTCCAAATTTCGCTATTAAACCATTAACTACAACTTTTGCCTCAAACTCCTAATTGGCTGCATATTAATAGTTAGTTAGTTAGTTGTTAAGTTTAGGTATTGAGTAGTATTAGGGATGTAGAATATGGTCATGCAGAATATGGGCTTTAGAAGTACCAATAAACAAACAATATGTTAATAATAGGCATGCTGATAAGCAACTAGTTAATAGTGAGAATTGCTCCCTGTACTAAAGTGTTACCAAAATGTATATTATTTACTTTAAAATTTTTAATTTCATTATCATTTTAATTAGTCTTCCTTATAGCCTAGTGTACAAAAGTCATCGCATTGGTCTTGTCCATGGAACAGTGTTGGGTAACCGTTTTGACACGTACATTGTAATATCCAATATTCTGTTGTGCTGCTTTGTAAGTATATAGACAAATACACATCAAGGTGTACCAAACCGACCTGAAAATCTCTATGTTGTGGTTGTAGCTTTATCGAAACCAAGTTGATGGCTCTGGTGAAAGCAACCAAGTGTCGACTCAAGCTCCTGTTTAAAGGTTTCACTCTGTTCAGTGATAAATAATGGTGCACATCAGGCCTTGTGTATTGTGTGTTTTGTTTATAGACATGATTATGTGTAATTTGATATATTCCATTGGATAAAACTTAATTTGGTTGAGAGAAGCACAAATCAAATTGGCAGTGTTTGGCATTATATCAGATTAGACTTTAAAGGATTAGTCCACTCACAAATGGACCTTGGTCGTTCCAAACATGTAGGACTTTTCTCTGTGGAACATAAATGGAGAGGTTCTGAATAATATTCCTTATATATATATATATATATATTAGGGTGGGCATAGATTAATTTTTTAATCTAGATTAATCTAGATTAATTTTGGAATTAATCTAGATTAATCTAGATTAAAATGTCTCATTTGAATTCTGCCAAGGCATTCAGAAAATGTGCTACCCAAATAATGACTCAAAGTAAGTCTTTGAGAAGTTCTCTCAAGCCAGGTGGCGATTAGACCAGTGGCGCATCTCCTGTTTCCAAAATGCATCACAAACTGCTTGAGAAAGCTGTTCTACTATGATAATTGGTGATGAAAATAAACTATGTTCAATAAGATGTACTTGTGTTTACTTAACTGTTTATTCAGTTAAACATGAATTTTGAACTGTAGGCTCACATAAGAGGTCGTGATGAACTGTTTACAGTTTCCATTGGGAAGCTTCTTAAAAATACATTTTCCTGAAGCAAACCCGGCTTCATAGCTGCATCCATGTTAGCATCACGCCTGATGTGGTAATTTCACAGTAACGTTAGGCATACACAGGTTCAAGCAGAGGGTGACACGGGAGTGAATTCTCAAGTTCACATGAGACCTAAAGCGCATCCTGTTTGCTTAAAAAGCGCAACGTTTCGTTGTTATTCTGAGTGCACACAAAAACGTAGAGTCTTTACAGATTCGAAAGATGTATTAGGCTACTTTTATCTGTATGACCAAAATGACGGAGATTTTAAGAGCAAGTGAGCGCACAGCCTGTCCTCAATACGCTCTTCCACAAACACTTCAATAGCGCACATTTCTCTAGGTTAACATCATATTGGCGGCCATGTAAAGTTGCTACTACATACATCTTTCAGATGAAAAGCCATATTTGAGGTTGATGAATGATAGGTGGCGTTTGGATGTCCTGCCCGATTGTATAACCACATAGACCAGCTTAACAATCTGTCCATCACGGACTGCGAGCCTCTAGTTCAAGACTCGTTCGCCCCTACAGTGCATTCGGCGGTATACATCAGCTAAAATATCAGGGTGAAAGTCATCATAGCTTGCGTAGTATAGACCCAGCTCCCATCCCAACTTTGAGAATAGATTAACGGCGATATTTTTTATCGCCGATATATCTCGCGTTAACGCAGCACGTTCGCCGATAACGCCCACCACTATATATATATATATATATATATAATAAAACATGTAACCAGGGAGTCCAATCTCTAAAAAGGACAACAAATCTCACATTTTTGAATGAACTATTCCTTTAAGACATCAATTGAATCTCTAACATAAAACATATTGCTTCAAATAGAGTCTGAATAGAGACATTAGAACAGTCAATGAGTTTCAGTCTACATGTATGATGTAATTTAGAGGTTTATTGAACAGTTTCATGTGTACCAGACGTATTTGAATTTTAGATTTTACTTTGGAGGTGCTCCAACATTGACAGCCATTTGTGTTATTGCCAATGAACACGTCTGTTTTAAGTGTATGGATGTATTTTATTGTTTTGTATGTGAATCAAAAGCAGCTTTTATACTGTCGATGGAAACTAGTGAGGACAAATGTTGTGTTGTACAGTATTTGATTACTGTTGCTGTAAATGTTTTGCTAGATTTATATTCTATAAAACTAAATATATGAACTTTGAAAACTTGAATATGTACTTGGAGATACAGTATAATAATAAAGATATATATGTAAGATACAGTATTGTTTTTCATTAAATCTGAACTGCAGTAACAATCAATTTTTTCAAAATGTAATTCTGCTTACTGTCTAATGCTTTCTATGCTTCAACATCTTGACGTTTTTTTCATTTCTGTAGAAATCCAGTTCACACCTTTCTCTGCTGTGAAGTTCTTCATCTCTTCATCTTTTTCACAAATTCTGCTGCACGCCTGACGTCCTTGACAGGGTTTCGCACATTTCCCAACCGAGGGTTGTCACACTTGTCTATTTTCTTCCTGCTTTCCTCTTTTTTCTGTTCTGGAGTAAACAAAGGTCAGGATGACATAAACATACTATTGCAGATTTTAAACCAGTATTGTGCTATGAAATGGGAATAGTTCACCCATAAATGAGACAAACATTCTAATTTTGTTTTAGATTTTTTTCATTGTTTTTGAAAATGCTCACCAAGGCTGCATTCATTATATAAAAAATAATGCAACAGTAATACTATTAAATGTTATTGCAATTTTATATAACTGTTTTCTATTTTAAAATACTTTACAATGTCTTTTATTTCGGATAATGACAAACCCATTACTCTAGTTGTCAGTGTCACACGATACTTCGGAAATCATTCTAATATGCTGATTTGGTGCTCAAGAAGCATGTATTATTATTAGTATTACTATTACCGTTTAGTAGTGCTGCTTAATACTTTTTGGAAACAGTTATACATTTATTTTCAGGATTCTTTGATGAATAGAAACTAAAGTTCAAATAACAGAATTTATTGTAACATTATAAATGTTTTTACTGTAACTTTTGATCAGTTTAATCAGTTTTAATCCTTGATGAAAAAAGCATAAATTTATTTTAAAAAATAGGAAAATGTTACTGGACCTAATCTGCTTGCTAAAATCTACCCCTCCTTGCACATCAAGATGCACTGCATCATGGTTTGACGTTAGCGATACCAATTTTGCTCATATTATAACCAAACACAATGTGCCATGCTGAAAATTACTTCTACTCGAATATTGTACAACTTATTGTACAGTTGTATGAACTAATTTGATCAAGCTTTGTTGTCCTATTTGTATCAAAAGAACCGCAAATACAAGTTTGGGAAAACATGGAGGAATGCAAAAATGACAATGTTAAATTTTAGGTGAACTATTCCTTTAAGAAGATCCATGATGATCAGAAACATTTGGAAAATGTGTTCTGTAAGGTTCCACAAAATGGATTAGTCATATATACCTGAGGCTTTGCAGAAAGGATGTTTCGAAGCTGACGTCAGATCTCTTTTCATGCTCTTCTGACTATGAAGTTTGCGAATGGAGCCCTTTTGTGATTTAGGATGTCTCTGTGCCTGCTGGTTTGTTGCTGATGCCCCTGAGGGCATGTTTCCTGTTCTTTTGTGCCTATTTTTTTGAGAAGTACGTGTAGTTGGATTAAGCAACCGATTGAAATTAGAATACTGCCCCCTTGTGGTAATGGAAGAAGGGAAAGGGGCAGAATTGCTGTGATGAATAAGTGAGCACTGAACTGAGACATCTCGGTAAGATAAAGCTCCTGTTTGTGTCCCTGTTTCCAAGGTTATTGGGAGAGTTCCAACACGCCTTTGTGCTTCTGTCTGCAGATGAGAAAAACAAACAGATGTCCACAGTTCACTTGTTTTAGGCTGTCTTAAACTCTGGATTTTACCTCACTTTGACCATCACAGTTAGATTCTGCCTCCTGTTAGAATTTCATAGTCAATAAGAAATAATTAAATGGGTGATATTTCGCAAAGAACAATTCCAGACTCAAAAGGTGATATATATTAGGGGTGTAACGATACACATTATTCTTTTTGACGCGGCGTGACAGTTCACTGTATAAACGCCTCAGATCTAACAGCAACGCAGAGCGTAAGTGAGTGCGATCACCTTAGGCCTACTAGATTTAACGCAAAATATACATGAATGAACATCTCACCCTTCACGTAATGTGTTTCAACCGCGGAGTCATTAGTGTCTACAGCTTGTTATTTGCTAGAGATATTAAGTCTTGAGAAGGAAATATAAGACAATACTTCAATATATTTACTTAACCTGTTAGTGATGTCTTAATTATTTAATGTAGCCTATGTGCTTAAATAAATATGTTATGAAACAAGATATGGCTCTGTAAATGAATAGATCTCAACAACAAATATAAATAGTTTATAAGTTAATTTAAAAACAATTTACATGTTTTCATCATTTTTTTATTCGAGTGTTGATTACTATAGTTCAAAATAAATAGTAATTGAATTTAAGTTTGTTAATTGTATATTTGTTTAATGTCCCACATGTCTATGTCACGATGTGGAAATATCTGCCCAAATGTTCACACAAAGAAAGAAGGCGTGTGTTTCAGTAACCGCAGTAGTGTTGAAGCAGCCGTGTCAGGAAGACGCTGTGTGTTTCGATGCGAAAGCAAATGCGCTTTATTTGGCCTTCCGAGAGTAGATGCAATTAAGAATCATTGGTTAAGATTCGTTTACGACAGAACAGCACAACCCAAATCTTCGATTTTGTGCAACGCATTTTATGTACGACAGTTTCATGAACCTAGGAGAGTACAAGGCTGGCTGTGTACAAAGGCTATTTCTAAAAAAAAAAACGTATAAAAAAGGGTAAATTCTGACTCTGCTAAGACACTCTGGTGCTTCTGAATCAGCGACTGCAATAAGTTTTGTTATTAGTTTAAGTATTTGCTATTGACTGTTCAAATGCAGAGTTTTGCACAGTGTAGAGTAGTGTAATAATGTGTGTGTGTGTGTGTGTGTGAGGGGAACAGGGTCACATCACAGCAGAGCGTACAGCACATCAGCAGTCTTAACCACGGCTTGTGTACTACAAATACATATTTCACTGTGACTCTGTTCCCCTCTCGGGCTTGAACAGAGGACATTATTAACTGTCTTTATATTTACTTTGAAAGCTGAAGCTGGCAATTATGGTATGGGGCGTAACGCGTTAAATTTTCGACTCGTGCTTGTGGTGTTCGGCCAATCACAATGCACTGTGTCAGCTGGCCAATCAGAGCAGACTGTACTTGTCAGAAGGAGGGGCTTTGTAGAGAACTATATACTAGGAGAGATTACAGGAACCTATTTAATTATTACAATGATTAGGATTATTCAAATTACAGGACAGTTTGTATGTCTTACGTCATCTGAGCTGAGATGAACTCCTCTTGAAGATTTACCAACATGCACAAAGACACTGCTACCATCAGCACCTGCTGAAACACAACAAAACTTCTTGTTCGGAGTAAGTGACATTAAAATGATACTTCATAAATAACAATAACCAGAACACGTACATGCATTGCTGTCAGTATATACAGATTCCTGAAGAAGAAACAAAAATGAGGTCAAAACACAAGCCAAGTTGGCATCTAAAAACAAGTTTATTAGAAATCTACTGAAGCGTTTGTCTATGTTGCTTTTAACCACAAGAGGGTAGTATTTGTATACAGTAAATGTACCAAGTTAGTCAGCAATTTTGCCAACAAAACTGTGTGTGTGTGTGTGTGTGTGTGTGTGTGTGTTTCGAGACTTAAAAGAGTGCACAAGCTTATACCTGTGTTGAGAGATGGCCATTACTGTCCGTGTTTTGTGATCCATCACAAGAATTCATTGAATCGAGCACTAAAAGAAGTGAAAATTATAAAGAATATCTGCAATATGCAATGTATTAAAGTGCTGACTATACTCTGGACTGAGTGCTCATGGAGCTTTGGAAAGATTATTGAGTAGGTCAATCAATAATTGCATATAATATTGTTTCTGGAAAGTTGTGACTTTTTCTATGGGTTCTATTTGATTTATAATTGTATACAGTATGTTATCTTACGTGCTAGAAGCTATATTATTACCTTTATAATCCAAGCTCTTAAAATCTATGAACAGGGGCTCCTCTGGTTCTTCAGTGCTCTTTAAAGGGTTGAGTGGATATAAGACTGAGGCATCTGAATGCTCTCCCCTCTCTGGGCTGCAACACATTGTGATAATTCCATGTTACAAGCACTTTTTCATGTCTATTCTCTTTTATTGGCATTTTGCATCGGGATATAGTAATATCATTGTACTCACTTTGGTAATGTGCTCTCAAACTGATGTCCAGCTGCTGAGCTGTCGTGTGACACATCTTGCATGAGAGCTTCATCTGGCCATGGATTAGCCAGCTTTGTTGGTTGAGAGAATGACACAAACTGAAAAGAGTCATAAACTGTAACAATGTGGGTTACTTGGTTGTGTCGCCAAAACTGTGGATTTTAAATGATCACACCTGAGGAGTTTTCTTCATATTGTTAAGGTTTTCCAGAGTTGGCAGAGAAGAGGATAGGTGTGGTGCAGGTTTGGGTTGGATTGGATCTGAGGAGCCAGAAGATGTTGAGGGTGGGTGCGGTTGATTTTCTGAGCCACTGGCATCAGACAGGTTCGATTCAAGCAAAGGAGACAACTACGGATGAAGAAACCATTATTAAATCCTGTATGATAAAACATATACATATGAAATGTTACTAATGCTAAGTTTATATGTCAAGTGGTTTCTAAATAAAATACTGGTGAATGATTTTGTGGTAGTGACCATTTTAGTCATTCTTACCGGCGTGAACTTGAATTCTTCAGAGAGACGATGTTTTCTGACTTTATAACCAGGCGTATCAATACTGTTGAAACAAATACTCAATATCTGTAGATGAAATTATTTGGAAATATAGCCTAGAAGGAATAACAAAGCTTCTTGAAACATACCAGTACTGTGGCTGACTGCTAACTAGGTTCAGGTTTGAAGGAGAACAAGGGCTCATTGGTAACTCTGAGGGTTCTTTCGAAGCTCTTTTGGTTCTTTTCACACCAGTCAAAAGGTTTGTTTTTGGTTTTTCTAGAAGACAAATGATAACATGTGATTCTACAAATGAGCTTTTTTTATTAAAAGGCCATAAAAGAATGTTTGCATTGTGTTCATTTATAAGTGCACCATCACTGTACCGGTTTGCTCTTTCTTTGATGAAATCTGGTTGACTATGAATAATGTCAGCAGATCCATATTGTCAGGGTTGTATCCTTTGGGTGAGTCCACATTATTTGACTTTCTTTTCATCCTTTGCTTTTGAAAAAACGCCTTGAGTTGGAACAGAGAATTACAAAAGCACAGGTTTAAGATAAAACGCTACACCTAACCACCTGTGACCTCATTCAACTACATTCATTTAATTAATATTTGTATTTACAATAAAGTTATCGTTCAAATGTAGTATTAAGAATGTGTAGTTACTAAAAAAGACTGTAAAGTCTCAAACAGTTGGTTTGGAGAGAGAAAAATAACGTTAACGTTACTTACTCTCTGTTTTGTTGTGTCTTCTTTGCTTTTCATATACCTGCTCCTGTATAAGTTAGTTAAAACAAGGCCCCGTTATACATACTTAAACTTCATATTTATATCAAGTAATTCTGACATCTCTGCTTTTACCAAGTAATGAAATAAAGTCAGTTATTAGCGAGTTTCAAAAAAGTTAGCAGGTTAGCACAAACCTAGATCCTCCGACCCAGTTCATGTTTCCCTCGGTTTAGGCGGGCTTTTTTTGTTTGTTTTTTTATTCACCCACCGACTCTCTTTCGTTACAGATAACTAAATACTGACAGCGTAAAAATTATAACTTATAGGGTTATGATGATATTAGGTCGTTAAGAGCAGCAACCGATAAGATATAAGGTAAAAAGTATAACGTTACATCTGATAACTGCGCGAGCGTGCTTCTTGAGAACTGTGACGTCTCTCTCAACCCACATCAGCGATTTATGTTTTTTTTTTTTTTTTTTAGAAACTGTATACATTTTATCAAATCACCATAAATTAATAATTTGACTGGGGGAAAAAATAAAATAAAAAACGGAGTATTTTTACGTGTGTTTCAAATTTTAGATTTTCTTAAAATAATATTATTGCCAAAGCCCATCATGAAATGATATGCATAACAATGCAACATACATATATAGAGGATCACAGTGTTTGAAACTATGATCAGCATCAAAGGAACAAACATAAAAAGAAGGAAAGAAGAAAAATAGGAAATAAGAAAAAAACGACTTAAGGGTATATCTTGCAAGACATTTCCATAAGAAAAAGGATAAAAAAATTCTATACATCCTTTTTTATTTCTTAGATCTTTTAAAGCTTCAATGTTCAATTTTAAATAATGAAATGCCACAGCTATATTAATGGATCAGACCATTCTGTTATATTTAAATACGTCAAGTGCGGCAACCAATCAGCGTGGAGTGGGGGCGTAACCAACGGGAAGAGCCCAAATGACGGAAACGTCTTACCTAGCGGTGCAGTTTCAAGCTTACGGTACCATGAATTAAATGTAAGCATTCTCTGTTTAAGGCATTGAGTGACCCTATGGATGTAATTTGGAACAAACTGGAGATTATAATCGATTTATTTTTGTAAAAGCGGGATTAAAAAATGAGCAACATCCTCCATGCAGCATCAAAAGTGAAATGGAATCAGAGCACTGCGGCGAAAAGAGCGCTGTTCCTGGCGGCCGCCGCATACGGAGCGAAAACGCTTTACCCCATCATCTGCAAACAAATAAATCAACGGAAAACCACCAAGAAAAGCCCGTCTGCACCGGGACATGAGAATGGATTGATATCTGCTCCTAAAGCTACACCAGAGACTGCCTCTAGCCTTAGTAAATCACCCGGTATCAATGCGGAATTCTTCAAGCAGGTTCTTGAACTGGTTCAAATCGTGTTCCCGAGGTTTGTAACCAAAGAACTGGGTTTGCTGTGTTTACATTCAATAGCTCTGGTTTCACGGACGTTTCTGTCTATTTATGTGGCAGGTTTGGATGGTAAAATAGTGAAAACGATCGTAGAGAAGCAGCCGCGGAGCTTCATGATCAAACTGATGAAATGGCTTCTGATCGCCATCCCGGCCACCTTTGTCAACAGCGCGATCCGTTATCTGAGTAAGCTCGCGCTCGCGTTCCGCACGCGCTTGGTGGATCATGCCTATAAAACGTATTTCACCGATCAGACCTATTATAAGGTCAGCAATATGGACGGCAGGCTGGCGAACCCGGACCAGTCTCTAACCGAGGATGTGATGATGTTCTCGCAGTCCATTGCGCATCTGTACTCGAACCTCACCAAACCCATACTGGACGTGGTACTGACTTCGTATACTTTAATACAGACTGCGAGATCTCGCGGTGCGAACGCGACCGGCCCGACTCTGTTAGCGGGTCTGGTGGTGTTCGTCACGGCGATGGTTCTGCGCGCCTGCTCGCCGAGGTTCGGTAAGCTGGTGGCGGAGGAGGCGAACAGGAAGGGCTACTTGCGTTATGTGCACTCCAGGATCATAGCCAATGCAGAGGAGATCGCCTTCTATAGGGGACATACGGTGAGGAAGCGCATAATGCACATGTGCATGTATAAAAATCAATACAGCATTAGTAATTGCGTTCTGGGGGCATTAGGCGAGGAAATGCATCAATCATATAGTGCAAATGTGATTGCTTATTAAATTACAGAGGACTTTTAAACGTGTCAGGCACAGTGTATACATGTGCATAGGCCTACAAAAAATGCAAAGGACGACACATTTTATAGGGACATATGGTGAGGAAGTACAAATGACCCTGGACCACAAAACCAGTCATAGGTCCTTTTTTGGGGGATGGGGGGGATTTACACATCATGATTAATAAGCTTTCTATTTGCTACGATAGGACTGGCTGAGATACAACTATTTGAAAAAACGAAATATTGAGAAAATCACCTTTAAATTTGTCCAAATGAAGTTCATAGCTATGCATATTACTAATCCCAAAATATGTTTTGATATATTTACAGTAGAACATTTACAACCTTCATGGAACATGATCTTTGCTCAATGTCCTGATGATTTTTGGCATAAAAGAAAAATCTATAATTTTGACCCATACAGTGAGTGTATTGTTGAGTACTGCTACAAATATAACCGTGCGACTCATGACAGGTTTTGTGGTCCAAAGTCACGTTTTATTTTACTTTTATGACATATTTTCGTTTTACTTACATATAAGTGAAATCAGCTTCCATACATAACTGAACAGGGCTTAAATTCTGAATTTGAATTGCATTCCATAATGAATGTAAGGAAATATAATTAAATTGGAATTTTAAGAAACTTATGTAACTATATATTTTTTTAACTACAAAGAGGTTTGTCAAGACAAGTGTTAGTGAATGTTAGTTTGACTAAACTTTTTTTGAAAGCCTTAGTGATAGGTAGACCGATAGACAGAAACATATATAGATAGTAATTTTTTTTCTGCCATATAGGCCACAATCTTAATGTATGTATACCTTATAGGCTATACAATCATGCCATTTCCCTGTTGCATAGTCTCTAGATAATATGAAGTGAATACCCTATACATTATACATCGTAAAAAGAGGTAGCTGTAATTGTTACCATTTCTAATTGATTTAAAACCAGTTCATTTCAATGCTACCATTTTTTCTGTGTATATGCTGCAAATTCTATAGTCATGCATAATAAGGCCTATATAGTCTATGTTTGTATACTGTAAGCAAACTTTGTAATTCTTTTTAATGTTTAATTTCTGATTTGCATAACTAGTCATGTTCTTTTTGAGGTCTGTCAATGGTCAGTGTATTTAATCTGTTCTCGTGTGGCAGGTGGAAATGAGGCAGCTGCAGAAGTGTTATAGTGTCCTGGCGGAGCAGATGAACCTCATTCTATCAAAACGTCTGTGGTACATCATGATTGAACAGTTCCTCATGAAATACGTCTGGAGTGGAAGTGGCCTGGTTATGGTGGCAGTGCCCATTATCACTGCCACTGGCTTTGCTGACAATGGTATGTGGAAGTGTAGATTGTGTAACTACTGTATATATATACAATCAGGGTTGCTGGTAACGCAATACAAGTAACGCGAGTTACGTAATAATATTAATTTTTTCAAGTAACTAGTAAAGTAACACATTAGTTCTTAATTTACTAGAAAATATCTGAGTTACTTTAAAAAAAAAGTCATGCCAGTTACTTTTTTCCATTTATTGATTGACAGTGCGCTGTGTGAACATGATCTTACTGTAGTTCTAGACTAAATATGAATGTCTATTAATTCATCCCACTCGCAAAAAACAGATTCAGTATTCAACCAAAATGAATTAAAACAGTGAAATGCAAACTCAGAATATGACGCAAACCTGCAATAATTAAAGTCAAGTCAAGTCACCTTTATTTATATAGCGCTTTTAACAATACAAATTGTAACAAAGCACTGCACAGTATCAAAATAGGCAAATTGTGTCAATAATGTAAAATGACAGGATTTAACACTCAATTATCAGCTGAATGCATTTCATTATTGAATTTAGTAATGGCATTGTCCAGCTTAGTTCAGTTTAAATAGCATCTGTGCAATCAATAATATCTGTGCAATCAAACATGTTAAACAACACAAATATATCTAATCTCATTTTATTAACCGATGTGTTTGCTGATGACCTTTGATGATCCAGTTCAACCATACTAATAATCAAAAATTACTTTAGCTAAATTAACAGTTGTGCTTCGTTGTTTTTTTTTAATTGCTGAAGAGTGTTGAACCTTCTTCTCCTGTGTTCTTCTGTACAGACGTGATTTACTCTTCCTTCAGCCTGAGGTTTATTCAATACACTTTTTGGTGTGAAGGGCTTTTACATTTGCTATAAATAGAACTTCTTGTATTAAAAACAAACAATCAAGCCCTGCTCATATTTAAAAAGTAAAGCAAAAGTAATGTAACGCATTACTTTCCATAAAAAGTAACGTAATTAGTTACTTTTTTAGGGAGTAACGCAATATTGTAATGCATTACTTTTAAAAGTAACTTTCCACAACACTGTATACAATCTCATTGCAATTTCTGTTTTGCCTTATTTAGTATTTGCTTAAAGATATCATGTTTCATATTCATTTGTTTCTTAAAGAGCTGGCTGACGGTCAGACACAAGTGTTGGTGAGTGAAAGAACAGAGGCCTTTACAACAGCTCGCAATCTACTGGCCTCAGGGGCTGATGCCATTGAAAGGATCATGTCTTCTTATAAAGAGGTAAAATATTAAACGTCCTCTTCTCTCTTGACCTTTTGCACAGTTATTTCATTTTTACATAAAATGAAATAAATGCTGTTTTAAGATCTATGTAAAATTGTATGGTTTTGAAAAAAGACTCTTATGTTCCCCAGGGCTGCATTTTTCTGTAATTTAATTACAGTTACTTCTGATGTAATTATGTCAAATGCTGGATAAACTATAGAATATTTCTATATAAAACAATAGCGGATTTAACATCAAAATCGAACATGGCATTTCGAGAATAATATATGCAATTGTATATTATTTAGTTTAAAGAATTAAGAGCAGTTTCATGTATATAATTGTATTGTTCAAATGGTCAATGTTGATAATAAGTTTTGCAATACTTTTTAGAGTAATTAGTATAGTAATCTTATTGCACAGTAACCAATAGCTAGTAATTCATAACTTTTTTTTGAGTAACCTACCCATGGTTCTTAATACTGTGTGTGGTTACATGGATGATCCCTTGTTTGTTCTGAACAGTTAAACTGAGCAATGTTCTTCAGAAAAAATCCCTAGTGTTCTGCAGATTCGTCAGTTTTCCAGCATCTTTTGCATATTCGAACCCTTTCAAAAAGGGTTTCTTTTTGAGAAAGAAACGTCTCGGGTTACTTATGTAACCATGGTTCCCTGAATAGGGAACGAGACACTGCGTCCCCTAGGGGTCGCTATGGGGAACGCCTTCAGCGTGACTCGTGTCTGAAGCATACGATATAAAAACACCACTTGTTGGCCGGCGACAGCCCATGACGTCACTACCGGCACGACCGCAATATAAGGGACGCCGGGAGGACACATCATTCACTTCTTCGTCTGATGCTTGCGTCCGAAGCATGGCACACAGCCTAGGGGACGCAGTGTCTCGTTCCCTATTCAGGGAACCATGGTTACATAAGTAACCTGAGACGTTCCCTTTCATGGGAACTTTGAACTGCGTCCCCTAGGGGTCGCTATGGGGAACGTTATACCCACGCTGCCATACTGAGGGGAGTGCAAGCCAATGTCGCGCAAAGGCCAGCACTAAGCCAACTGTACCAGGCTAAGGGAGTTGCCCCTGGGACGGTTGATGCTGTCAGTGACATTACCCTTTGGCCAAAGCCGAGCTGCATACCGGCAAAGGGAGTGGGGCCCAAGGCACAAACCTGGGCTTGACCAGCTCAAATAAGGGCACGAAGCTGCACAGGTAACCCTACCCTATGGGATTTTAGAAAGAACGCAGAACATTCGATGTGTGAACTTACCACTGGGTGGATTTTAGAAAAGTGCCCAGCGCTTAACGTGTGCACTTATATATATTTGGTATTACGTTCTATGGTTCGGGAGCGGAGAACTACTCATTCCTCGGAGTGAGAGGGAACTCATACACTCAGAAGGGAGCGGCATGCTCATAGATGACCCTCTATGGTGAGGGGAGCAATGCTAGCTCTACCAATAACGAGCTCTGGCTCCAAAGGGAGCGGCATGCTCATATGTGACCCTCTAAGGTGAGGGGAGCAATGCTAGCTCGACCGATAAGGAGTTCAGAAGGGAGTGGCATGCTCATAGGTGACCCTCTAGCTGAGGGGAGCGATGCTAGCTCTACCTACAATGCTCAGAAGGGAGCAGCATGCTCATAGGTGACCCTCTAAGGTGAGGGGAGCAATGCTAGCTCGAACGATAAGGAGTTCAGAAGGGAGCGGCATGCTCGTAGGTGACCCTCTAGGTAAGGGGAGCAATGCTAGCTCTACCTACAATGCTCAGAAGGGAGCGGCATGCTCATAGGTGACCCTCTAATGGAGGGGAGCACTGCTAGCTCTACCGACAACGAGCTCTGGAGAGCGGAGAACTCATTCCTCAGAATGAGAGGGAACTCAGCTTTTTTGTTTTGTCCTGGCTTAGCAGGAAATTTCCTCCTAATCTCGGTCAGGTGGAGTTTACGGTGGTTACAGGGGAATTAGAAAGGAATGAGAGGGCTTGCCTCTCTCTGACCCGCGCCTCTCTCTCACCCTAGCCGCAGGAGGGGGAGGGGCATGAGTCGCGAGACTAGCCTTCTGAGCCCATCTCTGATCCTCAGACCGAGATGGGCTAGGACCCCTGGTTGTTCGGGCTCAGACCTGGACTTTATAGAACCTTATCCAGGTCTTTTCAGCAGATCAGTCTGGTACGCCATAGTGTGCAACGAAGCGACGGTCTGACCTGATGCTGCATATGCCCTGCCATTTAAGCAAGATTGAGGGGCTTAGATGGCAAGGACGGAGCCTTGAGAGAGAATGTCTCGCCCACAGAGAGATAAGCTGGCTATCATCTCTTGCACAGGGGGCATCCCCTCATAGCCATTTTCAGCATCCCCTCAATGTCAGCATAACTAGTATGCTGAAACCTATGAATACGAGAAAAAATTGCTTTTTCCACTCCTTCTCAACCTCCACATCGAGATTTTGAAGAAAGGAAGGCTCGCTCGAGCTGGGGATTTATGGTAAGAAAGATTTATTTTTCTGATCCATAATCTCCAATAACTCGTTCATATGCAGTGCAGGAGGATTGAGAGGGTTCAGTCTCAACTTCCTCGCCCTCAAACATCTCCTGCTCTTCCTGGGCATAACCCAGCAGAGCACTAGCCGCTGAATCTAATGATGTCAGAAAGGTCGCAAAATCACAATCCAGCAGCTCACTCTCGTTCTCGGCCGACGCGCGCGAAAAGGGGCGGTCCCTCTAACTCATCGGCCACATCCAACTGCGAACCCCACGATTTCATTCGCCTCCGTGCCTCGGCAGCGGTGGGTCCCGAATCGCGGGAAGCAGACGTCTGCCCCTCTTTCCTTGAAAAAAAGGACAGACGAGAGCGGTGCTTTTCATAGAAAAAACTCACAGTGCACGCAGATTTTACCCTCAAGGACATCGCGTGCGTGCTCCTTGCCCAAACAAAAGACGCAAAGATTGTGTGTGTCATCGGGTGTCAAATAACGAGGACGCGGATCCACACACAATCTTAAACGCCTTGCTAGTGCTCGCCTTGCTAGTGCTCAGAAGAGAATGATGTGTCCTCCCAGCGTCCCTTATATTACGGTCGCGCCGGTAGTGACGTCATGGGCTGTCGCCGGCCAACAAGTGGTGTTTTTATATTGTATGCTTCAGACAGGAGTCCCGCTGAAGGCGTTCCCCATAGCGACCCCTAGGGGACGCAGTTCGAAGTTCCCATGAAAGGGAACCAAAGAAACTCTCTGAGGCCCAGCAGAGGCTGTATTTCCTCCGCCAGCTGAGGAAGTTCAACCTGCCACAGGAGCTGCTGAAACAGTTCTACTCTGCCATCATTGAGTCTGTCCTGTGTTCATCTATAACTGTTTGGTTTGGTTCAGCTACCAAATCCGACATCAAGAGAGTACAATGGACAGTCAGGACTGCTGAGAGGATTATCGGTGCCCCTCTGTCCAGCCTCCAAAAACTTTACACCTCTAGAGTGAGGAAAAGGGCTAAGAAAGTCACTCTGGACCCCTTACTTCCCCGGCTCACTCTCTCTTTAACTGTTTCCCTCTGGCCGGCGCTACAGAGCACTGATCACCGAAACAACCAGACACAAGAACAGTTTTTTCCCCCAGGCCATATCCCACCTGAACAACACATAACACACCCCAGTACTGGACATCTGTATACAACTCAACAAACCTTCTTCAGTATTTAGCACATACGTATGCACATTCACAGTTATGTCTGGACATTTGTTCCTTTTTCTGTATATTTTTTGTCTACTGTTATTTATAGTTTATTTTATATTCTCTTAAATATTTGTGTATTATTACCTTAACTTTATGTATGTTTGTACTTTCTGTACCGGAAGCTCAACTATTAAAAAAGCTTCAAACATTCACTGATGCTCCTGAAGGAAACACAATGCATTAAGAGCCGGGGGCTCAAAACTTTTGAACTGGATGAAGATGCCCACATTTTTCTTATTTTGTTGAAATATAATTTGTTTCTCATTTAGTACTGCCCTTCGGAAGCAACAGAAGATACTTGCATGTTTCCCGGAAGACAAATTAAGTACAATTTACCTTGATGTTCAAATTCAAAATGTTTTACTCAATTTATCATGTTTCCTTCAGGAGCATAAGTGAATGTTTGAACCTGTTTTAATAGTTGTGTTTGAGTCCCTCAATTGTCCTCAGTGTGAAAAGATGGATTTCAAAATCATACGGTCACTGCTGGAAAAGGGTTCAAATATGAAAAAGATGCTGGAAAACTGAAGAATCGGCAGGACACTGGCGATTTTTCTGAAGAACAGTACTCAGTTGAACTGTTCAGAACAAACAAGGGACTCATGAACAACCATCACAAAACAAAAAACTGTCGTGGATCATCCATGTAACCACACACAGTATTAAGAACCAAGGGTTCCCAAACTTTTGAAGGAGGTTATTTGAATAATTTCAGCTATTTGTTTTGTCTTGTGGACTATATAAAAAATAACATGCATTTTGTATGATTCCCTCTTATTTTGTTAAAATTATACACATTTTCACAGATTTTGCAAGGGGTTCCCAAACTTTCGCATGCCACTATATATATATATGCTTTATAACCTTTTTTTTCTTACAACAAAATGATGGGAACTACAAAAAACTGTCATGACAAAAATGACATTTTTCTTGTATAGCAGTACAACAGCAAGTGGCAAGATCACCACTACAGGAACTGAAACCAAAAAGGATGTGATGTCATGCAACAGTGAAAGCTGGGAATCTTAACGTAGGCTAGTGATCAGTGTTGGTATCAACTGCCACTCTGTTGACTAAGCCTGCTGGGCAACTTAATCCACCATCTGTTGAATAGAAAGCATCAGTCAGAGCCGCTTCACAGATGCTGCGTGTGTCCATTACAGTGTTAGATACTATAAAGCACAACAACACCCTATTTCAGACCTTTTAAATAGCACATTGTGTTTTAATTATGCTTGTCAACTAGCGTTACATGTGATTTGTTAATAATTCATATTTTGACATGTTCTCAAGAAATGTGAGTGGTACTTGTTACTGTAAAACCAGCTGCCATGTTGTTAGGGTGTTGTAAATGGTTTATAATATATATTAACGGACACTAAATCCACACTTCAGAGTGATATTCGAGGCCAACCTTATCCCATCATGCATCATGTTGTGGAAATTAATCATGATGCTTTTTGCCGAGATCTCGTGAGTTGTCACAGAAACTTTTCCAGTGTACGTAATATAGAAATAAAAATTCGATTTTACATATAATTTGGTAGTAAAACGTAAAAAAGTGCACGTTTTATTGGTCCAGACTGCAGAGATATGTATTTTATTCAATTCAACTTCTCTTTATCAACTGCTCTATATCACTTAATTAGAAACACTACAATATAATTCAATTGTTAAATACATAAAGGCAAGTTGATTTTAAAGTGCAACGTATTGAAAAATAGAAATAAAGTTCTAGAAACACTTTCACTTTTACTACAAGTGTGTCCCATTGGCCAATGAAAAGTTCTACACACACTTGTGGTCTTCACACCCACTTGAACACTTGGGCCAAATACAGGAAATACGTCATGTACTGTAAATAGACGTGTTTTCAAGCTCAAGGACCACAATTGTGGGTATTTGGACAAGCACTTTTTGTTCTTTTTGATAGTTTTACTCAATTGGAAGTCACAATAGAAGACTAAAGAACATAGTTAATCCAATTCTGAGACTATAAGTTGGGTATAAGCAAAAGTAGCTTTTTTAATATAACAGCGCACATCAAGCTAGCAAAGAAAAAAACACCTCTAGATTCTCAAACCCCTTAGAAGGTCACTTAACAAGTTACTCTCAGGAGACAAATCTTTCCTGTTGGCTCCATTGAGTCCCCAAAGGAAAGCACAATGTTTCTTGCCGAGGCTCTTGGGATGTGGTGTGTCTGCCTAAACAAAGAAAAACACTGGCTAAACGCTTCCTAACACATGGTTTGGATCAGATTAAGCATTCAGGCCAGTACTGTGCAAAGGATTGATCTATAAACTGCACACAATGTGTTTAGTAAAGGCTGATTAGCATTTTTGATGCTAGAATGCAGAAATTTCAGGTCACTTGTTTACATAAGTGCCCCACATACCTGGCCACTCGCTTTGGATCTGACATACAGCAGTTGAGCAATGCTATCTGTTGTTGGGTCACCTCAGCCTCTAGAGGACTCGCTATCACTCCAATCACTTACATTTGTTCTGTGTGCTTTAGGTCACCGAGTTGGCTGGCTACACGGCACGTGTGCACAACATGTTCTTGGTGTTTGACGAAGTCCAGAGGGGAATATACAAACGTTCATCTGCCGTCTCGACCGCAGGGGAGATGATAAGCGGGGAAGATAACCGGCCTGAGATGCTCATCGATGGGCCTCTGGAAATCAAAGGTCTAATGAATATAGCATGATTCTGCTGCTGTGTTCACCCAAAATCAAAAATGAGCTCACCTTC
This sequence comes from Gymnocypris eckloni scoliostomus, assembly GCA_027564155.1. Taxonomy (NCBI): domain Eukaryota; kingdom Metazoa; phylum Chordata; class Actinopteri; order Cypriniformes; family Cyprinidae; genus Gymnocypris; species Gymnocypris eckloni. The sequence continues at coordinate 22,614,915 of CM050432.1, read as the reverse complement.
ATGTCTAAACCTGTAGGACTTGTTGTCTTATGTGGAACATTAAAACCCACTGCAGAGAGAAAGTCATACAGATTTGGAACAACATGAGCATAAATTATTATTATTCCTTTCATTTCTCAGTCGTGCCCTTAACAATAATATTTTATTGGAATGAAATGTAACGAGATTATATTAAGAGAGAAGTAGAGAGAATATTCTTAAAACTTGATTGGCACAGGAGGCACTTTTTACAAAAAGGGCCTGATACTTTTAAAAATATAGCCAACAGCCAACTAATTTGGAATCAACTGGTAGTTTGTCATTCATTAACCAACTTATTTTACAAACTTATTTCATCCTTTTTACACATTAACTTAAATCACAGTGGTTTAATGGTTAAACTTAATGAATAATGTCAACACTACAATTTCTTTTAAACACATGAGGAAATGCAGTCATTTAATTGTTTTCCTACAGTGCTGTAGAAGGTTAATTTTATGTTTAGGTAATAGTTATATGTCAACCATCCCTACAGGTCTCACACGATTAAATAACATTTACAAAAAGAGGAATGGGATTCCAATGTGTACTTTATTTATGGCCATAACTTTCTAATTGATTGCATTCTAAAACTCTGTTTGATTGTATACATTTTCCACTCTTTCTACAGGCAAAGTGATTGATGTGGATAAAGGTATAGTCTGTGAAAATGTGCCTATAATCACTCCTAATGGAGATGTGGTTGTGTCCTCATTGAACTTCAAGGTTAGTTAAACACGAATAAACATTGAATGTTTAGTAGTACATATTTGGTCACAAATGCACTATTTGCTATACATGTACAATGATGATACTGTAGATATATTTCTTGTGTTATCAGATGATCATAGTTTTATATTTACACATGCAACTCAGAAACATGAAGTGTGCTAAACAAGTCAAGACAAGGTTATGAGGGGAATGTTGTTTGCATTGGGCAATGCAGAGTTTAGTTATTTATGGTTACCAAGCTACATGACAAATTATTGCATTAATATAGAATGTGTCTATATTAATCAATCATATATTTTGGTTTGTATCCATCAAGTTTCACATTATCTGACAAATAACCCAGTTATTGTAAAGTACCACCACACTTTTTAAATGTTAGGGTTTCATTGAAAGTTATATACTGTACATTTTACATAACCATGTGAACTGTATTGAGTTTCCTGTAACTGGTTATTGTGTGCAGGTAGAGGAAGGATGCATTTGCTGATCACAGGGCCAATGGATGCGGAAAAGTTCTCTGTTCCGGATCCTCAGTGGCCTGTGGCCCGTGTATGGTGGACTTCTGTATAAACCATCCCCTGAGCACTTGTTTTACATCCCACAGAGGTACAGACAACATTTACCCATAAGATCTCACACACACACACCTGTACAGAATTAGCAGTACTACACACCAACATTCACATTTCACACAAGGGCATTAACACTGCAAAAGTGGTGCTCCAAAGCAGGGTTTCATAGCCTGGGGAAAACCCTGCTTCCAAAGTACAATTGTGAAACAAATCCTTACCTGGGTTTAAGCGTAGTGTGAAAAACCCTCTACTGTACCAGCACTGTTATTACATGCAGAGAATTTCCTCACCGCCTGCTGCTTTTGTCACCATAGACCACTTTCACAACCACACACATATATATATATATATATATATAATATATATTGAAGGGTATGTTTTATGGAAATACAGTAAATAATTAAATGAAGAAATGTTATACAAATCATTAAAGTAGTGTTACATTTACAAATCTATTGCTAGACAAACCAAGTAATAAAATGCTCTGCAACTGTACACCATATTGATGACCCAAAAATACTGTAACCATTTATATACGTACAAGATCACATTCACTGTGTGCATACAGTAAAATGAGAAAAGCAACAATCCTTACATAAATTGCATAGGAGACTCAACTCACAATTATTTACAATAGGTTTCGATGTTAGCATGTTACTAAAGTAACAATGAAATACTCTACTAAGTATAACATGTATCTATACTGTATATGGGATTTTGCTTTAGATTTTTTTGCAAGAACCAGTTACTTTATTATGCATATAAATTTTGCTTTCTTTGTAGCAGACTTTGTGTCAAGAGTGGACCTACGAGGCATTAAAATGCATTTAGGTAGACGGCCCACTATGTTTCAGAAAAGCTACTGTCCATTATATCTGTTACATATTGCAAACGTTGCACCGCCAGGATTTGACTGCTGTAACCAGAGTCAGAGTAACTAAAGCGCTGTGAACTGCTGAGCGATAGAAACCAGAGTCCTCAGTAGTGAAATATTTACAGTTTCCTGCCGGTTCAAGCGCAGCCAGACCCAGGAAGCCCATTAATATTTTATACACAGTCTGTTGTGCTTATGTGACTATCTATCTATCTATCTATCTATCTATCTATCTATCTATCTGTCTATCTGTCTATCTGTCTATCTGTCTGTCTGCCTGTCTGTCTGTCTGTCTGTCTGTCTGTATATATATTTATATATTTTATATCTGTCTGCCTGTCTGTCTTTCTGTCTGTCTGTCCGTCCGTCCGTCTATCTGTCTGTCTGTCTTTCTATCTAACTGTCTGTCTGTCTGTCTGTCTGTCTATATATATATATATAAATATATATTATATATATCTGTCTGTCTATATATACATTGCTCAGCGTAAATGAGTACACCCCCTTTGAAAAGTAAAATTTTAAACAATATCTCAATGAACACAAAAACATTTTCCAAAATGTTGACAAGACTAAGTTTAATATAACATCTATTTAACTTATAACATGAAAGTAAGGTTAATAATATAACTTAGATTACACATTTTTCACTTTTACTCAAATTAGGGTGATGCAAAAATGAGTACACCCCACAAAAAAAACTACTAAATCTAGTACTTTGTATGGCCTCCATGATTTTTAATGACAGCACCAAGTCTTCTAGGCATGGAATGAACAAGTTGGCGACATTTTGCCAGATCTATCTTTTTCCATTCTTCAAGAATGACCTCTTTTAGAGATTGGATGCTGGATGGAGAGTGATGCCCAACTTGTCTCTTCAGAATTCCCCATAGGTGTTCGATTGGGTTCAGATCAGGAGACATACTTGGCCACTGAATCAATTTCACCCTGTTCTTCTTCAGAAATCCAACAGTGGCCTTAGATGTGTGTTTAGGATCATTGTCATGTTGGAAAAGTGCATGACGACCAAGGGCACGGAGTGATGGTAGCATCTTCTCTTTCAGTATAGAGCAGTACATTTGTGAATTCATGATGCCATCAATGAAATGCACCTCCCTGACACCAGCAGCACTCATGCAGCCTCACATAAGGATACTGCCACCACCATGTTTCACTGTAGGCATCATGCATTTATCTTTGTATTCCTCACCTTATGACGCCATACAGTTTTGAAGCCATCAGTTCCAAAAACATTTATCTTGGTCTCATCACTCCAGAGTATAGAGTCCCAGTAGTCTTCATCTTTGTCAGCATGGGCCCTGGCAAACTCTAGGCGGGCTTTTTGTGCCTGGGCTTTAGGAGAGGCTTCTTTCGTGGATGGCACCCATGCATGCCATTCCTCTGCAGTGTATGCCGACAGTCACTGGAAATAGTCACCCCAGTTTGGCTTTCTACTTCTTTAGATAACTGCAGTGAACTTGCATGTCGATTTTCTTCAACGCTTCTCATCAGAAGACGCTCCTGACGAGGTGTTAACTTCCGTGACGACCTGGATGTCTCTGTGAGATGGTTGCAGTTCCATCTTTTTAAATGTTTGTACCACTTTTGCTACAGTATTCTGACTGATAAGTAAAGCTTTGCTGATCTTCTTGTAGCCTTCACCTTTCTTGTGTAAATAAATTATTTTCTTTCTCAGGTCTTGTGACATTTTCTTCCATGTGGTGCCATTGCTGACAGCATGAAATGGGAAAGGGTTTTCTTTAAGTAACACCCTTTTATAGTCAACTGTCTGCTGAACACCTGTGTAATGAATAATTAGACTCACCTGTGGTTGAATTCTTGTTAAATTAGACATTTGTAGTCTAAAATTTAGCTTTGCTCCAGAGATTTTCAGTGGGTGTACTCATTTTGCATCACCCTAATTTGAGTAAAACTGAACATTTTGTTCTCTAAGTTATATTATTAACCTAACTTTCATGTTATAAGTTAAACAGATGTTATATAAAACTTAGTCTTGTCAACATTTTGGAAAATGTTTTTGTGTTCATTGAGATATTGTTTAAAATTTTACTTTTCAAAGGGGGTGTACTCATTTACGCTGAGCACTGTATATATATATATATTATATATATATATATCTGTCTGTCTGTCCGTCTGTCTTTATATCCACTGTCTGTCTGTCTGGCTGTGATATATAATACCACACAACCATAAATACTTAACTTCACCTTACATAATAACAGTAAATTACAGTAAAAATGTGTCATCCTCTCTCCAGACCATACATGTCCATCGGAACGTTACGGGACCAGGTCATCTACCCCGACTCTCTAGACGACATGCATGACAAGAGTTACAGAGACAAGGACCTGGAAGTTATTCTGGACATTGTCAATCTAAACCCCATTGTTACCCGGGAAGGAGGTTTGTACATGTAATTCCCACTTAGCATTATTAAAGTGTTTCACCATTTCAATCTCTTTTTGATTCTTAAAAGCATTATTGTGTGCTGCTGTGTAATAGGATTCCAGTTTTTTGACCCAGCTTTCCGCAAATTAAAAAGGACATTTTGTCATTTATAAAAAAATCTATTCCACTAATGCAAATGCATTTTGTAGGTAATTCACTACTGTGTCTGTTTACAGGGTGGGATGCTGAGCTGGACTGGAAAGATGTTCTTTCTGGAGGCGAGAAACAGCGTATGGGCATGGCACGCATGTTTTACCACAAGTAAGATGTCGTTGGACATATTGTTTTAATGTATTTTAATTTAATTTAAATAATAATCATAATTGATGCCTTTTTTTCAGACCTAAGTATGCTTTGCTGGATGAGTGCACCAGTGCGGTCAGCATTGATGTAGAGGGTAAAATTTTTCAGGCTGCAAAGGATGCTGGTATCTCCTTGCTGTCCATCACCCATAGACCCTCGCTATGGTAAGAAACATAAAACTTTACATTTCTTGAAATGAATCTTGAAAGAAGAGACTGTATAGCATACATTAATTATGTTATCCTAATTCATTTTCATTGATTAATCAGTATTTTCATTAAATATGCCCCTTTCCCCCCAAAACGATGTGATTCTGGAATACAGTTAATCATTGGAAACCAGTTATAAGTGTCTTTTATTTTTGCAGTTTTTATGATAGATAGTTTTATGATAGGACAATATTTGTCTGACATACAACTGTTTGAAAATCTGGAAACTGAGGGTGCAAAATATTGAAACAAATTGCATTTAAATTTGTCTTTAACAATGCATATTACTAATAAAAAAAAAGATATATTTACGGTAGGACATTTACAAAATATGTTCATGGAACATGATCTTTACTTAATATCCTGATGATTTTTGGCATAAAAGAAAAATTGATAATTTTGCTACAAATATACCTGTGCTACTTATGACTGGTTGTGTGGTCCAGGGTCACATATTCAAATTAGGTAGACAGTAAATTATTTACTAGATATTGAAAACAATATCTTCTATACAATATAATACAACATGATTCAATGTTATTTTTAAGTTTTGTTTTATTTTCATATTACACTAAATGAATGCATTAAAATGAACATCTCTCTGAAAGTATAGTAGTATTATTTATATGAATGTAAATATTTAGTAGGGAATTGTTGTGAATGAGTTTGCATAAAGGAACATTTTAGCAGTTACTACAGCAAAAACTGCATTGTACACACATACATAATATATAAGATTTCGTCAAATGATGTAACTTCATACTCTTCTCACCCATCCTCAGGAAATACCACACACACCTGCTGCAGTTTGACGGGGAGGGCGGCTGGCGGTTCGAGCAGCTGGATACAGCCACACGGCTCTCACTTACAGAGGAAAAACAACGCTTGGAGTCTCAGCTCGCAGGCATCCCTAAGATGCAGCTCAGACTGAATGAACTGTGTAAGATCTTGGGCGAAGATTCGGTTCTAAAGACGGTGGAGAACAAGGATGAGGACTGAAAGAAACCCGGAGATGCTTGATGTTGAGGAATACTTTTGGTACTTTTAATATTTTAGCAATGATTTTAACATTTGATGTCTATACATGACAAATCGATACTTAAATTGGAGTATATGAAGTTCCCTTTTGTTATTTATTGTTTTATTTTTATAGTTTTGTTTTGTTTTCTTTGTTTGCTTTTTGTTTTTGTTAATTTGTTTTATGTTATATTTTTGTTTTGCTGTTTCGTTTAATTAGTTTTTGTTTGTTTATTTGTTTTGTTTTGCTTGTGATCTTCTTATTTTTGTTATGTTTTCAGCACTTTATTGAACATATTGCCCAAAATGTTGCTGTATAAAGTATGTCTCAAATGATGTATTATTCCTTTCCTAGATTAACTCTTTCAGCTAGTTATTATTTAGGTAGTGTACTTCAAAGGATGTATTGCTCATTTTTTTATTGATATTTTAACTTAAACAACTTTCCTCCATATCCAGAAACAAAAACATGGTATCTTGTAGTAACAACAATAGTGATCAAACTTTTTTTTTACCTAAACATTTAGTAATGGAAAATCATGTAGTTAATTTACAAAACAAGCCTTTACACAATCAACCTTTGAAGAACATAGAAAGAGAAAATGTGATGAGACTATTTTATCTGTAGGTCATTGTGTGAGTCAGCTGGCGAGCTCTGGGTTTAAGACAGCAGGTTTCTGGTTTTCTGAGCAAATACAATATGCTGGATACACACAGTGAGGGCACAGGACACAGCAGGTGATTATGTTGTGTCCACACTGAGCTGACATACAGACAGAGAATGTGTGATTCTGGGTCACCGGACTAAGCGAGAAACATGTCCATCATCATATTTAGATTTGTTTCTCAGTTCTACTATTTCATGTCAAGTTATTATTAGGTTGTTTCAAAATGTATTACACACCCTATGTCCTTTCATTCAGACTGATATACTGTGATGTTTGTCTGACAGCTGTGATGTTTTTATCTTTAATACATTTTTAACTTTTCATTCAAATACTGAATTTTTGTTTATTGTTATTTAGTTTGAATCCCTACTTGGTTAGAAGATTTCATTGACTAGTTTGCTAGTCTTTGTGAGCAAATACAACAACTATGCCGGACTCAAAATTACCGTAATTTTTTTAAAGAACACATATTTAACCAGAACCTTAAATGTGCCCTCCTAGGATGTGCTTATATGGATTACAAATATTAGTAAAGTTTTGATCTGCATCCCCAAAAATAATAAATTAACATTAAAATAATTAAATAGTTTTTTGATAGTCCATTGTCACCTGACATTAATACCTATGCTGACCTAGGTTGAAGAATAGCTTACTAGGACTTGGGGGGAATAAAATCACTAGGTTAAGTAAAAGCACAAAGAGGTCCCTGGATAATACCTGTACTGATATACAAAAAATACTGCATTTCAAGAAACTACTGGAGAACAGTACAACCGTTTCTTGTTTGTATAACTCCTTGCCCGTATGCTAGGATATGTTTTTAACCAATCTGATTTTTTTATATATATACTTGAATTATATGTGAATGAGGCTTGACTATGTCAAGTGTGTCAACAATCAACACACTGTAATAAAATCAGCCTGTAAATAAAATGTTACAATCAAAAACATATAAAGATTGTGATTTGTGAAATCTGTCTGTCTGTCTGTCGACAGAGTAAGTATATTATATTACGTGTATATCTATATCTATTCCATTTCGACTGATTAATCAATCTGTCTTTCTGTCTGTCTATATCTATCTGTCTTTTGTCTAACAATGATTTTTAACTTTGAATATGTTTAGAAATGGCAATTTCATCCTGAAATGGCAGTTTAAAAGGAATCATAGAAACAGTTCCCTTTATTATTTGTGTTTGTGTGTATCTATCTATCTATCTATCTATCTATCTATCTATCTATCTATCTATCTATCTATCTATCTATCTATCTATCTATCTATCTATCTATCTATGTCTCATACGTGCAATACTGTGTGTGTCCAAAAGGAGGCGCTTTAAGATTAACACTTTCTGTCTCTAGCCAATCAGCAGTTACAAAGTATTCAAGAGGCTTGTGCTATAATCTTTAAACTAAGTTAAAACAAAACGAATGAATGAATGACATGAGGAGCAAAATATAAATGTATATTGTACTGGATATTTTATTTGTATCGGAAATGTTATATATAATGTACATGTCCCAAGCGAGCCACCTATGCTGTCATATGTGGTTTTGCTGTAGAGAGGAGGGCGTGGTCTGACGCGCTCGATGAAGGCGTGGCATGGTGATGTCATCCTCAGGATAGCGTCGCTCTTCAGGGCACTGAGGGCAGATGATAGTGTGTGTGAGCGCAGTTAGACACGTAACGTGCTGCGCCGAACACGAGATGTTTTATTTCATATTTGCATTATTTTCCTGTTAAAAAAGGACCCGTTTGAATCATTTGAGCTTTATAATGGCAGAATAGACGCGGGGAGGGACGCTCTGTTTGTGTCTGCTTCTTAAGCCGATAAAGAAAAGGAAAATCAGCTATATTTATCTCTTGTGTCCTGACCGGGAACATGTCTTCGGGGCAAGACGAGAGCTCAGTGCGCGTGGCTGTCAGGTATAAGAATATACATTTTTATATACATGTACATGTAGTATTGAAGAGCCTATAAAGTCTCACTGATGCTCCATATGTGCTTATTTATGGAATTACTTGGTTAGATTTCATTGACTAGTTTGCTAGTCTTTGTGGCATACATCCGGACTCAAAATTAAGTAATTTTTTTTAAAGAACACAATTTAACCTAAAACCTTAAATGTGCACTCCTATGATGTGCTTATATGGATTATAAATATTAGTAAAGTTTTGATCTGCATCCCCAAAATAATAAATTAACATTACACCAATAATTAAATCGTTTTTGATAGTCCATTGTCACACTGGCATTCATACCTAGAGAATAATACTGACCTAGGTTGAAGAATAGCTTACTAGGACTTGGGGAATAAAATCACTAGGTTAGTAAAAGCACAAAGGGTCCCTGGATAATACCTGTACTGATATACAAAATACCTGCATTTCAAGAAACTACTGGAGAACAGTACAACCGTTTCTTGTTTGTATAACTCCTTGCCTGTATGCTAGGATATGTTTTTAACCAATCTGATTTTTATATACATGCTTGAATTATATGTGAATGAGGCTTGACTATGTCAAGTGTCAACAATCAACACACTGTAATAAAATCAGCCTGTAAATAAAATGTTACAATCAAAACATAAAGATTGTGTTTTTGTGAAATCTGTCTGTCTGTCTGTCGACAGAGTAAGTATATTATATTAGTATATATCTATATCCATTTCGACTGATTAATCAATCTGTCTTTCTGTCTGTCTATATCTATCTGTCTTTTTTGTCTAACAATGATTTTTAATTTTTAATATGTTTAGAAATGGCAATTTCATCCTGAAATGGCAGTTTAAAAGGAATCATAGAAGCAGTTCCCTTTATTATTTGTGTTGTGTGTATCTATCTATCTATCTATCTATCTATCTATCTATCTATCTATCTATCTATCTATCTATCTATCTATCTATCTATCTCATACGTGCAATACTGTATGTGTGTGTCCAAAGGAGGAGCTTTAGGATTAACACTTTCTGTCTCTGTAGCCAATCAGCAGTTACAATGTATTCAAGAGGCTTGTGCTATAATCTTTAAACTAAGTTAAAACAAAACGAATGATTGAATGAATGAATGACATGAGGAGCCAAATATACATGTATATTGTACTGGATATTTTATTTGTATCCAAATGTTATTATATATAATGTAAATGTCCCAAGCGAGCCACCTATACTTGTCATGTGTGGTTTTGCTGTGTAGAGAGGAGGGCGTGGTCTGACGCGCGCTCGATGAAGGCGTGGCATGGTGATGTCATCCTCAGGATAGCGTCGCTCTTCAGGGCACTGAGGGCAGATGATTGTGTGTGTGAGCGCAGTCAGACACGTAACGTGCTGCGCCGAACACGAGATGTTTTATTTCATATTTGCATTATTTTCCTGTCAAAAGAGCACCCACTGTTGGATCATTTGAGCTTTATAATGGCAGAATAGACGCGGGGAGGGACGCTCCGTTTTGTGTCTGCTTCTTAAGCCGATAAAGAAAAGGAAAATCAGCTATATTTATCTCTTGTGTCCTGACCGGGAACATGTCTTCGAAGGGCAAGATATGAGAGCTCAGTGCGCGTACTGGCTGTCAGGTATAAGAATATACATTTTATATGCATGTACATAGTATTGAAGAGCCTATAAAGTCTCACTGATGCTCCATATGGGCCCGCCTCTTATGTACCTGCTACAATGTCACACCATCATCAGGGCTTGTATGTTCTGAGCTCATTGTGTTTCCAATTTAATACATATAAGATTATATGCATGCACGTGGCATTATCTTTTACCCTATTTACCTTATTTGTAATCCTAAATCAGGCAATGGCCTTATTGTGTTGATAAAACATATCTGATGTAGAATTAAAGGGCTAGTTGCTGTTTTACAGTAATACAAGATTAACTGGGTTATCGATTACATATATTTTAGATATAGATTTTATTTTATTTTTCCATCTGTTCATGTCTGACTTCTATTGATTAAGAGGTGGTCAAAACTGTCACTGCATGTGTTATTTTACAGTATGGCTGTAAGGCATATTGTGTCTATATTGCATTGTTTAATAAGACTAAAATATTTTGACTATGAAGTATCTTTTACTTTACTCTTCTGATTATTAAACAGGCTTAGATTATTATATTCATACTTTATTATAGGATTTAGGTTGTCTTTTTAAATTCTCAACCAGTATATTTATTTTTCCTTGTGCACTGGTGTGAATACTTTGTGTAGATGACATACACATCTATTTTTATTAGAACTTATTTTACTCTCTTTTTAAGCTGAATTTATGCTTTATGACCTTGTTGTGTTTATAAACATGGACTCGATGTTTGATATGAAATATATATTTCCCTTCATTTTTTCTATATGTTTAGTTCTATTGATCATTTAAATTAGGTTACTATAGCAAAATTACAGTAACTCTGTGGGGCCTGTTATGATTATTATGTGTGTTTATTGATATGTATATCTGAGGTTTTTATCAGAATACATTATTCTACTGAGTGTCTCTTGAGCTGATGTGGGGCTACATCTCAAAATGTCATACTGTAATCAGGGTTTTTAGGTCACATTTGTATTGTCAGATAATAGAATAGTTTAGCTAATGCTTATTAGTTTAATTGGAAATAGTTTAGCTATTTCTATAGTTTAGTTAATGTTTAATAGTTTAGTAGAAGCAGCTATGCTAATGCAATATTTAATATACTATGGCGCCCCTTGTGGCAAAACTGAGATTGCAACACATACAGCTTTTTGAATTACGTTTCAGTACATAATGTGTGATATTGAAAAGCCATTATTACGAGCATGCGTGTGTAAATTACGTTCAGGCTTTAAGAAGTTACTTGTGTTGACATAAGCCACATTTCCAGTTTCTTACAGTATATCTCACTCACCGCAAAAGCCTAAAGGTTTAGCCTGCAGATATCACAGTGTTTGTTCAAGCTTGTTCTATATATCTCAGAATTGCTTTAAGGAATGTCTTTAAACTGTGTATCAGTGGCTTTTCTCTCCACTGGGAATGACATGAGGGTTTTAGTGGCTGGCTCAGTATCATAAAGACAGTAGCGTTTTTTGTGTCCTTTTAAAATAAAGTAAAGGTCAAAGGCCCTGAGATCTAAACTTTAAATCTTCAACATTATTGGAAAACAATCCATCATTCTTATTTGTTTGTGAGTCCAAAGTCATCATGGCAACTGTTTAATTATCATTACGTCAATGACAGTATCTCTTGTTTGTAAAACCACGTCTGATGAGGCCCAAAGCCGTGTGTTTTTACTGGCTAGAAACACACGTGATTCGGGAAACTTAGTCATTTTTAGTTTATCCAGGCTGCGGTTAGTTGTTGATATAGTACCAGTTACACTGTTGCTTTCTAAAGCACGTCATTTATCTTGTCTTCAGAAACTCTTGGATTCATTCATCTATTGTTCTCCTAATTTGAAATTGAATAGGTTTCTGATGCACAGATGCTGCTCATTGGGAACGTCTTTAATAAGTCACAGCTGGTTTATGTTGAATTTTGGGTTGACAGACATTCAAACTACAACCTATCAAGGGCCATTTATGCTTGTGAAAATGTCCGCATATTTATGCTGAATATGTTTAATTCATATCTATAAGTTAAATGTAAAATATGAATATATATATATATATATTTCCTATATGATGCTGCTTTAATGCCACTGCCACATTGAAAAATTAGAATAAACTTATTAAAAAAAAATTGTTTTGTTGCACGAATAAAGCCTGAAAAATTAGGAGACTGAAATAATTTTATATTGTCAAAAAGTACTTAAATTAACTACATATTATATGAAAATACATGATTAACACTATAGGAATAGGATTTCATTTCATACTGGAATTCTACACATTTATTCTACAGTTTATTTTTAAATTATTTCAGATTATATCTCATTATAGTTCAAGTTTATTCTTAAAACTTCACGACTTTGCTCTGACTTCATCAATAAAGACTTATTATGGCATTATTCTCAAAGCATTACAATTTTAAACGCTGCACTAAACACTCGTCATTCTTCTTTGAGCTGAAAGCGTTAGACAGCATGTTTGTTAGGGCTTACATGTATAGGTTTGAGCAGTTCTCTTGTGGCCTGTAAGATTCCACCACTGGTATATGCAACACCACTGGTCACAGCATTAATATTTTAAGCCTCTCGTCTTAACAACGAGGTGCTTTGTGGAATTACGCTCCGAGTCTATTGAATTGGTCTGAGGTTTGCTTAGATTAATGTATCTCTGTTTGCTTATGGCATGCATGTATAGTTTATTACTTATTTGACCTTTAATTGTTTTTAGTCTGAAAGGTAGTGTGTTTATTGAGCAACTGAATCACAAACTCAGATTTACACACTTTCCTTTGGTTAAAATGTCACCATGGTCATAAGGTGCAAAGCAGCCAGTTTGGTTGCCTTCTGCACAAGGTCATAACTGGGTCAATAAGCAGTAAAGCAGTTTTGTTCAAATATTAAGTATTTGAAAATGTATCTCATGATGTCATGTGGTAATTCATGATGTTTATAATATTACTACTACAGTCAGAAAAATATAATAATTAAGATGTCTTAATGTTTTTGAAAGAAGTTTATTATGCTCACCAAGGCTGCATTTGTTTACAAATACAGTAAACAGTCATATTGTCAAATATTGTGCAATTTATTATTTTATTATTATTATTGTATTATTATTTTAATGAAATGTATTCCTGTAATGGCAAAGCTGAATTTTCAGCAGCCATTACTCTAGTTTTAATTGTCATATGATCATTCAGAAAACATTGTAATATGTTGATTTGGTGCTCAATTATCATCAATGTTATTGGTACCCAATTATTAATAACTCTTCTTGTTATTGTCAATACTAAAAACAGTTTTGCTGTTTAATATTTTTGCCTTTTTTGGTTTAATCTTAAATACCCCAAACTATTCAATGGCATGGTTATGGCAGCACAACATTAATATAATAAGAAATCAGCATATCTTAATAAGGATCATGTGACACTGAAGACTGGAGTAGTGCTTCAAATATAATAATATTTCACACAGTTTTTAACTGTATTTTTGATCAAATAAATGCAGCATTGATGAGCTTAACAGATTTCTTTCAACAATAATAAAAAATCTGAATTATTCCAAACCTTTGACCCATAGTATGTGAAAGATACATAACATGCAATTTCAATATGCACCATATATTTAACCATTGTGTCCTTGTGAGTATCCTGAGTAATCCATGTTTCCAGATTTTCAGAAAAAGATGGTGGACTAGATGAAATCAAGAGCTCCACCTTCTGTTGCAACCCAAATTGACTTTCTTTAGATCTTCTCATGATTATTTATGAGCCAGCTGAGCAGAACCAACCCTAGAAACCATCTGTCATGTGAATTGATGAGTTAACAGACTCACGTGCACTCTGGGTTGGGTGGTTGTGTATACAAAGACGGTGACATTAGTACAGCTGCTTTAATGTTTAATTAAGCAAAGGAGGCATCTGAGCATGTTAAATGCCTTGTTGAACTGTGAGACACAACAATTTCCACCACAGCTATTCTGAAAAGCCAAAGATATGTATAGTTTTTATTTCTCCTGTCACCTGGTCTTTTATTTGGCTCTTTTTTCCATCCATTTGTTTCCCTCATATAATGTATCTAGTTTAAATAGAAAAGTACTTTTTATCAAGGCCCTACTTCATAAAGATATCTTGAGTTAGATAGCTTGTGTTTTGCTTTTGAAATAACAAATGTGCTGATTATGGAAACAGTTTATAAAAAGACATTATTAGAAATAATTCCCACCCCCAATATAATTGTAAAAACAACTAAACTGATACATTTTCTAAGAAAAATGTCAACTTAAACTATAAATGGATAAAATCAAGTATTGTAGCATTCAAAAACACTTTACCTTTTAATATCTCCGATCCAAAAGCAACGGATTCTTTCCATGTATAATTGTTGATGTTTTGTGCCAATGAGCTCATGGGAGTAAATGTGGGTGGATGTTTTGGGTCCTTGTTTTCATCAGTTGTCATATTTTTTCCTCCTGCTTGACCCTTAGGGTGGGAGTCGACCAACATCACAGTCACCTGTGGCCTTCCTGTCCATAACCTTACATGTGTGCAGTGAGATCTGTGAGCAGGCATTTAGCCAGAATGGACATTTCCTGTATGTTCAAGTCAAGCCAACCTAATTTGCACTTTCCAGAGCGATCGGGCACAGCTGATGCTTTAAAAATGCTCCCCCATTTTTAAAATACACAAGAGACACGTTCATCCTGACAGGATGTTAAAAAGGTGTTAGAGTTTGAAACAATTTAAGCTTTATGTGCAGCATCTGTTACATGCAGAAGATTAATTCAGTAGTTTGTAAAAAGAAATGCAAAGCATTTACATTTGAAGACAATTAGTGCATTAATCATGATTAATCGCATAAAAATTTAAGTCTTTGCTTACATAATATGTGTGTGTGCTGTGTATATTAATTATGTATATGTATATAAATACACACACATGCATGTATATATTTAAGAAAATTATGTTATGTTTACATATTAAATATATTTATATGTAATATAAATATACATATAAATACATACATGGATGCGATTAATCGTGATTAATCGTTTGACAGCACTAAAGACATTGGACATAAAACCCTGATTAGATTTGGTTTTAGTTTCTAGCAGTGCACATTAAACTTAATAATAGGAAACAAAAAACAAGCTTGTTTGTGCCTGTTTATTAGGTCATTTAATTGAAGTCCTCAGTAAAACAGTATAGAAGCACTGAAATTCAAAACTAATCTGTGCAAATCCAACACTATAATCAGGCTTTTAATCGGGACAATACAACACAGATAAAGTGATAGTTTTGTTGACTGTTCAAGGATGGCAAACGGAAAATGAAGGCAGGGAAGTCATCACATGCTATTTCTGTCTCCTATGCACTCGCCGTGGTCACTCAGTTACCCAGGAATATTCTGTTCCTGCTTGGGTTGCAGAACCTTGGATGACCTTTCATTGAATTTGAACTATCCAGAGTTACAGAAAAAGGCGATTTCCATGAACAGGATGTTTTTTACAGCAGTTCCGTGTAGAGTTCAGTGATCATGTTACTTTTCTGAAATGTTTGAATAGTCAGTGCATACACATATGCAAAGTAATCGTTTAGTCTCACGAAGCCAGTATTTTGACTATCAGCGAGTCTGGGCTGCTGTGCAGTTTCATACTTTATCCAAATATGCAAACACAGACTTGCTGTAAATGCAATGCATTGCAAGTCCAATAGAGTTACCTTCAAATGTCTATGTCATTAAACTGGTGTTATTATTCAGTTAAGTAGCTATAAACATACAGTAATGTCTGTTATAGCGCCCTCTGTGGTAATCGTAAAAATGAAACATTATTTATTTGCTATATAAATTCTGGGGTGCATTTCTTAAAAGCATTGTTAAGCCCTATTTGCACGGCATTAGTAATACCTGATGACCTTCAGTCATTTGTAATAATCGCGCAGGTTGTCTGTTATCGTAAACCCGTGTGAATCGGCCATGTCTGTAATTTGTAAAGTAAAAATTCCCCCGCAAATTAGCTACCATATTTCACCAAACACAGAGGTCCTGTGATAATATTAGTCCCATGCGAATCGGCATCTCTGTGCCTGCATTTGGCAGGGTCGAATTACATTTTTCGAGGTTTTTGTTTCCTGTGCGCCTTTTTGTCCATCTTTCGTGAAGAATGGAACTGCGTTTGAGAGTTTTGTTAATATCTTGGGTGCTGTCATATCGCTATACTACACCATACAACTATACAATTTGCAGACAGAGAAAGCTGAAAAGGTTTATAGGTTAATACGTTACAAATAAATCAAGCATAAAAACTTGAGATATTATTTCAACCTGGTGAAATGTAAATGAAACAGGCGACAAAACTATATTAGTTTATTTTTTTTAATCCATCTTAGCGGACCATAGAACGGGACTCTTAAAGCCTTGACATCGTATCCGGGAGACAAGTCAGTAAATTAGAGTAAAATCACAGGCTTCGCTTATCCCGTGCAAATGCACCACACAAAATTCAGATGTGGGGGGGTAATTTTAAAATCACACATGGTTCCCAGATAATACTAATCCTGTGCGAATAGGCTTTAGTCAACTATGGTTGCAAGTTCCGTTGTTACCAACATCGTGAAGTTTGACAACTGGTTCCCAAAGACCATAGTTCCAATAAACGTGTGTAAACAGCATCATACATGTCTGTTGTTGGAACTACAATTTTAGCCACTTCTTATCATTTTTGTGTCATTTTGTTAACCATCTGGATTTGTGAGTGTGCCATTATGAGGCTGTTTATCAAAACAATACAGGTTGCATAGATGAAAGTTATTATCTTACTTATTATAATAACTAAACAGTCATGAAGTGCCATTATAGTTTTTAAATGTGGGTGTTGTAGATATCGCAAACGCGATCTGTTAGCTTATTTACTGTATTACTTTGTATTAGGGCTGTCAAATTGGCTGACAAACTACATTCAAATCTTTTACTAAAATATTATCAAAATTCGAATTAAATTCGAATTTAAAAGGCATAAATTCAGTTAGGAAAAAAAAGCTTTTGTCTTCTCTCCTGAGGCCACAAGAGGGCGAATCGAGCAAAATATGACCAAATGCACATTTCTTCAAAGTAGGACTGGGAAATATGAGCAAAGATTCATATCTCTGTATTTTTTGGCTGATTTACGGTATACGGTACATATCTCGGTATTTTGTATTTGGATTAAACAAATAAATAAAGTGAATGTAACCATGTAGGCATATATAATGTGCAAAAAGTTAAAGTTAAAATCACATTGCATTCTAACATTGTAACATTTCGATCTAAAAACAAATGTACATTTACTTAAAAAAAAAGAAAAATGACAAAAAGCACAGACTAGGCTAATTGAGTAAAAAGGCTATTTTGATTACCCAATTACAGTCACTTTACAGTTAGTACTATCATACAAATACACTTGTAGGTTTAAAATGTCCAACTACAAACATTTCAGCAAAATGTATATTTTAGTCAGAGTTATTGCGCTCATATTTCATTGCGCTCTATCTGTTTGATGCAGATGTAGGGTTTAGCGGAGAATCACAAGATGGAAATATTTCCATGGCTGTCTAACATTTGCAGATGGAGAATATACCTGTGAAATGTAAGCAGGGCTCTAGACTAACTTTTTGCACTGGGTGCACTGGTGCGCATAACTTTTTTTCTTAGGTGCACCAGCACAAAAGTTAGGTGCACCCACATTTTCGTATAGGCAATATTGACTAGTAAACGATTAACTAACAATCTGGTCAACATAAAGTTCTTTATTTGAAGCACAATTCTACAAGAAAGGTAACTTCTTGTAAAAAGTGTTGGTGCTTAAAGTGCTTAAAGTTAAAACATCTCAAGATAAATTAAATAAAAAGAACATCTAAATTAAGTGTTTTAAGGGCGTCAAACTGAACATCTCATGGCTCAATGTCTTATGGACTATCCTCCATTGCAGTCACATGCCCCTCGGATGGACAACTCCTGTAGTTTGTCCTTCTTGATCTTTGTCCTTGGCTAAACCAGCTGGCCACACTCTCTCTAGCATCAACATCTTCCAGACTTGGCCCCTCTACACTGATTCATGTCAGATCTTCCACTGTGTCTGAATGAAGGGATGCTCTAGTGCAGTGCTTCTCAAACCCTCCCCTTAAACCTATAAAAAATCCAGTGCCCCCATCCCACCTCAAACTACCAAATAATTTCACTAAACATTATTAAAAAAAAGTATTTAAAGAGGAAAAAGAAAACACCTGGTCTGTCTGTGCTCATACTGTATTTTTAATTAGGCTTTTTTAGTGTTTTATATACATAAGATACAGTAAGAACATGAACAAAGAAACAAAGGTAAACAAACTGACAAATATACCATTTGTCATACCATAAATCAAATGTACAAATGAAATAAAAAAAAACACAGTGATTAAATTTTTCCATGAAAGTCTACTAACATTAATGTTCAGGTAAGTAACAAAAGAAATCTGAAAGTGATCAAATATAAATGAACTCTGCAGAGTTGTCACTGTATATATTGATAGATTAATGCTTATTAAAGCTACAACTTTATACAGATTAAGAGCTGTGAGTGATTTTCTCTGTGTTTTGTTCTTTGATTAACATTAATGAAGCACCAGTCTGTCACTAAAACAAAATATTGACACACAATTTTCTCCCAACTGTTCTCGTTCACTTTAAGACATAAACTGTCTTTAAGTGAATACTCTCCAAGCCGGTTTTTACATGCTTTGTGTGTATTTGATCGTTTGGACGCGTCTGAAGCTCAAAGTGTACTTTGCCTGTCAGTTTTAGAGCGCGCCGCGCAGGCACATACACGCGCGCACACACACACACACACACACACTTCAGCCTGGGGAACAGCGTCTCTCGTGTGGATTGTACTTTCAACATTTTATTATCAAACATGTCCAGCAATTTAGTAACTGTAAAGACGGCATTTTACAACAATCGACAGACGATTGATCTGATTCTGACGTTAAGGTTTGGTCAGGGAGGAAAGAATGCGCGCCGCTGTGAAGAGAAGGAAGTTGTGCTAGAAGAAAGGCGGCTATACTACTTAGAAGCCAAAATAAAATAAAAACCCATTAAATAAACTTAGTTTAATATAACAGCAACAGGCCTAAAGTGTAAGCATGTTTTAATGGTTAGTTCTCTTCTATCATAAACAGGGCTTTCATGTTGCGCTGCTGTTGAAACTCCTCCACGTGAGCGATCAAGGCTTCTGATTTGGGAATAGCAAAAATGCATCATAGACAAACGTTTGGGTCCGCCTTCACTCTCTCTGATTGGTGAGAGTGAACCACTGATAATCTCACTGATTAGACCACGATATGAGCCTAATGTGTGTCTGTTGTAGAAGCACAGGGAGACTCAGAGTCGCGGATACTTTTTTTTCTGTTCTCGAACGGCTGGTCGCACAGGTGCGCCCTCAGATTTTTTTTAGTCGCACCCTTGAGAAATTAGGTCGCACGTGCGACCAAATTGGTCGCACTCTAGAGCCCTGGTAAGTTATGCATTTAGGAAAAGAGCACATAGTTCAAAACAGCGCATCACTGTCAGAGCCGCTTTAAACTCAAAGATTTATCATTGCTGAAACACGTTATTTATTATAATAGAAATCATATGTTCACAAGGTTCATGTTTACGCTGTTAATATGCTCGTTCGCTAGCAAGCTATTTTCTTAATCTAGTAATAACATATATATATTTTTTTGTTGAACTTACATTAATTGTACATGGCTTTGGGCTCTCTTGTGTGAGATGCGAGTGCAACGATGATAGATGTCCCTCTAGAAAATGCAATAAATATGCGTTCTGTGTAAACGGATTGAGTTCAGTTTTGAGGTAAACAACATCATCTCCACATTGATGTTCTCTTTTTCCGCAATATTTTGAATGTGCAGCACCGCATCGAGTGGGTTCAACTAGACAGGCTAAAAAAAAAACATTAAAATGCAACGACACCTCATCATCGCATCTCGTGTGCCAAGCTGCCTGACGGACACCTAAAATTCGAATGCAGCGTTTTGTATTCGAATGTGGATTTTTATTTTAAATTCGACGAATATTCAAATTCAGATTTTTTTTGACAGCCCTACTTCGTATTACTAGTATAATCAATGGAATCCAAACCGATCAGTATGTTTATTAGTCAGCCTATCCAGAATCAATGCAAAGAGTCAATCTGTGTTCTTGTGTGTTGACACTATGGAACACATGTTTACTATTTTATTATACTATAAACAAACACTGGAACTAAGAAAATCTATTTTGAATTTTGATTGCAGTTTTCACACTCCATTTTCGTTTCAATCTGAGACAAACCAAGACTTGACTAATTTTGGTTTTAAGTTTTGGATCCAATTCATGATGACGGAATACAGAGATCTCATATCGAATTATGGTAGCGTCAAAACAATCAATAAATCAGCTGTTAATGAGATTAGGAAATAAAATGTACTCATAATAGCACTCTAATAGGGTCATGTTTTTCCAGCGCAGGATGCATCAGTACTTACCCATCTGTCTCCATCTGCTTTATTGGATTTTTTAAAATGGTTTTATGCTGCCAGTTTTGCTTAGTTTACTTTTTGAAATCATTGTGAGCTCAAAACATTTTAAAGGTCAAATGATCCCATAGAATAAAAAAATGACCCTTGTGCTTCTGGCTAATGACTAGATAACTGTTGGACTTGTAGAACATGGTCCAATCCACTTAAGCTACTGATCTTTTCCATGGAAAATAGGAGGCTGTGGCGATGTCTTTGTCACTGTAATCTCAGTAATGAGGCGTGTGGGTTGAGGTTAATGCGATCAGTCAGAAGCTGAGCTTCATTTTATGCCTTGTGAACAATGTGTGACCCACCTCATGCATAACATTAGATAATACGAATGTTCAACTTTCCAGAGAATAAAGGTCTCATAAAGGTTCAAGAAGTTGTCAAATATGTCATTAAAAGTATTCCATATTAATCAAGTGGTCTGCAGAGTCACAGTTTTTTTATATAATGAAAAGATCAACTGATAAAATATGGTAAAAGAAGATTAAATGTGCTTCCCATTTGTGTTTAAAATATGAAAAGAAGAAAAGTCATATGAGGTTTGAATTTTGATTAATTATTATTTTGTATTTGGAAATGCCAAATTTAATTATTATTATTGACTGGACCAAATGATTATTTCAGGTGTCACCAGAAATTAAGTGTTCACTGAGTATATATTGAGGATAACAGTTCTAGTACTGCGTGAGTATGCTTTTAAACAGCAGATTAATTATTAATTTAGACTCATTATTGTCAGTTATCTTCTCTAGTTTTGCTCTTAAAAAACAAAAGCAGAATCAGTGCTTGCATGTCTCAGAGCAACACACAGTAGTGACGTTTCATTCCTGTATCCTGTAAGTCTTCTTAACTAAATTATAGTAAATAACAGTATATATAAAAAAGTAAAATACACAAACAAAAATTACTCATTCATTATACTATATTATATAATATATTATAACGTGATTTCTCTGTGCAAGGTGCAATAGTATGATCATTAATTCATTACTTATTCCTTATAAAAATATATTGCTTGCATCTGTCCAAATGGAATCTCAAACAATCCTGTTTCAGATAAGCACTGGATGTTCATTTAAACCTAATTCTCAAATCTGTCTGATGAGTGTTTTGTGGAAGCTTTTGAAAAAGGGAATATATTTCAGTCTCATAAACGTCTCACAATATCTTTTACAGTTTGTATAATTACACATGCAGAGGCTTAGTATGGGCTCACATTGACATCATTTGTGGTTAGGGGGTTCTTAAAGTGCATTTGGGCCTACAAGACCAATTTATATATCCTCAAGTCTTTAAAGATTTATAGAGGTCAGAGGTCGTCATTGTAATATGGCTTATTTTTGAGTTATGTGTTCATGTATCCTCTCTAAGCTGCATAGAATGCGCTGGCACACACAAGTAACTCTAAAACTGAGGAAAAAAGTTAACCCTTGAGTGACTGTATTTAGTATTTTAAAGGGTTTTGGAGACACTGGAGATATCACTGAAAAAGACTAGATGCACACAAAGAGTGTTTGACTAGCATCGCTGTCCTAAAAGTGACATCACAGCTGAAATAGTGAAAAGAAGCTTCCAGCTGGAAAATCATGTTACGTACAGAGGTCAAAAACAGAGTAGCACTGTTTAAATTATTAGACACTGATTCAGTAGCAGTGTGTATGCACCGAATTGTACATGAAATCTGCATACAAGTGTGTTCACGAACAAATCAATCATGAACTGTTGTGCAACAAAGGCAAATAAAAAGCAAAGGTAAATAACATAACTGAAGAGCTCTCAGCTTTACTGGAGACTAACATTTCTCACAGACTCTAATGCATTGAATCCTGGCATCTCTAGAATGAGCAATCTTGCCAGAGTGAACTTTTTGTATTGCATATAAAGTACTGTAGTACAGTTTATCTGAAAACCTTCATTCAGTATTCAACTAAATGTAGTATTCACTTTTATATATAAAAACGTGTATTATATGGTAGTAAATATTCTTAGAGATTATTTATGCAGGAACACGATAGTGGACTTTGTATAGAGCATAGATTACTATGTATGCCATCCGCTAATGTAAAGGTAGCACTTTATTTTACAGTCCTGTTCCTCATATACATACTATGTTCTTATTGTAGTAATTACAAAAGCTAGGTACTAACCCTGATCTTACCCCTAAACTTAATCCTACCCCATGTAGTTACCTTATCTTACCTGTACTTTCTTGGGTATGTACATTGTAAGTATATGTAAATATTTTCTGTGCGAGGGCACCCTCTGGCGTCCAGTATGAATGAAAAAGACATCACCCCCCGGTTTCACAGACAAGGCTTGAACCTAGTCCTAGACTAAAATGTAACTCGTAGCTGTTTTAACTGAATTAAACTTGCACTGACTGATCTTAAAATATATCAGTGTCTTTGTTTTGTCTCAAGATGCACCCCAGTAATTTTTTTTTTTTCTAAGCATGTTTATAAAAATTATTTAAATGTCCTTACTTAACTATTATCTAATCCTGGTTTAGTCTAAGTCCTGTCTGTGAAATCGGGCCCATGTGTTTAGTGCTAGTGGCCAATCCAATTAATTGGTTATTTTTATATGTATCGGTTTAGGCACCGGTACCATTTTAAAAGTATCGATTTGGCACCGGTATCGAAAAAAAACCAAACGATACCCAACCTTAGTATTGATGGACTGTGGATACTGATTTGCACAATGAAACAAAACACAACGGAAACAAGCCGCAACAGAACGGAAACAAGCAGCAACACAACGGAAACAAGCCGCAACACAATGGAAACAAGCCGCAACACAACGGAAACAAGCCACAACACAACGGAAACAAGCCGCAACACAATGGAAACAAGCAGCAACACAACGGAAACAAGCCGCAACACAACAGAAACAAGCCGCAACACAACAGAAACAAGCCACAAAACAACAGAAACAAGAACATTGCAAATTCTGCATGAGACTTGTATAACAATAATAATTTACTTTCACACACTTGTTAATGTTAATGTGTGTTGGGTTTGCATCTACAATATGTGAATGAGCTCACAATTTTTATATCATAACCTTCAAATTACTACTGTAATTCTTTGTTATTAATTTTCAATAAATAATCTGGGTGGACCAAGAGGATGCTCTGTGCTCTTAATATTACATACATTAGTACATCAATTCAAAATTCAAGTTTTTCTGTGATACGTCCCCTTGAAAAATCAATGTAATAAGGGCTAAAAAGTAAAAGGCAGAGCAGCAGGTTGTGTTGAAGGAAAGGTTTAAATAATGAAAACAGAAAACAGAGTAAATGAATCCCAGGGTGTGACTGTTTACCCATCATGTTGCCAGAGCTTCCTCTCTCGCTCTCCTCTAACAGAGAACGTCTGTGTTCATTAACGAACTCTGGATTGGAGTGTTTTGGCACTTTCCATGAATACAGTATGCTTGAAGACCTTTTTAAATCTTTGGAGGCTCTTTTTAAAATAGATTTGTTAGATAAACCATTATGTAACAACTAACCTAGTATGAATAGCTTATAAACATAACAAATTTGTATCGACTGTTAAAATAGGATTTTTGGCCTGTCCCACCTCAAAGATCTTGACTTTCTTGTCTGTATCCATGAAATAAAAACATATCAAATCAATATAAATAAATATAAAATATCAGATCAATAGATTATTAGAATATACCAACTTTTTAACTGTAATACAACAATTCACCATTATATTCATTCAAAATTATTTGTTAACAGTTTTTTTATTGTTCATATAAATAATTTGCCTCTTTAACTTAAACACTCTATTTTTCAGGATTCGTCCACAGTTGGCAAAGGAAAAGATAGAGGGATGTCACATCTGCACGTTTGTGACCCCTGGGGAGCCCCAGGTTGTTCTGGGAAAGGACAAGGCCTTCACGTTTGACTATGTTTTTGATATGGACTCGCAGCAGGAAAGTATCTACAGCAACTGCACTGAGAAACTCATCGAAGGCTGTTTTGAAGGATATAATGCTACTATCTTCGCCTATGGACAGGTAAGACTGTAAAATGGAAGTGTTAAAGTAAAGTAATCCAATCCACACTGAACATTTTTGTTTTCAGCCCAGAACTTTCTGGTCCAGACATTTTCCATTTCAGCCTTAGAATTCCATTAGTATTATTGGAATTATTATTGAATTAAATGTTCTGAACAGAACTTTTAGCACACTCTCATGACAGTTTGAAACTATATATTTTATTTTGGCTAATTTGTATGAATCTTATTCATAAGTTTGCATACAGTGTTTTTATGCGACACTTATGGTTTAGGGTTGTAAGTTTAAGGTGGACCTTCATGCTTCCCCATAGGTTAAGCTTACGGGGCTGTCACGGGATGAACGAACGACTTGAAAAACCTGAAGACTCAAAATGTGGACTAATTCCAGTACAGAACCTATAGGATGGTGCGCATGCGCAACTGAACGAATCACTACCCGAGACGACTCGTTCTTCTGGAGTCACATTAAAGTGAACGAATCGTTCAAGACCGATCCAACACTAGTGGCTAGCCTTTGCAAAGAAACATTCCACAACTAGTACAGTGATATTTATACAGAAAACATTCTTTGTTTCAAAGTTAGTCATCTGATTATACTGTGCATGACAAAATTTGCGTTTATGAATTACACAGACAGGGAGCACGGCGGGATAACAATAACAACATAGCTGGTCTCATGCCATCACAAACTTTATAAGACCAACTTCTGATTATTAGCTCGACAACTTCAAGCGATCGACTCACATTGCTTTCATATGCAACTTTTAACTACCACTTTTTTATTTACAATCATTCTGCTAGCACTTGAAGGCAGCATCAGTGAAAACAGACAGAGATGGTAGCTTTAGCAATTAGCCTTACAGAGTGCCAAGAAGCTCTTTCAGAAAGGCAATTTGGAAAACAAACGTGTGATACTTACTTTGTCTGGAGCTGAATTTCGCACACTAACCGTTAGTATTGATTCCTAAACATTTCAGGGACGTTACCCATTTTTTCCAGGATATTTCCTTCGAAAATTACATTTAACCACAGGAGTTTATGGCGACTCCTATGTTCATTAGTTCATTCTTGCATCCCAAGACACAACACTTGTAAAGCCTCTTTGGCTCTGAAATTGTATATATCCCCAATAATGGCAGACTGCAGCTTCTCACTCAGGGCTGTGATTATGCTAATAGGACAGAGAGTGTCACAAAAGGGCGGGAATTTTTCCCTTCAGTGACGTGAACAGAGGGAGAATCTGAAACCGCTCTTTTGGATAGACTGTTCACCATTTATTGGTTTTATAAAAAAATGGGTTGGTGGATTTTTAACATTATAGACTGGTTGTTTTCACACACTGCAGCCACACAACTGTGTTCAAACACCTTATAAAAGTGATTTTTGCATAATAGGTCCCCTTTAAATCTAATACTGTAGTGATTAAGTATTTTTGTAGGCTAACCTGGAAGTTAGCATCCCCCTAGTTCTTTCAACCAAAGCCCAACATAATTTTTCAATAGGCTTTAGGCTTACTGGTTTCCAATGTTAGGTCTTCAAAATTACCTCACCATTTACAATTGTTTTTTTTGCCCCTTTATCACTGGAAAAATCAATTAAGCTATTTAAAAACATGCATCCTCAAATAGCTTTCAGTGTAGTACTTATTTTTTGTTTTTAGATTGTTTCAGGAAAAAATGACGGAAACTTAAACTTGTTGGAAGCATAATAGTGTTGATGTTGAAGACATGCAATTGTGGTGTAGTTCATTTATAGCCTATGTTTAGCCGACTTATTTAGGCTGCAAAATTCATAAAAGTTGTGTTGCTAACTACATTTGTAATGGGATAATTATTTAATATATAAATGTATACATTTAAACGTATTATCATTTATTTTTTTGTTTGTGTATCATTGTTATATTGACAAAAACTTGGTAACATTTTTGTTTGTTTGTTTTTTAATATTAAAACAAATTAGCAATTGTGGAGCATGCTACACAGCAAGCATAGCAAACAAACCATGAAACTTCTCTCAGAACCTGAACGATGGACATGTTCAGACAAGAATTCTGGATTTGTGTTAGTAATCTAACACTAATAGATTATTAAAAAGTCTAATCCCCTCAATCCAAATGCGTCAGATTTTTTTGTGTGTGTTTTTCCCCCAACAGAGGTAGTGTGTTACATCTTAAGTGCTTTCTTTGAATAATGATATAAAAAACTCTCCCTCGTGAGAGTCATGCCTCTTCGTCAGCCTTTTCTGGCTTTGTTAAATCTCCCCCTGTTGTTCTGGGGTCTTGTCTTCCTGTCAGCGTCTCTTTCAGTGAGTGATGTGCACTCAGGCCCTGTGTGTCATTCCTCTGTGTGTCTATGGAGACAGGGACCCCAAACTTCTTTGTCTGGACTGTTGCCTTGGCTAAAATAAAATGTCTCTGCTTCACTTTTACCACACATATCAGCAGCACAGGCAGATTTTCCACAAGACTTTTTTTTGTCGTTTTTTTATTAAGACTATACGTTTTTTTAACCCTAAATTAGATTTGACTCATTCTGTGGAAAGATAGAGAGATTCAATAATTTGTTGATTATTGACTGTCTGTCTATCTATCTATCTTAATGCTGTCATATGATTAATCGCGATTAATCGCATCCAAAATAAAAGTTTTTGTTTACATAATATATGAGTGTGTACTGTGTATATTTATTATGTATATATAAATACAAACACATGCATTTATATATTTAAGAAAAATATGTTGTTTATATATTATATATATCCAGTGCAGATCCTAGACTTCTGCGGGCCCTACGCAAAACTGTTGCCGCTGGGGTTGGTGAGGTTATGGTTGTTATGAAAGAATGGATGAAACGCATTTGTCCATGTTTCACTCCGTCTCAAATCGCGCTCGCAGAAAGGGCTTGAGAAACAGTAGGCTATCTCTTCCACGGATCGGTACGCTTTCAACATGATTTTTTTGTTGTGTTTTGTTTTTGTCTCAAGCCTTGTCAAGAAACTGTACAACATTCACGTTACGTTGACAGATTTTTATGTAGAGAGGGTGACTGGTTTTGTGGTCCAGTGTCACACACTAATATATATATATATATATATATATTAGTCAGTTTATTGCAAGTCTTTTTTTTTTTTTTTTTAAGCGTCACATTTTTTATTTAAACCCTCCAGAACTCTTGCCCAAATTATTTACTATGTACTTGCATTAAATTGCTGTTTGTTTGAGGTGTTGTTGTTCTTTATGTCTTTTTTTTTGTAGTGTATATGTTTTACTCGTGTAAATTCCATGTACAAAAATAGTTTCAAAAAAGCATTGCCCCATTCACTTTCATTGTAACTGCATTACTGTAAATGTTTTCATCTTATTTTCATGTTTGTGCAAACTGAGGAAAAAGTTGAAATGAACTGGTTTAACCTCACATCTTCCTGAATCTTTTCAGACCGGTTCGGGAAAGACCTATAGCATGGGTACAGGCTTTGATGTGAACATCAATGATGAGGAGTTGGGAATTATTCCACGGGCTATCATCCACCTCTTTAGAGGCATCGAGGAGCGAAGACAGGCCGCCACAGAACAAGGGCGACCCGTACCTGAGTTTAAGATCAACGCCCAGTTCTTAGAGGTAAATAACAACCTTAAATGTCAGTTTCTCTTGTATTTTGGTTTCATTTGAGCTCAAGAAACCACCATAAGCAATCTTTCAACTGAGAGGGGTGTTATATCTCTATATCTTTGCAATAAATTAATTGCATCATTCAGAATTCCAGGAATTCCCCAATTAACTGTTTTTGATCATCACAAATCCTTATTTTTGTTTTTAATTTCTTACTTTTTGATTAAAAATCGTTTTTTTGTGTCACTTCCCTACTAATGCACAACATGGGTCTAAAATGGCCCATATTCATTTCCTATGTTATTTCAGTAATGGATGAGTGTTTCTTTGCTGAATCTCTGAAAGTAATTTTTTACTATCATTTATTATTCCAGTTCTTTAAATATGTTGTTTTTGAATTTCACAAATCATTTTGTTTATTTTTCCTTCCTTACTTTATAAACAAACGCAGTTTTTGTATTTCCTTATCAGTTTTACACACTTGGGTCTAAAATGACCCGTATTAATTTCCTTCGTTTTTTTCAATAATGTCTGAGTGATTATTTGCTGAATCTTTGAAAGAAATGCATTTTATCATTTATTATTCCAGGTATACATTAAATATCTTGGTTTCGATTTCCTTAAATCGTGCTGTTTATTTGTCGTTTCGTGGCAAAAAACAACAACACATGTTTAAAGTGTAAAATCTGTTGGTCTCAATAACTGCTAAAATAATTATTTTAACTAAAATGTATTTGTCATGCTTGCATAGATGGGTCATTTTTGACCCGTGTGTAAACTTGATGTAGTAACACAAAACCTAGGGGAAAAATATAAATGTACACTAAATGTATTAATTTTAATCAAATATACATTTTGGTAATTGTAAAAATATATTTTAAATATTCATGGATCATGGAATTTATAGATCAGAGAATTGTTAAATGCTGGAATAAACATATTTAAAAAATGCCCAGCGAAGTATGAAATAACATAGGAAATTAATATGGTTCATTTTAGACCCATGTTGTGCATTGGAAGTGGTTTTCATAGCTTGTGCATCAAAAGATTAATGGAAGTGAAGATGTTGAGTTATCTCTCCATATCAGCACTGAGGTTTAAATTTAAATGTATCTGATAAGTGTAACAGAGCTGCTGTCATGCAAAGGGACAGCATGCCACAAATATAACACGCCTGTCGTAACTTTGGCAGAGATTGGCAGACGTTGGAGATACATGTTAGCATACATGTCTGAGCTTGGCTAATTAATTACTTAACCACTCCTGCATATTTTCAGCTGACTAAGGTGTGGTGTTTTGTTTTTTATAGTTGTACAATGAGGAGGTGCTGGACCTGTTTAATTCCACTCAAGATGTGGAGGGCCGCAAGCAGAAATCCAACATTAAGATCCATGAAGATGCCAATGGAGGGATTTACACAGTGGGAGTCACAACACGAACTGTTAGCTCAGAAGCAGAGGTTGGTTATATACTAGGTTTTGAGGACATACACTATATTGCCAAAAGTATTGGGTCACTCCCTTCTAATGAAAAGTTTGACTACTTTAGTCATTTCCATGAGTACAAATCTTAATGTTTAAGCATATAATGATATTCTAGAGAATTGTGTGCTTCTAATTTTAGTTCTAATTAACAGTTTGGACATGACCTTTTTCTATTCTAACATGACAGCACCTCTGTGTATAAGACAAGGATGAAAGAGAAATGATGATTCAGTCAGTGTGGAAGAACTTGTCTGGTCTGCAGAAAGCCAAGTCCTAATCCCAGCTGAACACCTCGATGTGCGACTTTAAATGCAGACCTTGAGCCAAAAATTCATCACCAAACACAAATGACTTGTACATTCATTATATGGACAAAAGTATTGGGACACCCCCTTCTTTAGAAGAGAAAAAGGCACTTCCAAACTGTGGAAACAAAGATGGAAACATAATTCATGTACTTAAAACATTTATTTCCACCTCTGTTGCAACAGTTTTGAAGTGTATGAAATTAATGTACCCATATTTTCCCATATGTCATTGGTGTTTGGTGATGAATTTTTGGCTCAAGGTCTGCATTTAAAGTCACGCCAGACTGAAAATAAGGCTTGAAATATTTCACTCTATGTGTAATGATATATGGTTTTCACTTTCTGAAATGAGTTACCTTTTTCATGATATTGACAATTTTTTTAGAACCTGTGTGTGTGTGTGTGTGTGTGTGTGTGTGTGTGTGTGTGTGTGTGTGTGTGTGTGTGTGTGTGTGTGTGTGTGTGTATAAATGAATATATTCTGAAGTATTCCTGTGCTGTCAACTCAATTAATCACATTCATTTAAGAAATGTATGTACTATATATTTATATTTCTGTATAATATACATACTATATAATGTAATTTGAAAATATGTATACATGTAAATATTTCTTAAATACATACTAGTGCTGTCAAACGATTAATCGTGATTAATCGCATACAAAAAAAAAAAAATTGTCTACATAATATATGTGCGTGTACTGCATATATTTATTATGTATATATAAAGACACGCATACAGCATGTATTTTGAAAATATTTACATATATTTACATGTATATATTTATATTCATATAAATCATATCATATAGAAATGTTTATTATAATAAACTTAACATATTTTTCTTATATATGTACATGCATGTGTATTTATATACACATGATACATATAAACAGTACACACACAAATATTCTGTAATATACATGTATACTTATTTAGGATGCGATTAATCATTTGACAGCACTAATATATACATGCATTTGTGTGTACTTATATATACATGAAAATATACACAATGCGCACACATATATTATGTGAACACAAACTTTTATTTTGGATATGATTAATCACGATTAATTTGATTTGACATTATTAAAAATAATATCTTTGATTTCGATTTCTTAATAAAAAAAATCCGTCCATATGGATATCCATAAATGCTTTTTTCAGTTGTTTTAAATAAAAGGTATGTTTATTATATTTATTTGACATTTTTTGTCCGTTTTTAATACAAAATACAAATCAATTATCAGTCCATTTTATGTAATGAACATATTAATAAAATACATTTATAGTAAACAAATTAATTTAAGTAAGTTGTATTGTTTACGTTTTCCAGATTTATACAAAAATAAATCACAAAATATAACTTTTTAAATTATGCATATAAAACAGATCTGTTGTTTATTAGTTAATTTTTCACAACAATACAACTTTTTAATTTATACATATACAAAACATATCTGTTGTTTATTAGTTAATTTTTCACAACAATACAAGTTTTAAAATAAATTGTATTATTTGTATTGTACTTTGTCTTTTTATTAAAAATATGTTTTTTAGTTTTTGTTTCTTTATAAAAATCAAGGATCTATAGATTTGTGGGTTGTTTAAAAATAATGTTGTTTTTTTTTACTTTATTTTTTAAGATTGTCGGGGGTTTTTTTCTCTTTCAAATAAAAGTTGATCAGTTATTTTAAAGTTTAAATGACCTGTCCATCCATCATCATCAATCCATGTCTTCCGCCATTGTCAGTTATGCTCAGGAGAGTTGAATTATCCCACTGTTGATTACCCATAATTCTCCTCTCTGTCTCTTTCAGATGATGCAGTGCCTCAGATTGGGCGCTCTGTCCCGCACCACCGCCAGCACTCAGATGAATGTCCAGAGCTCACGCTCTCATGCCATCTTCACCATCCACCTGTGCCAAGTTCGCGTCTGTGCCTCAGACAATGTAGGTGGCGTTGCCTGGCTATCAAATCTCCTACAGCTGGAAAACACTGATCACAATGTCACACAACTGTGAATGAGTGTCTGTTACACTGTTTGGTCGCCTTGAAAGTGTCTTCACTGAATATTAGACACATGTTGAAATCTTTAAAAAAATATATATATATTAAGATTTGATTGAAAACAAACTTTAGTAAAATTGTAGTTTAAGATAAGTGTGTTAGCTTTGTATTATTGGGGTATTTAGAAAGATTGAGTTATAATATACTATAACTCTCTTCCGTTTTTAATTTGATGTTTTCATTCAGGACACGGAGACTGATAACAGACTGGTGAATGGCTCCTCAGAAGTTAACGAGTTTGAGACGCTAACAGCTAAGTTTCACTTTGTGGATTTAGCTGGCTCTGAGCGTCTGAAGAGGACAGGGGCCACAGGGGACCGAGCCAAAGAGGGCATTTCTATCAACTGTGGACTGGTAAGAAAAGAAGTGGAAAATAGGCTATATATATATATATATATATATATATATATTTAAGCATGTTCACAGCAGTAAACAAGGACATAACATTCTTTTAATGTGAGACATCTACTGTATATTTGGTCTGTATTACCTTTGATAACTAATAATGTTGTCTTTGTGTTATGGTGGTAAAGTTAGCTCTTGGCAATGTGATCAGCGCTCTGGGTGACAGGAGCAAACGCTCCACACATGTGCCTTACCGTGACTCCAAGCTCACTCGCCTGCTTCAAGATTCCTTAGGAGGAAACAGGTGAGCATCTGTACATTACTTCAATTTTTAGACATTTTATTAGGAGATATTCCAGGTATTTGTGCAGTTTTTTAAACATTGCCTCTCTTCTGTGACCTACAGTCAGACAATGATGATTGCCTGCACCAGTCCATCAGATAGAGACTTCATGGAGACGCTTAACACACTAAAATATGCAAACCGTGCTCGCAACATCAAGAACAGAGTGATGGTGAACCAGGACCGGGCCAGTCAACAGATCAGCGCTCTGAGAACAGAGATCGCTCGACTGCAAATGGAGCTCATGGAGTACAAAACGGTTTGTGCAGCGTCTATATTTGTTTCAAGTTTGTGTCAGAATTAGATTTTCACCAATGTCTCTAACATGTTTGTGAACAAGATTTTGTTTATATAATAAAATGAAGGAACTTTTTTTAATTTCAGTTTTCCTTATTTAAATTAGTAAAGTTATTATTTTTTACATGAATAAAATTTTAGTTAAATTACCTATAACACATAAAAATATAATATAATGTTGCATTTTTTTTTTTTTTTACAGGGCAAGCGTATGGTTGGTGAGGACGGTCTGGAAAGCATCAATGATATGGTGCATGAGAATTCCATGCTGCAGACAGAAAATAATAACCTGCGTGTACGAGTGAAGGCAATGCAGGAAACCATTGATGCCCAGAGAGCCAGACTCACCCAGTTACTCAGCGACCAGGCCAACCAGACCCTTGCCAGAGCAGGTACAAACAATGACGTGTAAATATCAGATATTTTAGATTTACCGGTAATGCTAATGCTAATGCATAGCAAGAGAAATCAAAATCAACAATACTAATGCTGCAATTTGAAATTAAACTGTTGAATTGATATAGTTAATTAAGTGAATGAAACAAGAAAGAATGTAAGAAATAAAGAAGAAAAATCAAATGTATTTATATTTTATAGGAAATATAATTGTAGCAGTGTAAGTGTATAACGACATGTTTAATCCATCAGATAGTCCCAAACTCCAATCCTGTTGCCCAGCATTTTTTTTGTTGTTGTTTGTTTGCTTTTTTGTGTTTTTTTTTATTGATTGATTGATTGATTGATCTTTTTTAATGTTTATTTTGTTTTGTTGAAATACGTTATTGTATTTATTCTCTTTGTTTAGGTTTAGTGCCAGTAAATATTTAAAAAGGTCATAGAAACTCTGTTTTTTGTTTTGTTTTGTGTTGTTGTTTTGTTTTGGAAATAGTTTCAAAATGTTTTAGTTAGCAGTGAAAATACTCATAAAATAAAATAAATCTAAAGTGGAGAAAACTTTTTAATGAAGAACATTTCTCTTTAATGTTTAAAAATATATATATTGTGAGGCACCTAATTGGATTAATTGTTATCTAGGCGTATTAAGATCTAGAGACAAGAGGGATCATTTCCTTCATCTATAAAATACATTATTGTGCTGTTTTTACATACCCAGCTAAATTTTCTGTGACTTTTTGCAGGTGAAGGGAATGAAGAGATCGGAAACATGATCCATAATTACATCAAAGAGATTGAGGAGCTCAGGTAATGCAAAGTACACATACACCCATATAAGTTCTTAAAACCTCTTTATATGTGTAATCTTTGTGTATGGTGTGGTCTTCAGGGCAAAGCTACTAGAGAGTGAGGCTGTAAATGAAAACCTGCGGAAGAACCTTTCCCGTGCCTCCACCCGCTCTTCATTTTATGGTCAAACCTCCGTTACCCCCAGCCTCCTTGCACCAGAAAAAGAAGCTACAGACATAATTGAAATTGCAAAGAAAGACCTGGAGAAACTGAAGAAAAAGGAGAGGAAGAAAAAGAAGAGGTAAGCTACTGATATTGATGCTTAACCATGCAGCTGAGGAACAATACACTCTGATTTCCTTTTTATCCCTGGACAAAGGAGGGCGTGTCAGGGATTGTTCTGATCTGCTGTATGCCTCAGATATGCGGTATACAATTTCTATGCTTCCTCACAGGCATCCTCATTGTGATGAGTTGCCTCGAATAGGAAACATTAGCAAAATCCTGTAAAACAAATCCATTCATGTAACTGTCAATCTTTGTGACAAGTTCTAACAAGTCCACATGCAACAAGGCAGCTGACCAATGGCAACTAGTTATTACAACTTAGATAGTCATAGTGAGTCATAAATTAATGTAATTTAGTAATAATTGATAATTTTTGTATCCTTATTTTACAAAATTATCTACAACTCTTGAATAAAAGTAGTGCTGGGCAACAAATTTTGCGATTAATCACATCCAAAATAAAAGTTTTTGTGTACATAATATGTATGTGTATTGTGTATACTTAAAGACACAAATACAGTATATATTTAGAAAATATTTACATGTACATATTTATATTCATATAATATAAATATATTTTATATATAAGCATAACATATTTTTCTTAAATATATGCATGCATGTGTAAGTATATATATATATATACATAAAAATATACATACACATATATTATGTAAACAAAAACTTTTATTTGACTTTTATTTTGGCTGCGATTAATCATGATGAATTGTTGCCCTGCACTAAATATAAGTATATGTTTTAAGTATAAACACTATAGTTTAAGTTTAATACAAAAAAGTATTTGAGAGTGTAGAGAGATTTTTAATGTAATTTGCAATGATTCATGGGAGTGTAGTCACCGCTAAGTTTTGTTTACATTAGATTCTTTTATTCAAAAAAAAAAAAAATGGACATATTCCTGTTCCTCACATTTTCTTCTCTGCCGTCATCTCTGGCACTGTGGTTCCTCTTACTCTCACTCATCTCCACCAAAACCCCTCACTCTTGAAGACTCCAGCAGATGGATGAAGGTGCTCATGAAGATCTTGAGAACGTCAGGTTGGAGAATGTCATTGAATGTAGTTGTTCCACTAACTGTAGTCAACGCATCACGGAAAATTTGACCCATTGTACTGTCCTCTACTTTTCCCTAATTTAACACTTTAAACATCAAGGGTTCGAGAGTTTAGTGTTTATGAGTCTGTTTCAGACCTAGTGAGCTCCCTTTGTGCCTAGTATCTACATAGTCAACAACACCAAATATTGCTCTTCAGGTTAAGCGCATGTTAAAGTTTGACATTAGCATGTTGCTAAGCTAACACTCAATTACTAAAAACAAGATAATACATAGTCAACAAATATTAGGTCAAATGGTCCATTGGCAACTATTTTTTATTGAATCTTGGTGATATCTAAGTATTAGTTGTCATTATAGCAAAGTTATCATTAGCATGTCACTATAGGCTAATGTTTTGATGCTTTATGAAGCATAAAAATACATAGCACACACAAATAGATGTCTTGTGTGAAAACTATCGATGAACTTGTTACAATTTGGGTTATTGTATTGCCTTAAATGAGATGCTGCCTTCAATTTGGGTCAAAAGATTGTCCAAGGAAGCAGCATAATTATGTCAGGAGGAGCATTTCTTTGTTACCTTAAAATGTTGTCTAGGAACAGTTGGTAGCTCACTAGAATTTGGAACACAACTTCTTTTATCAAAATCTCTTTCATTTAGTCGGGTTTTTATTCTGGTAGCTCTTTAAGATGTGTAAACATCTCCCGTTCATGTTGATCTCAATATATGATGCTTTAGAGTTTTCTTTATAGTTTAACAATGTAATAGGCTCAATTAATTAACTAACACTGAATGATTTAATCATTTATTAATTGATCTTAGAATCAAGTCATTTGTGAAATCAAAGCATTTTTGGACACCTCTTCGCCAATGTTATGGGGTGTTTATGTAAATGCTGATACGAAGGGTTTATTTTTATTGAGTTTGACGTAATAAGTTTAATGATATTGTATTGATGTCATGCAGTGTCATAAAGGAGGAGGGGCCAGATAATGAGCAGGATAAAGAGGCCTCTGAGAGAGCCAATGAGGAGCCAGAAGTGGTACGTTTAACTCTCTCCTGTGTGTACATGTAAAGATATGCTTCTCTCGATTATTTACTGTCTCTGCGATTCTGTGAGGCCAACATTTGCTTCTAATAATGCCAATACTCTTGCAGGATGGGAGTGATCATGATGAAGGTGAGGAAGCCGAGGGTGATGAAGAGGAGGATGAGATTGAGGTGGACAGCTCTGATGAGTCTGTCTCAGAGGAGGAAAAAGGTACAATGTCTGCATTTATTCTGATGTTTCAGATCTTTTTTATTTTTATTTATTTTGTATCCATCTGTCCATCTATCCATCTGTCTATCTATCCATCCATCTATCCATCCATCCATCCATCAAGTAAAAATTTTACATTACAACATGTGCCTTTAAACTCTATTTAAAAAGGAGAAATAAAGTAATTTAAGGGACTTAAATACAGTTGAAGTCAAAAGTTTACATACACCTTGCAGAATCTGCAAAAAGTTGATTATTTTACCAAGTAAGAGGGATCATACAAAATGCATGCTATTGTTTATTTAGTACTGACCTGAATAATATATTTCACGTAAAAGATGTTTACATATAGTCCACAAGAGAATAAAAAACGACCCGTTCAAAAGTTTTAATTTCATTTTTATTATTTTATTAATTTGACAAGTCTTGCTTTTGTTGAGGTTAAAAACCTTAATTCTGTGCATTTGTGTGTTGACAGAGGACTTCCAGGCGGATCTGGCTAACATCACGTGTGAGATCGCCATCAAACAGCGGCTGATCGATGAACTGGAGAACAGTCAAAGACGTCTACACACACTCAAACAACAGTATGAGCAGAAACTCATGATGCTGCAGAGCAAAATCAGAGACACACAGCTGGAGAGAGACCGTGTGCTGCAAAACATGGGTACAATACACACACACACACTCATACACAGATTATAACTCAGTGGTTTAGAGTATCTACAAGCAAACTATGCAATTAATGAATATTTCAAAAAGATGATCACATTTTGAATGAAATTATGCACCTGCAGGCAGCATTCAAATCTCAGTAAATCACTAGTGCCCTCTTCTGGCTTGATTTGGAAACAGCTCGAAGAAAATCCAAATGCATATATAAACAAGTTATATGCCTTTTTTACAAACCACACTATTAAACAAAGCAAACCATAAGCAAAGTGTACTGTAAGTTTCACAGCTTAACTGTCACATAAGGTCACAATACTTTGTTACTTAAAAGTTGGTAACACTTTAGTATAGGGACTAATTCTCAGTATTAACTAGTTGCTTATTAACATGCCTATTATTAACATATTGTCTTTTTATTAGTACTTATAAAGCACGTATTCTGCATGACCATATTCTACATCCCTAATACTACCCAATATCTAACTATTAATAAGCAGCAAATTAGAAGTGTATTAAGGCAAAATCATAGTTAATGGATTGTTAATGGCGAGAATTCGACCTTAGAATCAAATGAGACCAAAAAGTGCAAATTTCTTTTCACATTTCTGTGCAGGCTCAGCGGAGACATGTACAGAAGAGAAAGCAAAGAAGATAAAGTCAGAATACGAGAAGAAGTTGAACTCCATGAACAAGGAGATGCAGAAACTGCAGTCGGCACAGAAAGAACATGCACGCCTTCTGAAGAGCCAATCCCAGTACGAGAAACAGCTGAAGAAGCTACAGCAGGAAGTTACTGAGATGAAGAAAACCAAGGTAGGCTTGTTTATGTGTGGGGACGTTTACACTTAGAGTTACAATGGTGTCTAATCATTGTCATGGCGGCTTTGTTGTTCTCAGGTGGTTTTGATGAAACAGATGAAGGAACATCAGGAGAGGACCCGAGCCACAGAGACCCGCCGGAACCGAGAGATCGCCACACTCAAGAAAGACCATCGCAAACAAGAGGTGCCACACTGTACCCTGAACGGCCCCAGAGAATTATGGGATATTCTCAGACACAATTCCTGCTCATTCTCTTGTTTTCTTTTGTCTTTCTTGTCTTGTTTAGCACCAGCTAAGGCAGCTTGAGGCTCAAAAGAGACAGCAGGAGCTCATTCTGCGCAGGAAGGCAGAGGAGGTGACAGAATCAGGATTGTTTGGGAATTAAGATATTTTGTTACAAAAATGCTGGTTTGATAGCTGTAACTATTTGAAAGGATTTAGAGATGATTTAAAGTCATCATTATAAGTCAAATGATTTTTTTTAAAAGAATTTTCTCCTGCTTTCCATCCTGCATTTATTTGATCCAAAATGATGAAATATTTTTACAGTTTAAAAATGTCTATTTCAGATAAATGCTGTTTTTTTGAACTTTTATTCATCAAAGAAACCTGAAAAATTTATGCTGTTTTCAACATTATAATAATTCATGTTTTTTTAGCAGGAAATCAGAATATTGGAATGATTTCTGAATGATCATGTGACTGGAGTAATGATGCTAAAAGTTCAGCTTTTGAAATATTTGTAAATTACATTGCTTGTAATTTGGTTATCTGTAGAAAAGATTTTAACAGCACTGAGCCCATAGTAGCATATTTAAATTTATGTTCAAGTTATGTATTTTGGTTACATTTGTGAGATAATAAAAATGTAGATGGTTGTTTAAAATAGGTATATAATATCATAATATCGATATATTGATCGATATACTCCTGTATCGAATCGTAATCGTATCGTATAATTTTTTGAGGTATCGGCAAATATCGTATCGCTGGGTATGAGAATCGATATCGTATCGAATCGTGACGAACCATCAGATTTACACCCGTAATTATTACTCCAGTCTTCAATGTCGCATGATCCTTCAGAAATCATGCTAATATGCAAATGTGTTGTTTAAGAAATTTGTTTTTATTATTATTATTATCAGTATTCAAAACAATTGAGTAAATTTATTTTCAGGATTTGTTGATAAATAGAAGGATCCAAAGATCAGCATTTACCTGAAATAAAAAGTAACATTATCCACTATACCATCATATATATATTAGGGCTGTAACAGTACGCGTATCGAACAGAATGGTTCACGGTGCAAATTCCCAACATATGTGTAGTATTTTTTGTGGAAAGATATTATAGAAATTAATACTTTTATTTAGCAAGGAAGCTTTAAATCGATCATAAGTGATTATACAAACATTTATAATGTTACAAAAGATGTCTATTTCAGATAAATGCTGTTTTTCTGAACTTGTTATTCATCAAAGAAACCTGAAAAATTCTACTCCGCTGTTTTCAACATTATAATAATACATGTTTTTTTTTAGCAGGAAATCAGAATATTGGAATGATTTCTGAATGATCATGTGACTGGAGTAATGATGCTAAAAGTTCAGCTTTGAAATCACGGGAATAAATTACATTTTAAAATATATTCAAATAGACAACAGTTATTTTAAATAGTACAAATATTAAAAATGTTACTGTTTTTGCTGTACTTTGGATCAAATAAATGCAGGCTTGGTGAGTAGAAGAGACTTCTTTAAAAACATGACGGTAGTGTAATGAAAAAAAATCAAACAGTGTCAAAGGTTTTGGTGAAATGGACTTTCAGTGCCGGGAATCTTTCAGGTTTCGTTAAAAATAGCTTAATTTGTGTTTCAATGAATGAAAGTCTTAGGGGTTTGGAGCAACATGAGGGTAAATTAATGATAACATTATCTTAATTTCTGTGTGAACCATGGCTTTAATCACTCACACTGTAACATGTATAGAACAATACTAATGCTTCTTTGAATCAGATAACTGCCCTGAGGCGCCAAGTGCGGCCAGCATCAGGCAAGGTTAACCGTAAGATCAGTTTACCAGAGCCTTTGCAGGAGTCTTCACCCCGTACGGCTTCAATCAGACCACAAACAGCTGGGGCCACAGCTCCTAATGGGACAAGGTAATTTTCTTTAAGTTTCATTTAAGACAGGGTTGGCTCATGGGTATTTGAGTGACTGATGCGGTCATGATTCTTGTATTTCAGAAAGTACCAGATGAGAACAGGAGGAGTGTACTCTACCAGGATGGCGCGGGCCAAATGGCAGTCGCTAGAGCGGCGCATTAGTGACATCATCATGCAGAGGATGACCATCTCCAATATGGAGACTGAAATGAACCGCTTGCTTAAGGTGACCAAGAACAGCTTTTTATTTGTGCTTTCAAAAGATTAATCGTGATTAATCACATCCAAAATAAAAGTTTTTGTTTGCATTATATACAGTATCTCATAGAAGTGAGTACACCCCTCACATTTTAGTAAATATTTTATTATATCTTTTCATCTGACAACACTGAAGAAATTACACTTTGCTACAATATAAAGTAGTGAGTGTACAGCTTGTATAGCAGTGTAAATTTGCTGTCCCCTCAAA
Organism: Gymnocypris eckloni scoliostomus; assembly: GCA_027564155.1. Lineage (NCBI taxonomy): Eukaryota > Metazoa > Chordata > Actinopteri > Cypriniformes > Cyprinidae > Gymnocypris > Gymnocypris eckloni. The sequence continues at coordinate 22,573,455 of CM050432.1, read as the reverse complement.
ATAACTTCACACACAGCCATTAATGTCTAAACCGCTGGCCACAAAAGTGAATACACCCCTAAGTGAAAATGTCCAAATGGAAACTAATCCCGTATTTTCTAATAATATTACCAAGGGGCAACATGTATAATGAAAATAGCAGAGGACCTAGGACAGATCCTTGTGGTACTCCATACTTTACTGGTGATAATTGAGATGCCTCCCCGTTTAAATAAAGTGGTAGCGATCGGACAGGTAGGATCTAAACCATCTTAAAGCCTGCCCTTGAAAACCTGTATAGTTTTGTAATCCATCTATGAGTATGTTATGATCTATAGTGTCGAATGCAGCACTAAGATCAAGTAAAACTAGCAACGAGATGCAGCCTTGGTCTGATGCATGAAGCAAGTCATTTGTAATTTTAACAAGTGCAGTTTCTGTGCTATGACGGGGCCTAAAACCTGACTGAAATTCTTCATAGATATCTTTTTTTTTTTTTGCAAGAAGTAGCACAATTGAGCAGACTGTTTCTAAACAAAATTGTCATACACGGAAGATTTGAAATGGGCCTGTAATTTGCCAGTTCACAATGATCTAGTTTTGGTTTCTTAATAAGAGGCTCAATTAACCACCAGCTTGAATGGTTTTGGGACGTGACATAAAGATAACGAGGAGTTAATAATATTGAGAAGCGGTTCTTCTGCTACAGGTAACAACTCTTTCAATAATTTAGTGGGTACAGGATCTAATAAACATGTTGTTGCTTTAGATGCAGTAATAAGTTTATTTAGCTCATCCTGTCCTATAGTAGTAAAGCAATATTATGTATATATTATGTAAACCAAAACTTATTTTGGATGCGATTAATCGCAATTAATCATTTGACTGCACTACTGTTTATTATTACTTTTTTATTTTTACTAAACAAATTTAATCAAACAGGACAAAATATAAACTCATCGTCTTCTTTTTTATTTTGAGGAAATTCAAGATTGATTTAATTGACAACAATAGACAACTCTTCTTTTTATTCTGCATGTACAGCAACGTGAGGAGTTGGCAAAGCGCAGAGAGAAAGTGATGAGGAAGAGGGATAAGATCGCCAGCGAAGACACTGACGCAGACAGGACTGTTCTCTCTCTCAACGAAGAGATGGAGTCGCTGACCGCTAACATCGACTACGTCAATGACAGCATTGCAGACTGCCAGGCCAACATCATGCAGATGGAAGAGGCCAAGGTGAAACAGGAAATTGTCTTATGCACAGTATTGCATTGTGGAACAGAAATATTTGATTCAATATTTTTTTTTCACTGTAGGAGGAGGGAGATACAGTGGACGTCTCTGCTGTGATCAGCTCATGCACTCTATCAGAGGCCCGTGTCCTTCTCGACCACTTTCTCTCAATGGCAATCAATAAGGTACTGGAGCTCAGTAGATTTAGATTGTGAAAATAGAGATGCTAAATAAATCAATAATAATACTTGCATTGGTCAATATTTGCGTTTTACCATATTAGCTTTAAATTATTGACATTTGGCTCACTGGACCAATTTTTTTTTTTTTACTGAACTTATTTTTATGACATTTTTCTGGAAAATATGATGTTATAAGCAATATAATGTAATATAATATTATTGTCATTGTCATTCTACTAGAGAGCACTTTTAGGCAACACAGGTTGTTCTAAAGGAGTGGTCAAAAATTACAGTTGTTCTGTGAGTTTTCCACATTCTACTTTGGACATATAGTGGAACGAAATGTCGTGTCTCACAGGACCACGGTGCTACATACTAATTAAACATACAAAAATACAAGTATAAGAAAAACAATTATAAACATATACAACAGTTAACCATCTGACTATACATATACTATAAATAGTTGACTGTGCATACACCTAATCTGAAAGAGACTGTACAAGAACTTTACATAAATACTGGACATGTGTACTTTTGTATATGTATGTTTATGCATTTAGCAGATGCTTTTATCCAAAGCGACTTACAGTGCAATCAGGCTATACATTTTTTCAGTATGTGTTCCCTGGGAATTGAACCCACAACCTTTTGCACTGTTAACACAATGCTCTACCACTGAGCCACAGGAACACAGAAACATGTGCAAAATATATTATTTTATGAAAAGCACCACAGAGATAACATATAATGTAATATAAAATAATATACTGTCTTGGATTTACCTGAATAAAACATTTTCTGATTACATTTTGATTTTGTCATATAATATAAAATGTTTGTTTTGTTTTTTGTGTATTTTAAATGTTGTCATTTTTAATGTCATTCCATCTTATTTGCTAATATTAAATTGTATTATGTATGCTGGCTCTTGTCATATCAGTCAACCACTAATTTAGTAATTGACAGATATTGGTATCAGCCTAAATATGGCATATTTGGATATAATGGTTATAATCCATTAACAATCTCTGATTTAAGTCTTTAGATAACACAAAAAGACATTCACAATACATTTTACATCCATAATTAATTTTTTCCACATGGATTTCATCATCTCGAGAAAAGATTGCTAGTATAATATAGGTTTATATCGTTTGTAATTCCAACAACAACTGTTCTCAGGGCTTACAAACTGCACAGAAGGAGTCGCAGATTAAAGTGATGGAGGGCCGTTTGAAACAGACCGAGATAAACAACGCCACACAGAACCAGCTGCTCTTCCACATGCTGAAGGAGAAAGCAGAACTCAACCCTGAACTGGACGCTCTGCTCGGGAATGCTCCAAGGTCTGACACACATAAACGCATGTTCACATTCAGCTGTTTGGACTTGTACAGTTTAAGTTTGATTTTGATTTGCTTTTGTCTTTTGTTGCCTGAATTCAAACAGAACTAGGTAGCGTGCCATCGGGTAAGTAGAGGCCACTAGAGCTGTCCACCAGTGCATGTGTCTCTCCCTCAGACTAACAGACCGTAACAGTAGCGTAGAGCTGCATGGGTCTTGCTTAAACCCCTTGTGGACTTTACTTTTTGAGGAACATGTCTCTCAAATGGAGCATCAACTATAAAAGCACTTAAAAAGTCTTAAGTGCTTGAAGAAGACCCTTGGAGGATGTAGAGTCTTGTCGCTGTTATTAGTTTGTGATAGTGTTGGATTCAGCTCTAATTCCAGTATTATACTGTGTGATAATAATAATATTGTGAATACTGCAAAGACATTACACAATATTACATTTCTTAGTTTCCCGACTATTCCTAATGATGTTTTTAATAGTATATTTATAAAATTATTTAACAGCACATTTAAGAGATTAAATGTGACTTTATTAGCAAAAATGCAGGTAGATATGGCAAGTTTGATATATTCTCACAAATCAGTTCTTTTGAACAATCTATTTCATTAAATAATTTCAAGACAAGTCATTGAAGAAGAAACAGAACGAACTGAGACTGAATAAATCCAGAAGAACTGGTTCAACGTCTCCAAGATCCATCAAGACACCTTCCTGCAAATCTACAGTACTGTTAAACGTTTTAGGCACTTGTGTAAAAATGCTGTAAAATGAGGGTGCTGTCAAAAATAAGATTTTCTTTATCAATTAACTAAATTAAATCAACATTTGGTAAGACCATCCTTTGCGTTTAAAGCAGCTTTTGCTCTAAGTCAACTTGTGAATAGTTTTTCAGGTAGCTTTGCTGGTAGGTTTCTTGAAGCATCTTGGAGATGTTGCCACACTTCTTCTGGATTTATTCTCACTTTGTTCTGTTTCTTCATGTCATTCCAGACAGACTGGATCATGATCAGATCAGATCTCAGTGTGGAGCACTGACTGTTGTCAGACTAAACTTATATTTCCTACTGACGGTGGTTTAGCTGGTGAAAATACTAGTGTTCTAATAATTTTGGCCACTACTGTAGATAGATGGATGGATCCATCTGAACTACATACTAGCTCCCTTTCTCTGTGTCTGACGTAGTGACCACACATCCTTTAAAAAAGATGTTTGCAACCCTAATGCTGGTGTCCTGGCTGTAGACTGACCATATCTCGTCTCCTCTAGTTCTGTTGAATTCAGGATTGTGATAACAACACTATGTTGCATGTCGCTTGAATATTAATGTTCACTGATATCATACTGACAAAGCTAAAATGAGGGAGCACAAGTGTTTCTGATGCTAAAGTGTGTGTGTGTGTGTGTGTGTGTTTGCTCAGAAAATGGCGATGAAAGCAGCAGCGATGAATCAGCACAGAGTCCAACCACAGAGAAGAGGTAAAGCACTACAGCCAGGCCAATAAAACTCTTTAAACTCAATTATAAATCTGTCTTGATGTCATTCATGTCATTGAGTCATTTGGTGAAGACTAATTTAATCTTCTTCTGAAATAGTTTGTTGTGCACTTTTTGGAGGCACTATACTGTATATAACATTTTCATCAGTAAACAGTTATTTGGTTCCAGTCCAGTGCATTTCAATCAATGTCTGTTTTTGTGTCTGTTGTAGTTGTTTGGCTTCAGATCTCGTGAAACTTTGTGGAGAAACCAAAGCCAGGAATAAGGTAAAACATCAATAATCCTGCACATTTATTTGCTTGCGTTTATTAATTTATAATATGAGTTGTGCTCATAAGATTACATACCCCTTGCAGAATATGCAAATATGTTAATAATTTTAGCTAAATAAGAGGGATCATGAAGATTGCATGTTATTTTTATTAAGTACTCTCTTAAATAAGCTATTTCACATAACATATATTTATATATACTCCACAAGACAAAAATAATAACTGAATTCATAAAAAATTACCCCGTTCAAAAGTTTACATACCCTAGGATATTAATACTGTGTGTCGTTTCCTGGATGATCCACGACTGTTTTTATATTTTGTGATAGTTGTTCTTGAGTCCCTTGTTGGTCCTGAGCAGTTCAACTGCCTGCTGTTCTTCAGAAAAATCCTCCATTTCCAGCACATCCTTTGGTTTTCCAGCATCTTCTGCATATTTGAACCCTTTCCAACAGTGTATTATTTCACACTGAGGGCAACTGAGGGAATCATACACAACTATTAAAAAAAGGTGGAAACATTTACTGATGCTCAAATAGGCAACACAATGCATTAAGAGCCAGAGGGTGTAAACCTTTGAACAGGATGATGTTTAATTTGTTCTTATTTTGTTTAAAGATTATATAAAAAAATATATATTTGGTACTGCACTACATAAATGCTGCATAAGCATGAAGCTACATAAATACTTGAATGTGTCCCAGAGGACAAAATAAATGCAATTTACCTTGATCAACCCCCCCCAGCTCTTAATGCATTGTGTTGTCATCAGTACATGTTTTTACCTTATATAGTAGTTATGTATGAGTCCCCCAATTGTCCTCCATATGAAAATATGGATGTCAAAATCATACAGGCACTGTTGTAAAGGGTTCAAATATGCAGGAAAACCAAAGAATGCGCTGGAATTGGAACTGTTCAGGACCAACAAGGGACTCATGAACAACTATCACAAAACAGAAAGACAGTCGTGGATCATACAGGAAACTACACAAATTATTAAGATTCAAGGGTATGTAAACTTTTGAAGGGGTCATTTTTATAAATTCAGTTATTATGTTGTCACGTGGAGAATATATGAACATCTGTTATGTGAAATAGCTTATTCAGGACAGTATTAAATAAAAAATAACATACAACTTTCATGATCCCTCTTATTTTGTTAAAATTATATTTACATTTTGCATATTCTGGAAGGGGTATGCAAACTTATGAGCACAATTGTACATAAAAAAAACATTTAATAATAAACAAATTCAAATACAGTGTGATCAAAAACTATTGTGACAAATAGCTTGTTAAAATAGCCTATTTGGTTTTGTATGATTTACTTCCCCCTGTGTTATCCACATAATTATGATTTAACAAATTGATAATTACAGACTAATAGTTTATCTTGATACAACAATAAAACAATAACAGAAGCCCTAATTATCTTCATCAAAGATAAAAAAGAATGTTGAGAGCATTAAATTAGCTGAATACTAGATCATAAGACAAAAACATATTTTTCCCTGATGTATAAATTCATAATTTGAGTATATGATCAATTTAGGCCCGCAGAAGAACCACCACCCAAATGGAGCTGCTGTATGCCAACACCGGTGATCCCGACGCCTCCAGAGGATTTCTCTGCCCCTCTGCTTCCTGTAGTGGAGAATCCAGAAGGACATAAAGAACCGGCACCCATTCCCTACTTGGGGGACAGAGACTCAGTGGCCTTCACATCTAGCTTAGCATCCAAGACAAATGCTGTGTAAGTGTTTGGTGAACAGAAAAAAGCAAAATCCATGTATTTTTTTAAAAAGTCAGCAGCCATTCCTTTATTCTAAACTCTTCATAAACATGCTGACACATCCTAATAAACATTACAGTCATGTGTGATGTGTATTTTTTAAGTCACACTGGCTTTTGTCTAATACGTAGCTCCAGTGCCAGATCTCCCACGGCTACAGAAAGGAAGTCTCTGGACCGCTCGCCTCTCACACGCAGAAGAGCACAGGACAGGAGCCAGAACCCTACAGAAAGAACCAAAACCCTGGACAAACCGTAAGAAATGGCTTGCTACTCATTAATGTCCTCCTTCCAAACTTCTTTGCTAAATTTGATTGCAGATGTTCTAAATGTCTTGTATTACTAAAATGAACATCCATACTTTCATCCCCAGAACAAAATAGCCACTTAGCATTATTTCCAAGTTTTAGCCACGGTTTTTCGATTTTGATTTGTTCTGTTCGAGGACTGATGTTGTGTTAGAAACACAAAAGTAGTGTCTATCTCTCCACTTCAAAACCTGATTTGCTTTGATCTTCCCATAATAATTCTTTTCTCTGTCTGATCCTGCATTAATGTAGGAGTGGCGGCTCTTGTTGTGAAACTGCATATTGTCTCTGGTATTCAGTTTGGACATGTACATACACATATCTGCTGTAATAAACGTTGTCTTCGAATTACATAAATATGTTTTTGAGGATGTAATGTATTGTTATTAAATTATTAGCAATTTCTCCAATTAATTATTTCCTCTCCACATACAACATGTATTAAGCGGTCAGTTCACACAAAAATGAAAATTCTGTCATCATTTACTCACCCTCAAGATATTCCAAGTTTCTTTTTTCTGTTGAGCACAAAATAATAAATTTGAGTATTGATAGAATGTGGGTAAAGGAAGCCGTTGACTCCATAATATGGAAAAATAAATATTATGGAAGTCAATGACAACCATCAACTTTTTGGTTACCCACATTCTTCAAAATAACTGTATTTATGTTCAGCAGAAGAAAGAAATTCATACAGGTTTGGAACAAAATTTGGGTGAGTAAACGATGATCAAATTAAAAATTTTGGGTGCACCAACTTTTTAAGGTCTGGTCACATTAGCAAATTTTGTCAAACTATTTCCAAAAAGGTCCATTTGCAACAGTATATGATTGTGTGAACTATTGTAATGACTATTACTAAAATCCAGTCATTTCTATAGAAATACACACGATCAAGGGTTTCACGCGATGGCGAAAGATTTTCCCACACAGATTTTGCAACGAGTTCAAGTTGGTAATGTGGATTCACTGCAGTGACCAACAGAACGTGGTTTAGTTGACCACTGTGGGAACTGTGCTTCACATTGCTACACCCATTGAACCTGTTTGCAAAATCTGTGTGGGACGATCTTTCGCTTTCATGTGAAATTTCCAACACCTTTTATTCCCTGTTCAAATGAACCTTATTAAAAAGAATAGATTTTTCTGGCAAAAAAATCACAGAACAACTGTAATTTTGACCACTCCTTTAGAACAACATATGCTGGCTAAAAGTGCTCTGTAGCTAGGCAGCTTACTACAGTTTGAAATGGAGCCGGTGTATTTTATTAGTCTGATTTGATTGAGTGTTAATGCATCAGTATCATGTGTTTTTGGTCCAGAGGTCCGGCAAGCCCAGTTCAGGCGGCCCGCTCCAGTCGAGCAGCCAGACTGCAGTGTGTGCATGTGGCCGAGGGTCATACGAAACCCCTGCTGTGTGTGGACTCAACTGATGATCTACTCTTCACCGGCTCAAAGGGTCAGTGAACGTTTTGTTTTTCAGATACAGAGTTACAGCCTTACAAACAGGTCTTTACTACAGTAAAATACAAAGGAGTATATATTTAACTTTACTAAATGTCACCTGAAATTCAGATTGTTACCCTTCATGCATTGCCAGTACAGTATATTAAACATTGTGTTTTATTCCCATCCATCCCTTTTTTATCTCAGATCGCACGTGTAAGGTGTGGAACCTGGTAACGGGTCAGGAGATCATGTCTCTCGGAGATCATCCCAGCAGTGTAGTGTCAATCCGATACTGTTCCAGCCTGGTCTTCACTGTCTCTACTGCTTATGTCAAAATATGGGACATCCGTGACTCTGCCAAATGCATCCGCACCCTCACGTGAGTCATCCTGGTACTGTGTAATTTATCGAAAGCCAGTGTTCTCTAATGCTTCTAAATATTTTACCTATGGTTGGTCTTTTCAGATCTTCTGGACAGGTGTCTCAAGGTGACACTTGTGGAAGCAGTTCTGTTGCCATTCCTCCAGGAGAAAATCAGATCAATCAGATCGCCCTCAATCCTTCCGGAACCTTCCTTTATGCTGCATCAGGCAACACGGTCAGGATGTGGGACTTGAGAAGGTACATATAAGACACCTTTTAAAATCTATAAAAGTCATTGTAGTGTATTTTAGCATTAAGTCTCCATCTACACGTTATTTGTTTGTGTTGTCGTCAGGTTTGTATCTACTGGAAAACTGACGGGACATCTGGGGCCGGTAATGTGTCTTACAGTAGACCAAATGGGGAAAGGTCAAGATGTGGTCATAACAGGCTCAAAAGATCACACCGTGAAGGTATGTTCAGACATTCTAACATGCTCTCTGTGAACTAATGTAAGAGACCATATGGGTGCACATGCTGATTTCCATATGATAATTTTCACCTTTTGGTCATGGCTCATGCACAATTACACAAGCTGTTGCAGCTCATTTATGGATGCTTGAACACAAACAGTCGTTTATACTATTAATATTGCCTCAAGTGCAACAAGAAACAAAATGGCTATCCAGGAACATGCTTTTTAGACTTGCTTTTTGGGACTTGTGATGCATCTCTAAGGCTTTTATTTTCTTGTGTTGCAGATGTTTGACGTGGTGGAAGGCGCTCAGGGCAGCATCAGCGCCACACATCACTTTGACCCATCCCATCAGGATGGGCTGGAGGCTCTGGCCATTCACGGCGATTCACTTTTTACTGCTGCCAGAGACTCATGCATTAAAAAATGGGACTTAACCCGCAAACAGCTACAAGAGGTAAGTAATGTTGCAAGGAAAGACAGCTTTGCGGTCAACGCTATGGCTGTGTTCCAAATCCTAGTGAGCTGCCTACCTAAGCAGCATTTTCAGGCATCATTCCCAAAACTAAATCTGTTCCAAACAGAAAAATTGTGGTGCATACTTTTAAGATCTCAAATATCAGTCAGCATTCCATGTATTCTTTGAAGATCAGTCCTTGTACTAGTCTTTTAAGATGATGGACTCAAGATAAAATATTATTATAAATAGACATCTGTTTATTTTAATAATGAATAAGTACTCTTAGAAAATTGTTATGGTTGATATCATCTCATTTAGGCTAATTTAGCTTAGCCACATGCTAACACAAAACTGTTGTAATCAACTTTGTCAATATTTTGATGCTAGACATGCTGCATGCTTTAAAAATTATGTCTTAGCAGTCTATAGTCTCTTAGTGTTTCATTTATTAAGTCATTAGCTTAGCAATATGCTAATGCCTAAAGCCTTTAACACTTGGAAAAAGCTATTTGTTAGCATTTCCATTCATCTTAGTAGCAGTTATTTGGGACAGAGTTTCCTTGGTTTCTGATATTTCTGTATTTTGACAGTAAACAGATCACTAGAGTTCGGAACAGTGTTTATATCTAAAAATAAATCCTGAAATGACTTTTAACTATCACACATAAAGACTGAGTACAGTAAAAACCTCACACTTTCAGTTATCCTGCTGTAATTGATTTGTTTGCATGTTTTCTTCATCTTGCAGAAGGTAGAACAGGCTCATTCTGATCTCCTGAGCTCTCTGGTGGTGGTCCCTGGCTCCAGCGCTGTTATGAGCGGCTGCAAGGGCGGGCTGCTTAAATTCTGGCACACCGACACGCTTGGAGCTCTGGGAGAAATAAGGGGTCATGACAGCTCTGTCAATGACATCTGCACAAACAGCAGTCAGCTCTTCACCGCCTCCGAGTAAGTGACAGGCATTCAGATATCAAAGAACACACATATACAAATATGCAGAACTTTTAGTTTTAGCTTACGCTAACAAGTTAGTAATTACAACATAGTGAGTTACCTAGATTATGTTACTAACTACAATTGTAATCATGTAATCTATAATCAGTAATAGACTACAATTTGTAAGTAATCTACCCAGCTCTGGATAGCAACACCTTGACAACTGCATAAATAACATACCTGCAGAACATAACTTATACATATACACCTAGCAATTGTGTAGCAACACCTTAGCAACCACTCAGGATTCACAACAGCCTAGGATTGTGGCAGCTTTTGGCCCATAACCACTCACTAACTTCTCAGAAAATATAGAAAAGCGTTGCCAACACTGATTTCAAGTGAGCGGTAAAACTGTATCAATTATTGATTTGAATTCTCTCGTTGCTTTTTCACAGTGACCGGACAGTCAAAATCTGGCAAGTGAAAGGATCTTTAGAGGACGGCCTTTACTGATGAGAACACGAGGTCACAGTGAAGGTTTTGGCTTCCTTCAAGAAGTCCCTCTACCAATGTGATGGTTCTTTCCTGAAACTCTGGCAGAGCTTCCTGTAACTGCTGTACATTTCCTCATCTACAGTGTTGAAGTGCCCTGTTTGCTGACTGTAACGGGGGACATCGTAGGTCAATAAGTGTTTTTTGATGTGGCACCGTCCTAAAGCTGGGCTTTGGGCATTACATACTACCGTAAGAAGCACGTGTTTGTTAACGTCATTGTGGACTGGACTGATATGCTTTTAAATTATTTGTTATATATTGATGTCAGCTCTTTTCTGATGTTTGTTGAGCAAAGTTAGACTCTCTTTGTGTGAATCTTTCCAATGGAACTACGACACGTCACAGATCTCAATGCACCCCTACTGTAGTCTTAACTGCACTGGAATGGTACAGTGATATTCGCACCGGTGTCTCGGTCTACTTTGTGTTTTCCCTTTTTATAAAGTCTGAACTGGTAGTACGCTGTACTAAAATACTTCCTCTGATGTACTGTAGGTATTATCAATGTCAGATGGCGAGTGAAATAAACTACATCTGTCAAAATCTTACAGGTGCTTCTGCAGTGTTTTAGTCTTGAATGAGCTGTACTTGTCTTGATATAATGTTGAGTAGTGAAACTGCAGGGTCAGAGTAATATCACTAGAGGGCAGTCCACACATAATGAATGCTGAACTGGCATATATAGTGTATGTATAAACTGTAGATGGTCTTTACATTAAAGGGGTTATTTAAAAAAATTGCATTGACATTTATAATTTTTCAAAAAGTGCTTGGGAGTTTTGAGTGCTTCTGAATTAAAATCATGGCTTGGGCATAAACCCAAAATTCTGTAAATTTGCCAAAATGTAAATTTTTTACCATTCTTACAAATGAGTAAAATGCAATTCAATGTACTAATAACCAAATCAAAAATGTATTTTAAAAATGAATTTATAAAATACAATGAAAAAAAATATATTATTATGGATTAAACCAACCTTAATGCACCTCAAAAATGACCTTTTACCCCAAGCATAACGAATTTGAATCCATGCACATTTTAATTTGGTACTTGTTACCCATTAATGTTAATATAAATCTGTGCATCTCTCCCTGACTGGAGAAAGTACAGCTGACCAATCAGATGTTAGTGTGGCTCTAATTAAAAATTAGATCAACATTAGGTCAAAATGTAAAATAACATTCTTGTCCAATTGACCTGGACAAATAGATTCCACCCGGCTCACAAATTCCACCTTGAATGATTTGATGGGTCATAGGGCCTTCAATTCAGTAAATAAATGAATATATGAAACAGGACAGGAACAAATACTGATAGATATTACTGAATTCACGACAAATGCAACAAACTTAGTAATGCATCTTTTTGTCACACAGAAAAGCACTTGACAGTAAAGCATTGATTCTGAGCTAGACTGCTGGAAAGTTACTGCTAATAAATTCTGTCATCATTTCCTCACCCTGATGTCGTTCCAAAAGACTTTCTTCTGTTGAACACAGAACAAGATTGTGTAGAATGTAACCAAGCCATTTTGGTTCCCCTTGATTTCTATATGGACAAACATTTCTTGAATTTCTCAAATTATGTTCCACGGACGAAAGAAATTCATACAGGTTTGGAATGACATGTTGAGTAAACGAAGGACAATTTTCATTTTTGGGTGAATCTCCCTTTAAGGACTTTATAATTTGTAAATAATAAACACCTACTTTTTTTTATAAAACACTGATATTTATTGAATTAACATTTTACTTCAATTAAAATGAATTAAACATCTAAAAAGAAAGAAGTATCCAGCGTTTAACTGACAAGTATTACTAGGGTTATTATTAAGTCACAAGAAGTAAAACCATGGTCCTCATTACCATATTTATGTGTTTTTAAAATAAATAATAAGTAATAATAAACTATACAATTTGTAGTTTAAAAAACTAAACATGAAGAAATTACAAAACACCTTCTAAAATTAAAATATTCTCCAATATGCAATAACAGTAACATTTACAATAAATACATTCCTGCAACACATTGGATATTTGTACAGTGTTAATAACACTGATGTTAATAACTTCAAGTTAAATTACTATGGTCTGTTTTCAGCCAGCATCACTAACCTTCTCATATCACACGAATGGATCAAGCGACTTGTGCTTTTTATCTCTTATAAATCGGGCAGAAGTTCATCAGCTAAGGGGTGAATGGTCTGATTCCCCAGACCTCTGGGCCCTATGCACTCTGTCTCCTCCACTATTTGAATGGAATGCCCCGGTGTACCCTGATGGCCAGGCGATTGCGGCTCCCCCACACCTCTCGGCCCTATGCACTCTGTGTCCACCCTCCCCCCACCAGCAACGCCCCTGCACACAGCACCTCAGCGCCCAGCAGCTGTCTCCATCTCAGAAGGCACTCATCTAAATTTAGAACAAGAGGGAATTCACTCAGCTGTAAGGAATCTCTCAGCTCAAGCACAAACACCCTCACGTCATCTATTCGCTCTCTGCTGTAATGTCAGTCATTCATCTGCCCTTACTGGAAGAATTACCAAAGGATAGGCCTACTGTATTCGGTATGGACAACTGTAGAAACAAAAAACTCAATATAAAAATGCATTCTCTGAATAAAATGCCACGATTTATCTCTTGATGAGAGTGTGTATAACAAATCAAAGGTCTTTGTTCTTCCTGGTGAGACATTCTGATTGATTTAAAGGCTATTTCTGATGAAGCAATCCACTCTACGAGTTGAAGAGATAATGAAAATGACCTGCTGAGAATTTTTATCATAAATTTTTGCAAGCAAGTGACATTAAGATAAAGGAAAAAACATAAAATGACAGCCCAGGATGCTGATTAGCCAATACAGTTTTTATCATAGCAAAAATACACTGTCTAAAAGAACATGTGCATTTGAAGACTTTTTTAAAGTATTATTATTATTATTATTAAATGACTATATAGTAATTCCTATTATTTTATATTTAAAAGTTTAGCATCTTAAATATTTGATAAATGTACATAGTTTTCGCATCAAAAAAGCCAAAGCATCGATGTTTGCATCCCCCAAGCAATAGACAGAATGGAACAGAGTATTTGAGTAAAGCGGGGACAGCCATTTCTTCCCTTCAATGGTCACTCTGGGTTTCCCATTTTCTGTTCCCCACTTGTGCGACAAAACTCCACTCCGAAGGATCCTGAAGCAAGAGAAAAAACGAATGATCCAATTGAAAAAAATACAAAAGAATAAAATTATATATATATATATTAATAAAAACATTTATATACAGATGCTGGATGGATAGATTTAGCAGTTACAGTGCATGAATATACATATTTTGGTCAGTACATGTGTTCCTGGGAATCGAACTTACAACCTTTACACTGCTAACAAAATGCTCTAACACACTGAGCCACAGGAACATTCACTGTTTTAAAATGACCAGGTCTGCAGAAAGAATTGCTCTTGAATTCTCTGATTCATTTCCTATACTGTAGGGCCAAATGCAAAATGGCCTCTATAGTTTAATCATTGTATTGGATATTTCACCTACTATAGTTGTGTTGCCAATTAGTATAGCTGTTAATTATGGTAATCAATAACAGAGTTCAATCAATTCAGTCACAGTTGTTGGCTGTGTAATTATACAAACTAGAAGTTTTTCCATGATGGTGTTAGACACAGCATGTATATCCACATAAAGTTCAACACGACACTCATCATGATAATGTGTCAACATGACTGGTTATATGTTAAAGCAACTGTAAAGAGAGTCAATGCAACATGCCTCATTGAGAACAATGCAACATAATGAACTTGGATCTCTGTTTGTATTGGGTAAGGATGCAAGTGGTTTTGGACATAATACATTATGTATTTATTTTTCTTAAAAGTCAAAATATTGCATTGTAAACTACAATGCAATATATGAAACTGCATTAAATAAATAGTTTATGTATTTTTGGTAACTCACTGCATCATTACAGTTTACACAGACACACAATATCCAATGAGCTTTAATCACAGTCTATTAAGTGATGTTTATCATTAAAAAGGAATCTGTTTATTAGTTGCTGTAGTTTTACGCTATGAGACATTTAAAATGAAATCCTGAAATGACCAATTTGTTTGTTTATCACTTATATGTACAAAACATTGTATACAACAAATTTGTATTAACTAGTTAATAATGATTTTGTGCTATGTTGAAAAGCAATTACATAATAATAATACATTATTATTATTGCCTGATTTATTATAACGAAAAAGGTTTAGAATGACTTTAAGAGGAATACGCGTTTGAACTGTTGTTGTTGTTGTTGTTATTATTGTTGTATCTGTCACGGCATTGTCAGTGTTAAATCTGTTTTGAGTCTCAGATGACTTCACAGTGAAGAATTCTCCAAGTGTGGCATCGTTCCTTCGCCCATGCAGCACCACACACTCTCTCTAACACATTCACACTCTCTCATGGCGAGCAGAGGGGACGCTGTCTCTGTCATGGACTGACTGACAGAAGCTCTGCTTTCCTCCTCGCAATCTTTCCAAATCACCCATGAATTCTCTCGCGTAAAGCGGCGCGAGCGTCCGTCCTCTTCCGTCTAAAAGGGTTAAAGAAAAGAAACCTCACCATGAACAGCATTAGCAGTTGCGGTTTCCTGAATATGGCGACGATAGGAGAATTCGACCCGCTCAACGCCACTATTCCTGCTACAAAAGTTGAGATTACAGTCTCTTGCAGGTGAGGAATGTTTACGTACCGCTCACACCTTTACGCACAACTGCCTTTTTGATTCATTTCACGCTTTGTGTTTTAATGGTACATTTTAGAGAAGACGCAATTACGCGTGACATTTTGGCACAAAACTAGGTTATAACCTGGTTTCTTCCAGAAATATCATCCGCAAGTGTGTTTCTGAGGTGTAGTGTATGTGGATACTATAATGGAAAACTGTATATATTTCAACCGTACTTTTACTCTCGGAGTTTCTCTAGCTGTCACTTTCTTTCGCACCAAAACAAACTCCCACCAGCTGTTAGTAGTTAAATGCCTAACATAAGTTTTGTTTTGTTTTGGAATAACTGCGTGGTGCTTTGCTGAGATGGATTACAACCTAAGAAGTGAAATTAATTGCTTTGTAGTATGATTAAAGGTGGATTTCATAACGATTTGTTTTCTGTGTCAGTCAAACGGTAAACCGATGACACACTCACGCGTTTGTTTTCATATCATGATGGGGGCTTTCCATTGACTTACATTGTTTTATACAGCACTAATGATATTTTCTATCCATAAACGATATTATGATTATAAAAATATATGTGCAATATACATACGTAATACTTTGGTACGTTTATTAAACCGTTCTTATATGTTCTTATTCAGGTTTACTTGTTTTGTCTTCACAATGTAGGGAAACCTGACCACACACTTGTTATATAGAGTTCTCATTGATTTGTGTGGTTTTTATATTAAATTAATTAATTACTATTGCTAAACAAAGCGCTTCCAAAAACCTTCCGTGTTTTTAATTATTTATTTATTTATTTACATTGTAATTAAATTGCAAAGCTCCACACATTTACACACAATTATGATTTGAATTAAGCTTTCGTGATCATTTGAAGTCTTTTATCGTACACAGGCTTCTTTTAAAACACTGTTATGATCCATTTGGCCAATTTCTAATTTCAAAGTGTATTTATATTAATAAATCATCTACATACTATAAGATTACTGGTGATTTGCCTTTCGAACTCACTCTCCCATGAGAAGCAAGCCATTTGGAGAATTATTATTTCATATCTCATAGCAACAGCCTGTTGTGTTTGGTTTAGCTGGAAAATAATGGCTTTAATAAAGCAGAAAAAAATGTTTGGGAATATTATCGATTGTTGTGCACTTAGAGATTGTTCATATGAATAAGTTATGTGTATAAGTTTGTGATGCATCTAGCTTCGCTAGCGTAAACAAATGCGAGTGGGCAGGAGCTGTCCGCTCAACCATTGTGAGGAGATGTTGACGGTGAATTACTATGCTCCATGTCCCCTTGGGGAGGCTTGCGCAACAGGGAATACACACGCACACAAACACACACATACGTGCACACAATCTAGGAGCTCTTTTGCAACACTGCACCAGGTGGGAAGGGAACAGAAGTTGTGCCATGGTTACGATCAGGTGTATACCTCTATACTGTAGGGCCAAATGCAAATGAAATTACATATAGTGTTTAGTGTTGTGGATATTTCAAGGCCTACCACAGGTGTGTTGTGAAGTCGTTTAGCTGTTAATTATGTTTCAGTGCGACCAGAGTTCAATTTTCAGCGTGAGTGGCTTCTTGGCCGTGTAATTATCCAAACTAGAAGTGCATGATGGTGTTAGGTCACTTTAATCACATATAAGTTGGTGAATGGCTAGATAATTTTCAACATGACTGGTTTATGTTGGCTAAATGTAGTCTGTTTGAAAGGGTTTTATAGAAATGATTTAGTTGGATTGCTTTTTTGTATTGGGTAAGAAGTGGATATAATTAAAAGATATATACATTCACCTTATAATCTTTAAAATCAAAATATTGCATGTATTCTCTCAATACAATCTCATGAAACTGCATTTATAAATATTTGTAAATAGTTTATGTAGTTAGTATCTGAAACGTATGTTGTCAAAGGCATTACATTACACATAGATCAGTAAATGTACAACTAACATAAATAGATGTCTTCATTACTTGTGATGTTTATCATTAAAAAGGAATCTGCAGATTTAGTTGTGTAGTTTGGATGGACGCTTAACCTGTGAAGTTTAGGTTTTATTCTCTTAGCACATGTTAATTTGTTTGTTTGTTCACTCGTTCATTATGTAGGACATGTCCTACTTCCAACTTAAATTTGTAATTATGAGTTTGTTGTGCTTTGTGCTTTGTTGTTGGAAAGGACAGTGATCATTCAAACATAAAGATTTGCCTGAAATCTTATTAAAGCCAAAAAGGTGTAGAAGATATTTAGGCAATATTAAACAGGTTTTGAATATGATAGTGTTCATTGGTCAAGTCACCTTTATTTATATAGCGCTTTATACAATACAGATTGTGTCACAGCAGTTTAATATGGTGTTAATAATGCACGAGGACAATAACAAAGAGTCATTTGATCCAGTTAAAGTCAATTCAATGATGATTCAGTGATGTCAATCCAGCTCAGCTCTCTTCTAGGGGTGGGACAATAAATCGATATGGGGATATATCGTGATTCTTCATCATGCAATACGAGAATCTATATCTGGTGCCAAATATTGATATTTTAATTAATACAATAAGGTGCTCTAAATAGATTTCCCTTTTCACAGCATCTAAAATGTGTGGAAATCGTCCGTGCCATTTCCAGCTTCTGTCCAAAAGCGCTCTGACTCTGAGCAACCATGAACCACGTTCCCTATGAAGATGGGGAAGCATGAGGAACCGAAGGATAAACAGATTTCCAGCCACTGCATTAGGTTTACTGCTATATATATATATATAGTTTATGGAGATGAAAACTAGCTGCCCCAGAACAGCTAGCAGCGTGGACCATAGGCACCGATCACGTTATTATTGCAGAGCACATATATTCAGTCCACGAGTAGCATCTCCGCTCGGATCGCAGGTGGATTTCCCTCAATATATGAGTGAGAGAGAGCGCCGCCGGTGCGTCCAGTTTTATGTGAACAACACTGGATGCTCTCCCTCTCTCTCAGATATTACAAGTGCAAGAGATCTATCTATCTATCTATCTATCTATCTATCTATCTATCTATCTATCTATCTATCTATCTATCTATCTATCTATCTATCTATCTATCTAGTTTTTCTGTTTGATAATATCATAATATATTAGGGCTGCTACTAACGATTATTTTGATAATCGGTTAGTTGGCCGATTATTCTTTTGATTAATCGATTAATCGGATTAAATACAATTATTTTATTTTATTGACAAAAACACTATTCCACATTCTGCTCAATGTCCTTCAAACAAACTGAATGCTATGAAAACATGCAGTGCTTAATTTATTAGACCACCTGTCATAAAGAGAAAACAAATATTTCAGGAATCTGTCAAAAACATTTTTTATCTAAAAATGTTATTGACATTTATTGGGCAAATTACAAACAGAAACAACTGATTAGTATTTATAATAACAAAAATGGCCTCATAACAGCTTGCATTCTTGCTTGCATTGTTTATGTACTTTTTGACTGTAATTGGGTATCTGAAAAAAACCACTATAAAGTGCTCTGCCTTTCTTTCATAGATAACAGCAATAATTATATTATAGCATTAGAAATAGCATGTTACTAAAGAGCTTACGCATATTGGAGGACTAACCAATACAGAAAGCTAAAACATGATTTTGGTAATCACCAATGCTGTTAGTTTAGAGCAGCAGTGGCACAAACCTTACATCATTTGTTAAAAACCTTACATAAATGTGTTTTAATGCATTTGTTAAGCATTGTACATAGTGAATATAGTTTAAATCTCTTTTAAATATGTAAATAATAATAAAGACTCAGTGTTAACCAACAGGTGAGAGGAATGTTCTGCAGGAACACACGTTCACTTTGATCACAGTCACATCTTACTATCATTTCTTTATCCTGTAAAGGGCAGTTATGGAGCGTATTTATATTCAGAATTACACTCTGTTATCCCTTTAAAGTTCCTACTCTTGTAAAATATTCACACTGCATGTTGACTTTTAAACCTTAAATTAACTTTCAACAACAGATAATTCAGCACAATGGATATTTTTGCACTGAATATCCTGTTAATTGTCTCCCTCTCTGTGTTCCGTTTGTCTGACCCGCGTGCACGCGCCCGCCGCGCCGGTGCTCATTCGGTATTTTAAACTTAACACATGCTGTCAGGACGGACCTTTATGCAAAAATGGAAATACTCACGTGAATTTGTGACATTTATAGATAAGGATATGACTGTAAACTGAAATTATTTTGGATGCACACGCATGTGTCACAGCGCCTGACAGGGTAAGCCTTTACACTAATACATTAACTTAAAGCTCAAAACAAAGAATTATCATGTTTTGGGCAGCTTGGATCACGTACTTCTCCCGCGGCATCTCATTCTGTTTCCTCCACTATTTTTAGATGCGTTTTGTCCATAGAAATGCGTTATTCAGTGCTGTAATTTGAGCAACTGGCTGAAGTTGGACGTGCATTGTGGGTAGTGCTGGGGGGTATACCGGTTCATACAGAATACCGGTGTTTATTTTTCTTATGATATGTATTTTTTAAATACCGCAATACCGGTGTCATTTAAATAACGTTCGTAACGCGACACTGTTAGAGAGGGGTCTCTTTTCACCATTGCATTTTGGCGAGGATACAGCTGTATGTGTTACTATGTGAAAGTTCCGAAACGGAAGCACTAGTAGAATGTGATGAGATAAGAAGTCATCCACAATATCCACATCGACCGCATCAAATATCCACCGTCAGCTCCCGCGTCTCTCACACAAATTTTTTTTCCGTCGATATGACGGATTCCTGTCAATTGCAGGGATTCCGCCCTCTTAAATTCACTTCATAATTTTAAGACCGTAAATACGCTTACATTTCTCAAATAGTGCTATACATGTCTTAATTTTAGCTTGAATAAGTCTTAAATGAAGGAAAGACGAGGTACATTCAGTCTGATGAGGGGGATGTGATCAAAGCCTGGAGTGGATTAAAGCACGTTCCTCTCTCCGCTCTAAGCGTTCTGTAATCACTCCGCTCTGGATCCACTCCGGGTTTTACATTCCCGCTCATGGAAAAACTGCTCCGTGTTCACTCCATTTAAACGTTATCAGTGATTACTGAGAGAAAAGAAACATGTAGGAAACATGTAGTGCACTGTTGTTGTTCGGCTGCAGTTTCTCACTGACAACATAGTAACGCTCGCATCATTCACAGTCGGGTTCTTAGCAGAGAACACAGAGCAGAAATTGAATTTCGGCGCGGGATTGCAGCTATTAATAATAATTATACTCATTCCCGCAGGTATATCTGACAGAATATATCACATTTGCACGTGCTTTTGAGTCTTGAGAACTCACTCACGCGCTCTCAATTTCGGTGCGCCCACAGATCGCGATAAGGAGAATGACAGATTTTAATAATTATAAGGGGAGTTTGCAAATTTGATATATTGATATATTGTACTGCATGATTTTGCTCTATATCATCAACAAAAATAGTTCCAAATAAAATAACAGCTGAGCCGTTGTGCATCTCTAAAAGCACATTTATATTTAAAACATCAATGTCCACATGAATCTATTAATTGTATTGCACTCATGCCACCTCTGAGCCTCATTAAACATCAGAAAATGTACCTACAAGCCACTTGTGTGTTCTTCTGTGCCACTTTCGTAGTACAAATAATTGTATTAATACTAATTTCATGATTGGTAACCTATTTGTCTTATTGTACTTATTATAATGTTTTAAAAATAAATTTTAAAAAGCTTATAAACATACATTTTTGAATTTGATGTAGATGAAAATTATGCCATTGCAAAGGTAAAAATAAAATACCCCTGTAAGTCACTTTAAGGAGTCAAATGTCACCTCGTATTAGGAAGGCAAATTTATCATCAGAATTTTGTATTATTGATCAGAAGGCGCTCCTAAATTTTGTTTAATTAGGAGGACAAGCGCTCCTAATTACAAGAAGAAAAGCACAGCTCTTAAACTGTGTGTGTGAATGTAGCCGTATGGCTGTGGAATGGGGTTTGGGCGAGGAAATATTTTGTCAAATTTTATTTTTTATTTTTTAACCCCTGTATTTAGTGTGGAATTCTTCTACAATATTCACTCATCATGACACTAAAATATGGCATTGTAAGTCAATCTACTGCAGTTTTTCTTCAGTCAGTAGAAAATGTGGTTAACACCCGGTCATGCATGAAAAAAATAAATACTGTTATATACCGTGAAACCGGTATAATTTAGAAAAATACAGTGATATACATTTTTGGTCATACCGCCCAGCACTAGTTGCAGCCCTATAATATATAATAATAATGTATCATTATAAAATTTTCTAGAAATATATAGATTATCGTAGAACCGCGGTATCCTGATATTATCATTATCGTGAGCCATGTATCGTAATTATATCGTATCGTGAGGTACCCTGCGATTCCCACCCCTACTCTCTTCTAATAAATTGGTAACCATATAAGCATTCACTGCACATTTATAGATATTCAGCTTGCTGATGATTCAGAAATGTCAGTCAAATGAATGCTAGAGAAGTGTAGATGAATCGGGAAAACTGTTGAAAATTGTTACAACTTAACAATGCTTCCTGTCTGCCATGTTTAAAGTTGGGTATTAAAATAGTCTCAGTTGTGAATATGACTTGACTGTTCATGTCCAATTTTTCAAAATGTATTATTCATTACATTTTACAGTTTAAAATCAAACTATAATTGGTGGAACCCCTACAGTAATGCCACTAACTCTCTGTTGAACACATCACAAATTCAGGCCTGCACACCTTCTTTCTGTGAGCAATAATTATTCTCAAATGTAATCTTTGCTGTAATACAAATGAATTAATATAAATTCATCTGTGTTCCTCTCTCTCTGATAAACTGTTAAAACCTGTAATCCAGTATTCTTACGCATAACACAGACAATTATGCTTTTGGGAAACATGCCTTATGAGATTAAGTATTATGTGTGACAAATGTTCAACTTAGTGCTCGTAGTGCTCTCAGTTGTATTGTATTACAAGTCATAAAAAGTAGTTTCCTCTTGTATTGAGTAATCAGTAACCCAGTGTAATTAAATTGGTATGTTCCACTCTGGAATGCATAAATGTGCATTTCCCACTGTTTATGGCTTGATTAAAGCCGGTGTAGGCTATCACATATAGATAAGAAAAACAATTGGACTCTGGTGAGTGTGATTGGTAAACAGCTTCACTTCACCTAGCAGGGTAATTCCTTTGTTAAATTCCTTCCGATTTGACTCACAGAACTGAATGCTATTTGATGCCAAGTTATTTTCAAAGGCATTGTGTATTCCATGAATCCATGCAGAAGAATATTATAATAGTAGTGGAATAATAATACAATTGGATTTTTTATTTTTCTAAAGAAGTTGCTAAAGTGGTTGCTCAAGTTCTGATATGGTGTACCTTGGTCTGAGTCAACGAATTTCACCCTCATGACTTAATAACATTCTGGTCTCTAGGCAAAAACCTCAAAATAAATCTGATGTCTAATAAAAGTAATTACTTCAACTTGAGCATGACAGAAACTCTTTTAAATGTCGAATGTAACTGAAAATAAATGCTAGCAGGTCTGTCCCTTTACTCAGAAACTTATAAAATAGCACTTAATTTCAATATTTACTTTCTTGATCCAGCCTTATGCAGGTAACTAAAAATCAACTGTCCAGTTTGCCATAAACATGACTCGGGTAATTAAAATAACACATATTTATTAAGAAACTGTAATTTTACATATTTAAGGAGACTTAATACAATAGAAATTAATTAGTGACAAAAGCTATTGTTTTGCTTTAGCTCATTTTACTTAAAGGGTTAGTTCACCCAAAAATGTAAATTAGGCCTGCACCATGTTTTACTCATCCCCAAGGCATCCTAGGTGTATATGACTTTCTTCTTTCAGACGAATCCAATCAGAGTTATATTAAAAATTGTACTGGCTCTTCCAAGTGTTAGAATGGGGGTAGGCGGGTGTTTTTGTTCAACAGTCCAAAAGTAGTTAAATAAAGCACATCCATCCATATTAAAATGTGCCTCACACGGCTCCAGGGGGTGAATAAAGGCCTCCTGTGGCGAATCGATGTGTGTTTGTGAGAAAAATATCTATATTTAAAATGTTATAAATACTTTTTTCTCACTGCTGTTGACCCACCTGAGTCTAGTTGCTTCTGAAGGAGATTTCTTAACATTTCTGCTCCACAACCCAGTATCCTTTGATCACCTCGATAAAAACACGAATTTTATGCAGAATTTATTCACAGAATGACCTCACATCAGAAAGGCCATGGTGGGTTCACTTGGGTTTTTAGTTATTTGTTGAGCTTGAGAGTGTCCTTCCAATTTGTTTCCGTTTCATGGCAGCTTGGATATTCTTAAGAACATCTTATTTTGCATTACACAGAAGTAAAAAAAAAATGGTTTGGAATGACAATGAATACATTATGGCATAATTGTAATATTTGGTTCAGCAAATCCTTTAAAGCAATCAAAGCAGCACAGGTTTGCAGGTGGTTTGGATCTGTGTGTGTGCAAATGCATGAGAATCTGAGCGTGGGTGTGTAATTCACATGGTTTCCGGCCAGGAGATGTGTTTGATCCCCTGAGATGAATTGATTTGAACCAGTCTGTCCTAATTTTGCTTTGTAGCTTTACGTATTTATTCACGTATTTGTTTGAACACGGGAGCTTGAGCGGTGTACTGTGGCTTTAAAGGAATAGTTTATTTACTCGCCCTCATGTCGTTCCAAATGTATGACTTTTTTTTCTGGGGGACATAAAAGGAGAAATATTGAATAATGTATTGGTCTCATTTGGTATGCAACTATAGAATGAATAGGGACTGGAGCTGTTAAGCTTCAAAAAGGTTGCATAAATATATGACTCTGTACTTTATGTCTTCTAAAGCCATACAATAGCTTTGTGTGACAAACAAATGAATTATTCAGCAATGTGTTTCATTAGCAAACTTTGATCATAAGTTCTGCCATTAACATCATATCGTTCAATGATTTCAATGAAGCAATAGTTTAAATGAACATTTCTAAACTCCATAGCAAAGATGTGGCTGAATGTACAGCTCTTAATCTGTGGTTAGAAGGTTCTTGTAAATGTAAAATGCAGAATAAATGAATCATGCTCTCAAAATAAGCAAGTACACTTGCAGTATGTTCTACATCTTTCATTGCATATATATTCAAATTTAATTCTGTCTTTTAGTTTGCTGAGAGAATGAACATGACATTTTAATGAGTGTGCATGCATGAATGCATTCAAGTGACCAGGGAACCCCAAAATATTACGTACGAGGGAACCTGTGATTAAATTCAATATTTGAAAATAAAGCAAAACAATGGAGAAATAGTGTATTTCTATGTATAGCCATGTTAGTTATTTAAAGCATTAATCTGGCATTAATTAGACCACTTTTCTGATGTCATTAATGATGGTTCTGTATTGTTTAATCAACATTGTATGATCAACTGAATGTGTGACAAAGTTACTACAGTTTACACTGTTTTACAGTTTTTTTGTGAAAACAGTCTTAACTGACTAGTAGGGCTGAGTATCGTTCGAAAATTTCCGATACTGATACCGATACCGATACCTTGAGTTCAATACCAGTTCCTGAACGATACCAATTTTATTAAATTAATTTTAACAAGATTACATTATCTAAAAAATGCTGGTTTGATTTTTTCAGCTTGTTGACATTTATACAGACTCAAAGCCTCATCTCCTAACCCACTGCACAAAGGAACAAAATATATCAACACAATAAATCAGTGCAAATAGTTTTAATAAAGTTCAAATAGTTTTCAGTTTACACGTCTGTTAGGCTACCTTTACACTAGTGCGTGTTCGTTTTAAAACGCATAGCTCGGACATAATCATAATTTCTATAATTTTTTTCTAGGTTGTTAAAGACTTCAATAAATAAAAAATCTTTATCCACTTTCATAAGTGGGTGTTTTATTTTCTTTCACCATATGTTTTATTATTAAATTCTGTGTTGTATGTCTAATTATTTGAAAGCATAAAAACAGCTTAGTTTAATCAAATTTATTCTTAAAATAGGCTTATGAAATGTTTTCTTTTTCCTCAGAAATTATGTGTTCTGTATCTGGTTTTCAAATGAAGTCATAAAACATTAATTTAATTTATCTTTAAATTATCGAAAATCAAACTGTATTTATTTATGTTGGCAAACAAAGGGGGTTTACTATTAAAATGAAAACACGGAAGAAAGGTTGTGTGATCATTATTTAAAAAAATAACGTTTTAATAATTTTAATAGTAGCCTAGTAGTAGCAGTATGTACATTCCTCTGAACAATATTAATATATTCCTGCCGCAATGTCTTCCAAGTTTAAACAAACTTTTATTTTGATGGGTTGCCCTAAATACCTTTACAGTTCTGTGTGTATATGATATGATGCTAGTTTTACTCAAATCAAACAGAAAAATGCTCGTGAAGTGACTCTCAGAGCAGTTCTGGAGATGTTTTTCATGTATGTCCTCATTTAGTGAGACGGCAGATGCTGAAGTCACCGCGAGTGTCACGCGCTTCAGTCTGTGTGTAGAAAACAAAAGCGCATATAGAGAGCAGACGGCTCTGTACGCTTTCGAATCGCTCTCGCGGATGTCAATCACTGATTGATCTGAGCCTCATTGCTTTCCAGTCGAACACACGTGCTGCAGGCTTTATTGCCTCACTGACGTTGATGAAATGAACCCCTTAGGTATCAAAATTTGGTACCGAACGATGAGACGTTTTTCGATACTCGATGGTATCAAGGCAATTCGGTCGGTGCCTAAAAAGCATCGAACTCGATACCCAGCTCTACTGACTAGTTAATTTTTTTGACTATAGTCAAGTCACCTGTATTTATATAACTCTTTATACAATACTGATTGTGTCAAATCAGCTTTACAGTGTCAAACAGGAAAATATATCATTCTTTGGTAGTTAGCGAATTACTTACAGGAAACACCACCACAACAGGAAACTTACTTTCAGGAAACACACCTGTAACCAGATGAACCATGTAATTTAATCATTGAAAAGATCTGACTTATAGCTAAATCCTTTCTCCTTCTCCCAAGATCTCTCTTGAAAGCATCATGGGTTTAGTTTGAAGATTTTCTGTGAATAATTTATATTACGTCCTTTTATCATGTGATTTTTAGACTACTTGCAGTATTGAGCACATGGTGTACAGCTTCATTGTGGACTACATTTATAGTGTTTTATGGTTTTTCGAGTTGTCCATTTCCCATTCACTTTTAGACAGAAAAGTGGCCAGGAGATTACAGATAAAATATTTTTTTTGTGAACTATAGTATCCCCTTTAGTTTGAACTTTACAGCCACTTTTGATGGACGGCCAAATGCTTAAGTTGATGCGGCTTGACATTGCACGCTATTTGTCCCCAGACGGTGATGAGAGAAATCACACACTTCTTGGGACTGTATGAAAATATAATTTGCTTTCTCTTTATAGAAGCAAGGTCAGAACAGGAAGTAGGCTTGCCTTCAGTCCAGAGGTGGCTGCTGGATTTATTAGTAGCAGAATGCATTATAGCATGTAAAATGAAATGAGAGTAGAATTGAAACAGTTGCTTGAGGGCAGTCTTGAAGGAGATCCAGGTGCTTCTGTATTGTTGGAATTAATAGCTGCAAATGTCCCTGTGTGTGTATGTCTATGTGTGTGATTTTTGTGTGCATCTTCAATAAGGGGTGGGGGCTGTGTTTATTTGTTCTGTAGAACAAACATTGTTTTATCTGAAGCGGCTGATGATGACCTGCCCAGGCGGACTGTGTGATTGGCCCCGACTCAAACACTCACTGGGTTTCCAGCAGCCCGTCGAAGCGGTAAATTCTGGTTGCTATGTGACTCATTGCGTTGGTGAGCCTCTGTTGGTCTACTGCTCCCCAGGCTTGATCGGAGATTTATACTGCACCGGGTGACACATTACTGTGCTAATTTTCTTTTCCTTGCAAGCCGTCCGCTTCAAACCGGATGTCACCGTTCAAATAAAAAAGGCAAATCTTGAGTATGAGGCATGTTTTTGATGAACTTACACAAATATTGTGGGTTGAATACAACTTAAAGGGATGGTTCACCCAAAAATGAAAATTATGTCATCATTTACTCACCCTGAAGTAGTTCCAAACCTGAATGAATGTCTTTGTTCTGCTGAAAACAAAGGAAGATATTCTGAAGAATGAGGGAAACAGAGCAATTCTGAGGCACCATTGACTTCCATAGTATTTTTTCTACTATGGAAGTCAATGGTGCCCCAAAACAGCCTGGTTGCAAACTTCCTTCAAAATATCTTCCTTTGTGTTCAGCAGAACAAATAAATTCATACAGGTTTGGAACTACTTGAGGGTGAGTAAAGGATGACAGAATTTTCATTTTGGGGTGAACTATCCCTTTAATCTCTGTGAGAAATCTGTGACAGTATCAATTATTGTAGAAAATAAGAAAGTACAGTGGAAGAAAATAAGTGGAAGTCTATTAAGCAAGTTTAGGCAAGGGTTTTAAATGGTAAAATGTGAAACTTATATTCAGTCAAAAGTTTTTTTTTTAAGTTAATTAAAATTTATGTAGGTCTACTTTTACACATTGATGTCAAATATACAGTACATTTACAAAATTGACTTACTAGACAGTTTTACGTCTACCAGACATGCTTTGAATGGCGCTAACAAAGGAGACGTCCTTGCGTTTAAAATACAACATGCATTGCTAATGGCATGAGATGCTGAAAAAAACAGGTAGTTGCGATGCTGAAAGTAAAGTCTATCTGTACATCCTAAAATATACCTAAAAAGTAGCTGTCTTGAAATTTATTGTTGAAGGATGTAGATTTGCTACAACGTATTGCATTATTAAAGAGAGGTTCTTCAGAGAGAGTTTTAGCATGCTAATATTCCAATAGATACCATTTGAATGCTAACGCTAAATAAAGCCCATCCATTTATCTATCAAACACTTTGTCAAAAATGAGCTATTTGCTTGTAGTGTAAAATTGTCTATGAATGATACTTTACTATAATTCCTGTTGTTGGAGGTTGTTCCATTAAAATTGCTTTAAAAAATAGTAAGCAATAATACGTTTGTTTCATCAACATCAACATTTAAAAAGCTTCCTCGTCTTTTGCTGAAATGCTAAATTGTTGTTGAGTGTGGAACAATGGCGACTGAATTAAGTATGGGCCAGAATGCTCTGCGCTGATCTCACGGTGGTATTTTTGGCACCATGATCTGTCAGGACAGCTGGAAGCCGCTCCATTGACCTTTAAGGCCATAAAGATCACATAATGGGTTGTATTGAGGAAAATGAAAAGTGTGTCTGAGTGTATTGAGCAGTGACAAGAAACCCGCTGAGCTAGAGCTCAATACGGAAGACTCAGGCAGGCTGTACAGCAGAGAACAGAACACTGCAGGCCCAGCAACTGACAGTATTTAATCAATGTACATTCTCCTCATTGGTTACAGGCCAAGAGCTTTCGGAAGGGCAGCCTACAGTTTACTTTCATCATTAAAGCAGGAAACAGCATCTAGTTTGGACTTGAGTTGAACACCTATGCAACTTTTAAAAACAAAGTGCATGATGGGTGACATTACTGAGCAACATAACCATTGATAAACAATTGTAACAACCAAGTGGCAAGCATTACCACAAAAGTGCATTTAAATTATTTACGCAATAAATTAATAATGATTGGCATTCCAGTAAGTGTTTTTCCGATGCCATTTTTGCAACCACTGTTGTATTGATAAGGTGAATAAAAGTAAAAAAAATATATACAATGTATAATGCTTACTCATTGTATACTGCTTACTCATTTTATACTGATTACTTATTTTGAGTCGTAGCTGATCCACAGTCCTTTTTGTCACCGTAATAATGATGAAGTTATGGGAAGTGTGGTACAATTAATAACAAAAACCAGAAATCGCAATTTGGCTTATAGTGTAATTATGAAATCTCAAAATCTGTGGTTTTTAAGTAAATAAAAATGCACTGCCTGTTTCAAGAGCTTTGATCAGATTGGCTCGTATCCGAGTCACTTATAACATGCATATGGAAAATGAACATGCGCAGAATAACTTCCCAAACTTTTAAGCTTTGTAAACCTGTTGTCCAATAAAACAAAAATAAACGTTCAATAACATGTTTTTACTCCAAACTCACTTATAACATCAGTTGGGAGTTTGAAATAACTTATTTTTATGATCTGAAGTGGCTTCTTATCACAGAATGAGGCAGAAAATGTTATCGTATAGTATTCTGTACAGTAATACATGCTATGCAGATTAGCATTGCATTTTAAATATACTTTATTCTTATCAAATATATCAAGATGAACAGATAGCTAAACCATATATTGTCACAGTCTTGTGTTTATTATCTGCATGTTTAATCAGTCTTGATAGTTTCTATCTGCCTTTTTTTCAGCTACAGCGATTTGTAAACACATCTATAGTGCTCAAAAATTGTTCAAACCACTCTTCTTTGGTTAAAAATAGAAATATATAATATATAATTTTTCCCCCAAATAAGTATTATAGCTATAGTAACTGTGCTTTTAACTCCCGGTGCTTTAAACTCTGAAATTTAAATAATTATAAGCAGTGTTAGAATTGAGAGGGGGCTTGGGTAGGGGTCCCGGACCTCCCATAAGCATTAAGGGACCCCCCATAACACCCAAAAAATATAGTGGGTGGGGGGGATAATACTGAAACTATAATACTTGAAACATGAAACTAGCGAAAATGAAAATTAAATAAAAAAAGATTTGATTGCTGTATTAAATTTAGACCTGCTCATGTTACATCATATTTTATTTTTACACGTATGCACACTCGTTATAACCAATCACACACGATTCTGTTGAGCATAGTACAGTGGCCAATCAGAGGCGTTCAAATTAGTCATCGCTGAATTTTGTTCAGACTAAAACTTGCAAATTCCCTCATCATAAGCAACAAAAGTGCAGATGTACCTACGATAAACGTAAGAGATTCATTTATCATACGGATTATAAGAGGAGTTATGAGTGCTTAAACACTAGCTAGACTGACTGTGCTCATTTATAGAGCATTCTTTCACTGCATGATTCATTCTGAAAAAAGTGCATTTAGAATGCTCACAGAAATCAAGACATGGGGGCGGAAAATGTGTGTATTTATATAATGTCATATAGTTAGTCAATATCTCAAGAAGAGTGCCATTTTTTCCACAAAAATCACAAATGTGTTATTGATTTTATACAACAGTTTAATAAAAAGAAGTTGAGATTAATAGGCTTACGTTTTAGACACCATATTGAATATTTTTGCTCTATTCCGCTGACAAAAATACATCCAAACACAGTCATAGCACTGTTTTGCATCTGAGCAACATGACAGTCTTTCATTCCTGAATGAATTAACCGTTTGAATGATTCGGTTCAATCGCAATGACTCACTTATTAAGAGTGACTTGCTGCCACCTGTTGGCAGTTTTAATTTCACATTTAACCTGTTGAAAAGTACCTTTTCATTTTTTTTTTTTATAATTGTATTATATTTTTTATGATATTTTAGGATTAAAATATCAAAATATTATTTCTGCATTTGTAACTGCATGTTAAATAGATTCTTGTCCCGCAATAAACAGTGTGTAATAAAATACATCTTCTGTGTTTCCTCTGCATTGCAAAGATGAATTTTGTTGATAATGATTTTATTTGTTTGGTAATAACTCCAAACATCTTATTATTCTATTTGACTTTATTGATTAAAAGAATTTGAGCAAAAGATGTACACATCTAGAAAAGGTCTTCATAAAGGTAAAAATGTCCATAAAGGTTAAAATCACCGTAAACTTGTTGGAAAAGATTAATATCTGTCACTGCGGTGAACTGACCTCAGAATATAAAGAATATCAAAAACTTTAGGAGTCAGCTGTCCTGCAGCTCAACACACTCAGCTAAATATTGCCTGATTATCGTTATCAATAAAATCCAAGAAAACATCGCAATATAATTTTGTATCTATATCACACCCCCCTAGGCTAGATATTTAATTATTATTTTCTTAGTGATTGTTTGAAGCACATAATTCACTGATCATCATAAAATACGTTTTTAATCTTAGAAGCTTAGAAGACAAACAGGCTAAGTATGCCTACTCATTTTGCGAGCAATATATTTTCACAAAATGTTTTTATTTTTTAATATAAGCTGTGTTTCACTTATCTTGCGGTTTAAGAAAAATATTATGCTGAGAGCTTTGACAACAATTTCAGAGCATGAACTATAAAAAAACCTAGATGGTCAAAACATCTAAAAAAGACTTCATGCCGTAGCTTGTGCTTTATCACACATTTATGCCCCTCAATGTGAAAGTCAGACACCTTCCTGGAATACTCCTGTTGTTTCACTGGAAATACACTGAAGGTATGAGCTAGCAAACAGTGTCCACAGAAACCAATTATGACACATACCATGGCACACATGACTCAAACATCACAGAAAAATGGGTCATATATGTACAAATGCCAAGTTCTGTCATGAAACTCTGATGGGTCCTTAACGCAAACTGATGAAATTTACAGCGCTAAACTACTTGGCACAAGCTGATTGGTTCATGTTGCATACGCAGCCAATGAGCCAGCTGCTTTACACTTACATGTCTGGTTAGCATTTACTAAAGCCATTCTCAGCACGCTTTCAGAGTTCCTCTGAAAGCATCCACCTTCCCCAGCTCCACATGTATAGATCTGCTATGGGATATTGTTTGTACAGCAGCAGTATGTCCTAAATACTCAAAGCACTGTGTCGACGTATGTACTGGCAGTAGTACCTGTACTTGCTTTGCAGCAGCAGCAGCATAATCTACAACTATAGCAATAACCAACAGCAGACCAAATACATTAATATTATCGTATCCATTGCCATGCTAAAATCTTCAGAGAGTTGTAAATAGGCCAATGATACTGAGGATAAAAGTGTATACTTTAGCTACATTTGATATCATTAAGACAGGATATTCATTAAAACAGAATTTGAAATGTACATTAAATCTATATCATACAGGTAGTTGTAATCCATCTTTAAATCAAGTAGATTTCATAGTGGTTTAGCGAAGTAGTTGCATGTCTCTGCAAATTTTCCAAATGTATTTTAATTTCCCCTTGCATAATATAAATGAAACATTAATATATGTTAATTGCAAAAATAGCCTCCCCAAACCCCCACCAAATAATGAGAAATGAATATGACATGAAAATACATGTTTTTTATAGATAATATATTTGCCTCCTTTGTTAATTTAGAAGGGGAAAAAAATGGAAAGTTAATTGGATTGCATATTGAAATGCAGTATGACATGCAGTGTACCTTCCTGTATACTGTACATATTTATTCTGTTTACATACTGTGCATGTATACTGAATACTTCAAAACAGTATGAACATAACAGTATTCTATTCAGAAAATGAGCAATGGACATGCAAACAGAAATGTAGCTTTAATTCATAGGCCCAGCCCCCATACACTGGGACGGTGATTCCCAGTAACACCAGTTAACCCTCCCATGACAATGGCCCTGCATACATAACTCAACAGTATGAACTTTCTTAATTTAACATTTGCCCTTTTTGTCTCAGCATGCTTAGCATTTGTTGTGATAGAGTTCATGTAATCTAAAGTCCCTGCAAGGCAAGTCTGTTTAATCGCTGGCCATATTCATAATGGCCCCGGGCAGCTGTTTCCAGCTGTGCAAACACAGCTCCTATGTACTGCACTTGAATGGTGAAAGACTGAAATCCGATAAAACTATGTTTCAAAAACTTGATCAGGAAGAAAAAATGACAACTACGATATCATAAATTGTGATTCATAAAGGCAAATTGCACACAAAATAAAGCATATAAATAATGCATACAAAACAAACCATATTATTATTGCCTCTATCAAAAAAGCTAAATGGATCTTGAGAACTTGAAAGTGGGACTATATTTTCCATATTGAGTGTTACCGTTTAATTCATCCATATGTTATACACATGTAATACACTAGGTATTAAATAGTAATTACATAATCACTTACCTAAAAACTATAATAAATACATCACATTCTAATTTTGTTTATTTTTACATCCCTAAATATTACTTTTAGTTTTGTGCTAGACATCCTGCTACCTGACTGCATAACTGGTCTCAATAGAAGGACTTTATTGTCTTGGTATCAAAATTAACTAAATTGATGGTTACTTTTTTGTGGCAATATACCACACAATCCTGTATATTGTGTAGTCTATAAGGCACACTTGAAACCTCTAATTGGTTCTCAATATCATTCACTTTAACCTTGGAGGTGAATGAGTTGCCCTCAGGGGGAGCACAGATGTTGTGCTGGCATACACCACTAACATAAAAAATAGTTGACCTTTTCCAAACAAGATTGAGAGAGAGCTGTGTTATAAAGCTACATTATAGGGTTATCAAATTGAAAAGCCTCCTTAAGCACGCTAGCAAACAAACATAAAAGTGAATGCTTCTAGAGTACCTGAACACTCCCATAAAGCGAATTACAGTCTCCTCAACTGCCCGCGTCAGCTGCACTTACAACAAGAGCTCTCGCCAACTCAGTGGCTCTCTTTTCTCAAAGAGCGACTCCAGTATTGATTTCATCTACTGCGTTCTTTCTCTGCCTCAAATTAACTCAGCTCCTTCCAATCATTTCATGTTGCCGTTTAGTGCAAAATTCTGACATTTGCAAGTAGGCGAAATTAAAATGTCACTATAAATAGAATACGCCATGTAATAAGCGTTTTTATGCCATATGCCAGATGTCTTGCATGATTTTCTTTATCAAATCATCTTGGTTAATGTCATTTTATATGTTAGACCATAGTGTTGCTATGGTTTTGGGTATGATTACATATGTGTATTAATGGATGTATACCTAGGTAATAACATGTTTAATTAATACGCTAATCATTACCTACCATGGAGTATATTGATGTATTGCCATCTAATATTGAGTCAATGACATGACCCTTATTTTCATTCATTAATAATTGTTTTCTCTTATTTTCGTGTTTTTAATTTTTTCAAATATTATTAAAATGTTTTGTTCTATATATATAGATGTAAAGTGAAAATGTGTCCAGATATATTTATAAGCAAAAGGTCATATTAAAATTGTACAATTCTTGAATTTCATGAAAAATTTAGAATAGAAATAAAAAATAGAGAATAGAATGAAAATAAATTTTTGTCAATAAATTGATAATGTTATTGAAAAGTTTTTCAAACCCAAATGAAATCAACATGTATAGAACTATAAAATCTCTGTGAATATGCATTATAACAGAAATTGTAAAAAAAAAAAGCGGTCAAATGACTGGCCTACAAAAAGTGTAAAATTACAGTAAAATATCTTAATTGAAATAAAGTGCAAAAACAATAATTTGACAGACATTTTCATGAAAGGTTTTACAGAAAAAATTAAATAACAATTATTTCACAGATTTTCCCTTGTTTCACTTATGATATTTTACATTAATTTGACTGTTTTTGTTTGGCAACCGTAGCAGCCAGTCATTTGACAGTTTTTTTAAAGTATGTAGTTTACTTTTTTTTTGTCTGTCTTCCTTCTCATTGACCCTACTTTCAATGTACCATGGTATTACCACAGTACTTTTTTCATAAGGGTTGGTATGATTTTTTCTTTTATTGTGTTTGTTGTTAAATTGATCTGCACTCCCTCCCTCAGCAAGACGCCACATGATGTCAAACTTGCTTAATTACAGTAAATAAAGGAAAGTCCCAATAACATCAAGTTCATGTGCCCGTTACCGTCAGTCATTGTTCAATGAGGGGCTGCTGGAGTGGCAAATGATGATGTTCATAATGAGTTTGTGCATATGCTGAAGCTCTCAGAGGCGTGTTTAGAGTTTTGGGGGACCCTCAAAAAATGGTCCCCGTGGGCCCCTTATGGTAGAAATCAGTACTACTGATTTACCAAGGTTTCTCCTCGGAAATATGTGAACCTGCTGTCTACTGTCCTCATAGGCAGCTGCTTTTAAAGGCAGAAAACTGGTTATTGGTAGCATCTGGGCAAAATGAAACAAGGCGGTGACCAAATGCTCATTCTCTAGCAGAGTTTAACATGCTGCCATAGAGTCAGGGAGGGTGAAGAATAACTGCCGAGAAAGAGAAAGAGAGAGTCAGTGTCTGATGAAGTCATCCTTACTCGGTCACATATCTGAAATTCTCATATTGCGTGAGCTTACTCATGGCGTTCCAGAGTGCTATAATCTCCTGTCTTGTGTTCAGCCTCCTTCCCAGGGCTTCTCTCCCATGCTGCCTCAAACTTCCTGTGATTGGCATGTAAGAAAGTTGTCAAAGTGGAGGGACGTGGGCCTGTTTTTTTCTGTATCAACTGGAATAAAAACGTCTCAGACTCAACGAGCAGACTGTAATTTTCCAGACGGCCGTACAATCACATGGGTGTGTACGGCCGTCTGGAAAAGTACAGTCTGTTCATTGAGTCTGAGACATTTTTATTCAAGTTTTAGTTTATTTGGATTCACAAATAAGCAAGACCTAATTCAGCACATGGTATGTAATAATAAAACAAAGTAACTTTTATTTTTTATTACAGGTTAAATTTACGTTCCAGTTTAGTTTGATGTTTATACTGTTTGGCACATTGAATACATTTACTTTCACAATCAGCTTGCACTTGATACTGTATACAACCAACTAACCAAGACTTTATTTTAGGGTCTCTTAACTAGTTGCTTATCAACAGGCATATTACTAGAATATTAACCATTTATTAGTAGTAATTAAGCACATATTATTGCTTTATTCTAAATTCCATATCCTACCAATACCTATTTATTTATTTATTTATTTATTTAACCTTTATTTAACAAGAAAAGACTCTCGGAGATTAAAAATCTATTTCGCAGGAGTGCCCTGGCCAAAACCTAAACTTAACAACTACCTTAATATCTATTAATAAGCTGCAAATTAGGAATTTATTGAGGGAAAAGTCGTAGTTAGTAGTGAATAAGTATTCCCTGTTCTAAAATGTTACCTTAGTATTTATTAAAATGAAATCACATTGAAGTGTCAAATATACATTTTATATAAATTGTTTATGTTTATTTTACATTTTAATTGCATATTTTTTTGCATGGCTTAAAAAGGAACAACGACATAATTTTCCTCATGAGATCTATCACTAAATAATGGCTAACATTAGCTCTTTATTTCCATCATCCTCTTTTCTTGCTATTTAGTAAATTATAGTAAACAATAAAGCCAATAAAGGCCCTACAACTATAAATACAACAATAAAGATATAGTTTTAAAAATAATCCTCTATATAAAAAAATAGCAGAGTCCACACCGCAGTTATAACGATAAAGGCAGAGAGAAGCAATATGATGAATGATGAACACATTAACACCCAATCAGAATCCATCCTGCTATATTAACCTCAAGAACTTAAAGCGGCAGACGAGCATGCGCTGAGAATAAACAGACGATATTGTTCGCTGCTGTGGACGCTAATATCGTTATCTTTATAGTTATCGTTCTTGTTGTAAATGGGGCTTAAGTCTTCACACTTAATCATAGCAAATACCTGGAATTCTGGTTTACTGTAGAACAAGGGTGTAGTTTTGGTTTGAACATTAGGGGGGAATTGAAGTGGACCCTGGGTCCTTCTCCCCCTTAAAGTTTATTTAATTTTATTTCTTCTTTTGCTTGAATGTTTATTTTTGTAAAATAGTATTTTGTGTTATCCACCACACATGCAAATTTGGTTGATTGTGTAACTGCAATAAAGTAATATGCTAGCAATTACTTCTTTACATAGAATATATAATGTATTTATATCATTTTGACACTTGGGCTATAGTTTGACAGAATTGTATAATTCAATTCGCCATTGGAAAGTCAATCTAACTTAACATTTTCTTATATTGATATTGTTTATGTCTTACTCCTTAACAGTTCATCAGGCTCTTAATGATTTAATCTATGCCATCATTGGAATATCTGAAGGACCCATTGGCTCTTGATTCTGACTTGTACTTGCTCTTATGAAAAAGTACCATAGTTCTTAACTGATTTTAGCATTCGGCGTGCTATAGGCTTTGCTTGTGATAATTATAGGTATGGACAGCTGTTTCCACTCAAATGGATTATCTGTGTATTTAAGTTGAGCTTAGGTAGCTGGCGCGGAAGCTATATATATTTCTCACCCTCGTGTTCAGCCTCCTTGTGTGAAGACCTACGAGTGTAAAGACCTGCGACTTTGTCCTGGGCTACTTCAACCCGAGCAACAACACCTGCAACGCACTTATCTATTTCTATCTATTGATTATTTTTTTCCTCTTTCCCGTTTCTATCCTCCTTTTTCCCACCTCTATCATGTGTTTCCAATATATTCCAATATATATTGTCTCACAACAACGCTCTTACATCAAACGCAGATGGCAACGCAATCTTGCTCACCTGCGTCCTATCTGCACCTCTTCTTTTTTACCCTTCTCTTTCTCGATGGGTCTCTGGAATTGTCAGTCTGCTGTCAAAAAAGCAGATCTTATTCCCGCTAGGGGTGTGAACCTACATTGATCTTACGGTTCGGTTCGATTACGATTATCATGTCATCGATTCGGTTCAATTCGATATCCCAATGCATCACGGTGAATTGACGATGCACTGCATCCTCAATTTTCACATGTATACAATTTTGTCAATAAATACAAGCAATCAGATATATGAACTGAACCTTTGATTTTAACTGCTCAAAGAAAACACGCTTCTTGAATTAATTAAACATCAAACAAAACTAAGTCTGGGCACAGAAGACAACAGGAGCATTTAGAACAAATACACAAAAGTAAATACTAAATACTTGGCACTGACAGTGTTAACAGCACAGGGTGAAAACGGCTGATGTGGTTTCTCAAGTTAGTTGGATTACTCCCTGCATATTTTGTTTGTGCGTGACATGATTTACACCAGCGGTTCTCAATTCCAGCCCCCCCCCCCCCCGCATATTTTACATGTCTCTCTTTGTTAACACACCTGATTCAGATAATCATCTCGTTAGAGTTGAGCTCCGTGCATAAACTGTGTTCCGATTGACATGCTCCCTATACACAGTGTCCATTGCCCCCTACTACCTGAGCAGGGGAAATCCGTTGTAGTTTACTTCACATCGGAACATTCATTCATGGTTTGCGTCTTCAAGCACAGACGAGTGTGAAATCATATACCTCTGATATATACAATTTTAATTCACGTCTCGCACACTTATATGCACTTTGAATGGATTACGTTCGCTTCGAACTGGAATCATGGCGGAAAATCCTGTGATGTCCACTTCGCAGGGCACTTAGGTTCGAATAGAACAAACATTTGAAGTGATAAGAGTAACACACGAAATGTGCAGAGCGGGGTGCGAGGACTGGAATTGAGAACCACTGATTTACACACAGCGTGTCTTCTCCAGGTCATGCTTACCAGGTTGTTCATAAAAGCCAGATGTCAGCTTTTGAAGTAGTTGGAGCATTTTCTATTATACGTGCACTTGAGTCTCGCCTCTCTCCGCCATTGTATGCTCCCGCAACAAAGCATGTATGCGACAAATGATGTCAGAAAAGCTTCAGTACATTATAATTGGTTATGGTCTATTACTGAACCGATACTGAATCGTCCTCGTCTGCATCACGATGCACCATAGAAACGATTCATTTCGACACTTCTAATTCCCGCTATTGCTTCCCAATCTGCACTCAGAATCTTGGGCCTGACTGAGACCTGGATTCATCAAGAAGACTCAGCTACCCCTGCTGCGCTCTCTAACAACTTCTCCTCCTCTCTCTCCCCCCCCCGGTTAGAAAGGGTGGAGGTACTGGTCTTCTCATTTCTAACAATTGGAAATACTCAACCTACACTCCCCTTTGCAATAATTATTACTCATAGGAATATCATGCTATTACTGTAACAGCTCCAGTAAAACAACATGTTGTAGTCATGTCATTAGGGCACCTTCCTAGAAGAGCTGAAAGACTTGTTGTCGTCATTCCCCGAGGATGGTAGTCCACTTATAGTCTTTGGTGATTTCAATATTAATTTGAACAAGCCTTATGCTGTAAATTTCCTTTCACTCCTTGCATCATTTGACTTAAAACGCCTTACAGATTATGTCACATCAATCATGACCCTCTGTTAGTATGCAATATATGTTTCACTGTTAATTGTGTAAAATCATTGTCTGTCTTTCAGTAATTGGGCTGTCATGGATAAAAGGAAGCTGTTTTCACCAGTGCATGTATTATAGATGCTAAGTTGTCAGAATAACTAGTTTCTGAGAGTTTTAAATGAAGTATGTTAATTGGCTGTGTATAGGTGGTTCTGATGTTGTTTAAGTCATATCCATTTGCATTTCAAGTCTCTGGCAGTTTGAGGTATCGTTGACTTTTAATTTTGATTTTAGTGTGTATTTGCACCTTTATCTTACCTCTCTACTGTATATGAATGGGAATAGGAAGTTGTGGCCTAATGGTTAGAGAGTCGGACTCGTAATTGAAAGGTTGCAGGTTCGAATCTCAGGTCTGGTAGGAATTGTAGGTGGGGGGAGTGAATGTACAACGCTCTCTCTCCACCCTCAATACCGTGACTGAGGTGCCCTTGAGCAAGGCACGAACCCCCAACTGCTCCACAAGAGCCGCAGCATAAATGGCAAAAATTTTCCTGTTGTGTGTTTGTGTGTGTGTTCACTGCTTTGTGTGTGCACTTTGGATGGGTTAATTGCAGAGCACGAATTCTGAGTATGGGTCACCTCAGTATGTCACTTCGCTTCACTATATTTACTGTACATTCCTGGCTACTAGTTGCCATGTAGTTCAGAAAATATTTTATATTATTTTTTCTGTAATTGCTTGTGTGACAGAAATTGACCGAATTTGTTCAGAAGTTTTATTTTTTTTATTTTAAACAAATTACACAATTGTACATTTACAATTCTTGTAAAATCTTGTTGGCCTCTTGGTGTAGTCCGCAAAAGAGAGCTCATATGCAAACAGGTTCCAGGCTCTCACAGCCCCTGTCAGATGAAATTAGGGCAGGTTTCTTGAAAAAGGCACTGAGAATATAGCAATCACTGAGAATAAGCAATAGCACTGCAGACGGTCACCCGTCTGCAGTGGAGAGTGTGTGTGTGTGTGTGTGTGTGTGTGTGTGTGTGACCGACTCTACCTGTACTACACTGATTGCTAAATATCTGAGCATTTGTCATGTTTACCAGCCCACTGAAAGCTCTGAATTACTTCTCTAAGTGTAATGCAAACTAACAGTTTCAATGTTTAGCTCGGATTTGCATATTCTGCCTCTCATCCCTGGAAGCTTCAGCGTTTGTGACATTTTTCAAAGTCTTAACATCTATAATTGAAAAGTCTCACCAATTTGATGCGCTCAAGTCAGGTATAGAGCTACTGGAGTGAAGTGCTTGTGTTGTGGGTGTGAAGGCACCTCTCTCTCGGAGCGCTTTGAATCTAGTTCAGTGAGATGCCATATTCTCTGAGGAGCCGTTATCGAGGTCACTCTACAGGAAAAGCCAAAGCCAAATAGAATCGTCTGGGATTTCACAGATCTGTGGATAACCCAGTAGATGGAGAGAGAGAGGAGGATCAGAAAGAGATGTTCACTTGTTCCGCTGCTTTATTTGTTTTGTTGTCTTTCAAACCCATGGTCAAGTCTTTGTGACTGTCTTTCCATCCTCCCTGTGAGCTGTGCTATGTGACACTATGCCTTCCACCTCCCCCACAGTGTCAGATCTGTTCCTCTTCTCTCCTCCAGTCATTTCATCAACTCTCATTTGCTCTTCTTGTTCTCTTCTCCCTCGCCTTCTGTGATTCTAATCTCTCCTCGTCTTTTTGTTTATTCTATCATCTGATCCTTTCATCCCGCTTCCTTCAGTATTCTATATTTTACTCCTCAATTTTCTCCTTCCTCTATTTTTCTCCTCAATCATACTGTATTTTAATTATCTCCTCTCATCTCCTCTCC
The DNA here is from genome assembly GCA_027564155.1 of Gymnocypris eckloni scoliostomus. Taxonomy (NCBI): domain Eukaryota; kingdom Metazoa; phylum Chordata; class Actinopteri; order Cypriniformes; family Cyprinidae; genus Gymnocypris; species Gymnocypris eckloni. The sequence continues at coordinate 22,531,709 of CM050432.1, read as the reverse complement.
TCTCCTCTCCTCTAATCTAATTATTAGTGATCGACCGATATAGATTTTTTATAACCGATACCGATAACAATTATTTGTATGTTTATGTACCCGATAACCGATATGCAGAACCGATATTTATTTACTGTTATAAAGTAAATAAATAACAGAGAAGTCCATTCTTCGCTTTGGTTTTTCCTCCTTTCAGTCATCTTAACAACAACAAAAAACTGTTGAAAATTAACATTTTCATGTAAAATTTTATCTTCAAATTACAACAATAAAAACATTTTATTTACAAAAAGCATCATCAGCAACACTGATAGTAACAATAAGCAAAATAATGTATAATGTTTTCAAATGGAGAAAATAAAGGACATGAGTCATATCAACTTCATTTTAAACTACAGTTTTGGGTTTATAAGCTGTTTAATAGGCTAAAGAGTGAAGAATAATTCACTGAATAATATTCTCTGGAATATTGAAATAAGCTATAACAAACAAAACATCATATTATATTGTATTTCTTAACTGGTACATTATATCAGAATTATTCAAATGTTTTTGTCATTCTAGATTATGAAAACTGCTGACAGCGCGGTTTATCTATGCATTTACACAGAACTATACTCAAACTGCGATCGCTTGCAGAGATAATAAATAATTCATTTCGATAGAGATGTATTTATTTAGATGTTTATTGGCGAAATAATGGTTCTATAGTAAATGTTAATATAATTCAGCGTGTTTCAAACAAGTGAATCTTGTATAAAGTTCCATGCGGTGGTCGTGCTGGAGCATTTCCTGAGTGAACAGTGGCCACTGCTCCAGGTGTGTGTGCACTTGGATGGGTCAAATACAGAGAACACATTTCACTGCTGGTTATACTCTGTATAATTATGTAAGACAAATACAAAAAAAATATATATATATATAAAAAAAATCATAAATAAAAATAATATCGGTTATCGTTTTTTAAACCGATATCTGATTATGGTAAAATCCTTAAATAGTGGGAAAAATATCGGTAAACCTATATATCGGTCGATCTCTACTAATTATTTCTCCTCTCTCCTCTAATTTAATTATTTCTCCTCTCTCCTCTAATTTAATTATTTCTCCTCTCCTCTAATTTAATTATTTCTCCTCTCCTCTAATTTAATTATCTCTCCTCTCCTCTCCTCTCCTCTAATCTAATTATTTCTTCTCTTCTCTTCTCTTCTCTTCTCTTCTCTTCTCTTCTCTTCTCTTCTCTTCTCTCTTCTCTTCTCTTCTCTCCTCTAGTTATTTTTCCTCTCCTTTCCTCTCCTCTAATCTAGTTATTTCTTCTCTTCTCTTCTCTTCTCTTCTCTTCTCTTCTCTTCTCTTCTCTTCTCTTCTCCACTTATCCTCCTCTAATTTTCTCCTCTCCTCTCCTCTTCCTCTCCTCTTCACTTATCCTCATCTAATTTTCTCCTCTCCTCTCCTCTCCTCTCCTCTCCTCTCCTCTCCTCTCCTCTCCTCTCCTCTCCTCTCCACTTATCCTCCTCTAATTTTCTCCTCTCCTCTCCTCTTCCTCTCCTCTTCACTTATCCTCATCTAATTTTCTCCTCTCTCCTCTCCTCTCCTCTCCTCCTCCTCTCCACATATTCTCCTCTAATTTTCTCCCTCCTCTCCTCTATACTTATCCTCCTCTCCTCTCCACTTATCCTCCTCTAGTTTTCTCCTCTCCTCTTCTCTCTTCTCTTCTCTTCTCCACTTATCCTCCTCTAATTTTCTCCTCCTCTCCTCTCCTCTATCCTCTCCTCTCTCTCCTCTCCTCTCCTCTCCACTTATCCTCCTCTAATTTTCTCCTCTCTCTCTTCTCTTCTCTTCTCCACTTATCCTCCTCTAATTTTCTCTTCTCCTCTCCACTTATCCTCCTCTAATTTTCTCCTCTCCTCTCCCTCTCCTCTCCACTTATCCTCCTCAATTTTCTCCTCTCCTCTCCTCTCCTCTCCTCTCCACTTATCCTCCTCTAATTTTCTCCTCTCCTCTCTCTCCTCTCCTCTCCACTTATCCTCCTCTAATTTTCTCTCCTCTCCTCTCCTCTCTCTCTCTCTCTCCACTTATCCTCCTCTAATTTTCTCCTCTCCTCTCCTCCTCTCTCTCTCCTCTCCACTTATCCTCCTCTAATTTTCTCCTCTCCTCTCCTCTCCTCTCCACTTATCCTCCTCTAATTTTCTCTCCTCCTCTCCTCTTCCTCTCCTCTCCACTTATCCTCCTCTAATTTTCTCCTCTCCTCTCCTCTTCCTCTCCTCTCCACATATCCTCCTCTAATTTTCTCCCTCTCTCCTCTCCTCTCTTCCTCTCCTCCACTTATCCTCCTCTAATTTTCTCCTCTCCTCTCCTCTCCTCTCCTCTCCTCTCCTCCTCTCCAATTCTCCTCCTCTCCTCTCTCTCCTCTCCTCTCTCCACTTATCCTCCTCTAATTTTCTCCTCTCTCTCTCCTCCTCTCCCTCTCCTCTCCAATCCTCCTCTAATTTTCTCCTCCTCCTCTTCCTCTCTCTCCACTTATCCTCCTCTAATTTTCTCCTCTCCTCTCCTCTCTTCTCTTCTCTTCTCCACTTATCCTCCTCTAATTTTCTCCTCTCCTCTCCTCTCATCTTCTCTCCTCTCCACTTATCCTCCTCTAATTTTCTCCTCTCCTCTTCCTCTCCTCTCCACTTATCCTCCTCTAATTTTCTCCTCTCCTGTCCTCTTCCTCTCCTCTCCACTTATCCTCCTAATTTTCTCCTCTCCTGTCCTCTTCCTCTCCTCTCCACATATCCTCCTCTAATTTTCTCCTCTCCTCTCCTCTCATCTTCTCTCCTCTCCACTTATCCTCCTCTAATTTTCTCCTCTCCTCTTCCTCTCCTCTCTCACTTATCCTCCTCTAATTTTCTCCTCTCCTTTCCTCTTTCCTCTCCTCTCCACATATCCTCCTCTAATTTTCTCCTCTCCTCTCCTCTCCACTTATCCTCCTCTAATTTTCTCCTCCTCTCTCCTCTCCTCTCCACTTATCCTCCTCTAATTTTCTCCTCTCCTCTCCTCTCCTCATCCCTCCTCTCCACTTATCCTCCTCTAATTTTCTCTCCTCTCCTCTCCTCTCCTCTCATCTCCTCTCCACTTATCCTCCTCTAATTTTCTCCTCTCCTCTCCTCTAATCTAGTTATTTCTCCTCTCCTCTAATCTAGTTATTTCTCCTCTCCTCTCATCTCCACTTATCCTCCTCTAATTTTCTCCTCTCCTCTCCTCTTCCTCTCCTCTCCTCTCCTCTCCACTTATCCTGAAGAACAGAAAAACAGAAAACCCCATGCTAAATTGGTTAAGGCTTTTTCATGTAATTAGTTGCTGTATGACTAACTGTTCTGTAGGAGTCGTCTAGCTACTCTCTTCTCACACAAATCCAATTTATTTCTCAGCCTGGAACTGACGACAGCTAGGTGAGGTCCCGAGGGGCCGTCAGAGCCCAGTATGTCACCAAGGCAACGCCGTTATAAGGCCAATCAGATGCACCGGTTCGCTCTGCTTGTTAAAATTATGAAAGATATCTAATCGGAAAATAGGGGACTGAAAAAGCAAAGTGAGATCTCCATATATTCATGTTTGAGATCCCTATACATGTTATAAAGAGAGGTCAAGCAGGTGTCAATCAAAGCCGCAGACATCATTATTGCGGTTAGTTGTCAGGGTAACTGCCTCCAGCCTCACCAGGGTCCCACAGCTAGTTTTTACTGTGCTGAAGGCAGCCACACATGGAAGACCTGTCACGCTCTGTATCTGTCTTTCTCTCTCTTTATCATCCCTTTATTTGTTTCTGAACAGCCTTTAAATAATGCCATCTCCAGTAATTAGAAAACTGTTTGTGTTATTCATTAGTTGTCTAAAAGTCTTTCCTTCAATTTCCAGCCTCTTGATTTTCTCCTCACACTAGCCTTGATTCTGCCATGTGCGCATGTAATTGAATTTTAAACAATGCATTGTTCACGCTACTTAGAATGCACGAGTTAAATTGATTTAATTATTTTAAGAAAATGTCTTAGTTTAAAAGTAGGTCATGCATTTTTTACTGTAGAGCTATACATTTGCAAGTATTATAAAACTTCAAAATAGCAGCTAAATAAATAAAGCTAGAATAATAACATAAATAATTTTTAGTGCTACTTTAAGATTCTTAACAGTTGTTTTAATGTGGAGAATATGTTGATAGAGTGCAGACTACAATTTGGCACCCGTTTTTTGTTTTTTGGTAGCACTTTATTTTAAGGTGTGCTTGTTACAAGTTACATGTACGTACTATTATAATAACAATAAATTATGCACAATTACATGCAAGTGACCCTCAACTAAAACTCAATCCTAACCCTAACCATATAGTAAGCACATGTATTTAATTAATATTACTCAGTATTTAAAGGTATAGTTCACCCAAAAAATGGGTGAACCCAAAAATTACACTGTAACAAGGACACCTTAAAATAAAGTGTAACCTTTTTTATTTTTAACTGTTATCAATTAATATACATGTTATTGATAATATATATGTATAATTGGTAAGGCAGACTCTACATGGGCAATTACACACATGTTTTTTCAAATTTTCCAGAACTTATCATTATCAATTCCATGTACACTCTTAAAAATAAAGGTGCTTAAAAAGGTTCTTCAAGCGATACCATAGAATAACCATTTTTGGTTCCACAAAGAACCATTCAGTCAGAGGTTATTTAAAGAACCATCTCTTCCTTACCTTTTTATAATCTGAATAACCTTCCTTCACCACAAATAACCTTTTGTGAAACAGAAAGGTTCTTCAGATGTTAAAGGTTCTTTATGGAACCATTTAGACAAAAAGGTTCTTCAAAGGCAGTGGTCGGCAACAGGCAGCCCGCGGGCCAAAACTGGCATGCCACCAATAATATCTAGCCCACACCCGCATTCACATTATTTTGATAGCGGCTGGTTCTCCAATAGATCTGTCATGACAGCAACAGTTACTCACTAATGATGGGTCATTCTTGAATGATTTGTTCATTTTGAACAAATCTTTAATGTAACTCAGGAAGAACGAGTCGTCTCGGGGATTGATTCGTTCAGTCGCACATGAACAACATCCGATTGGTTCTTTACTGGAATTATGACTCGTTTGCATAAGTAATATGTGTTTGGGAACACGTAACATTGTAACTACATGTTGCTAAAATGAGCGAAATGATTCGAAAAAAGATTCATTTATTTTGCTAAACGAGACTCAAAGGTCTGAGTCAGTAAAATGATCTGAACTTCCCATCACAATCACTTCGTCTTGAGTTTGCCTTCAAAATAAAAGTATGAGAACGTTTTTGCAGCAATGTTTGATTTTGAGATACATTGAGAGCTTTTAATTTGAAAAGTTCTGAAAGACATTCAAAAGAGTCTGTCGATCGCTTTGCTGCAGATAAGACACCGTCTTTTTTTCATTCACAAAACTAGGTAGGATAACGGCAAAGTTGTTTTTCCTTTCTTCTTTGCCCTATTTTCACTGTCAACTTTCCTCTTTAGACTTTTTGATAGCGCCTTTTTCTGTAAAAGTAAGCTACCTTAAATAGTTATTACAATAAAATTAGGCTCCATTGTGTAACAAGCAAATTAAAATGATACACATGTATTATTCACAATATGGAAAGAGGAAATAAAACCTAATTTGTTAAGAGCATGACCCAAACATGCCATTAATGGGCTTAGCCAAGTCCTCAAGTTATTTTTATCCATTCCGCATATCCCACATATTTGTGTTTTAGCAAGGCGCTCTGTGTTGCAAGTTGGTGAATGAAGATTAGATTAGTTGCATTTTTCATCAATTCATTTCTTAAATTATCCTTTGACTATGTTCTGGCCCGCCATCTTTTGGCGAAATGTTCTTTTTTGGCCCGATGCCAAAATTACTTGCCAACCCCTGTTCTATGGCATCGTGAAGCACCTTTATTTTTAAGAGTGTAAGCAGAAATGCAAGCTGTGAAATTGAAGCAGATTCTGTAGCTATTAATGTCGTTTGATAGACTACTGTATAACGCAGTTTAACTGTAACTTTCAAAATTACAATCATGTTGATTTACAAAAGGTGACATGCTGCTGGATACATTGTCAGGGTAACTGCCTGCCTCAGTAATTTGTGAGCAGAAAAGTCACAAACAAACTAGTTTTAAAATGCGCCATCTTTACAATTAAACCATTATCTCAGTTCTTATCAAGCAAGCAACGAATGTTTGGGTGTAAAGATATTCCTCCGGTGCTCTTGATGAAGGGATCCATAGTCCAAGGCACTCAAAGTAAAATATGGAGGAAAAAAAACTTTATTGCATAATGGTTATTAAGAATGAAAGAATTAATGAATAAATCAATACATTCTACAAACATACACATTGCTCAAAGTTTGCATGAAATGAAAATTGAAGCTGAGCCTGGTTCCTTCCACGATTTTTCTTCTCTTTCAGTTAAAATTCTCCTGTCATATTTATACGAAATACATTTACATGAAACTACAAATACATTTAATTTAAATAAACATTTCCTGTAAGCCTACCGTAAATTACTGGCAGCCCCACAACCATTAAATAACAGATATTTTCCAAATTAAACTGTAATCTTTGAAGGCTATTCCTGAACTGCTCAAATTAAATGAAAGCTGCTAAGTGTTTTTCAATCTTGAACACTTTGAACTTGAAAGTTGTTTCTTTTTTCTTTTTTTTTACTAGGAGATTGTTAGTGCCATGTGAAGGCTAGGGTAATGGCATGGTGTTGGAATTAAAGATGAGCACAGTTTAGTGAAAGTGCTGGAAGATGCATTTACTAAAGTGGCAAAGACAGCTTGTGACAAGATACAAGCGTGATACAAAACATATCTGAACATAAAAAGCTAAACATAAAAGGAGAGGTGTCTAGTCTTGTGGCATATCAGGATATCTGATGAACCTTGTGAAAGTTTCAGCCAGTACTGGAGTATTGGATTGTTTACTCAGTAAAAAACAATGGCATCTGTGCCTCAATCCCAAGTGAATTATACTTTCTTTGCTGCTTTGATGGACTCCAAGTCAAATGCTAGGTGTTTGGCGATTGTCTTTTGTTTCAAAGCCAGTGTAATGCTGAATGGTTAACTGAGAACTACCATTCACACAAAAATGATTTAGCAAATCAGAAGGAAGTGATTGCTTGAAAGTTGAATGTTGTTCAAACTCTATCTCCAGCTCTAATCATAACCATAACACGAATACCTGACCCTGAATGGTTAAAAATATATCTGGTTTATCGTAATGTGTTCCAGAACCAACAGATATGTTGGAACATTTCCTGATCAGACCTGGGCATCAGAGAAACTGAGACTTAGAACTGTTTTTAATCATTTAAAATCACTTGGTTAAAAAACAATTAAGATGTGATGCTTTCTAAGGTTTTATGAAAATATGAGTTACAGTACATGTTAAATATGTACAGTATAGATAATTATAGTGTACTTACACTGTAAAAAGTAATTAGTTGAGTTTACTTAGAAAACATGTGGAAACTGATTACCTCAAAATTCTCAAGTAAATTAGTTCATAAATTTTGAGTTGATACAACTTACTACAACTTAACATGTATAACTTGTGTATTTGTAGTGGTAACTAGAAAACTTGAGTATTCGTAACTCAATCTGACAAGTTGAGCCAACTCACAAATTTCAGATAAGTTTAGTACAAACAAACCAGTTATCTTAACAAGTTTGCCCTGTTCACATTACTAGTAAAATGTGTGGAAACTGATTACCTTACATTTCTCAAGTAAGTTGTACTCAAAACTCTAAGTTACTAAAACAAAGACAGACAGATTTTTGGCACAACACTGAAATATTTATTTGTTCCATAAAACAATGTTACTCAAGTCATGCCTTCAAATCAACAACATGCATACTGCAATTTTGCACATACAGCAATTACATACAACAATCAATGCCCTTGTTATTTTTACCTTTTTCACACAGTGGTGAAATACAGAATTGGACAACACAGTGAACACTCAGCAAACAAGTTTAGTATATATAAACACTGTTCTAAAATTAACATTTTCTAAAACCATCCACTTAATGTTACTTAAGTTTTGCAACAGGAAACAAAACAATCTTCAGTTTTTAGTACTGAACAACTTTCCTATTCATTTTAAAGTTCTTTTAAAGACTAAACTCTATTCTAAGACCAGCTACTTAACATTGAGCAGACTGCTCATTTTCCAACAGGAAAAACACATTCTTTGGTCCTGATTAGCATTTGTGTAACTCTGCAATGGTCAATTAGGAACAAACTGAAAAAAGGTCCATCATGGCACAACAATGTTACAGCAACAGGCGATTTTTCAGGGATTGTATTTTAGGTTTGAGAGACTTGAGAGTGACAAAAGGACCCTTTGAATGAAATCAAACGTGTTCTTCAGTACAGCAGGATACTCTAAATTCAGAGCATAAATGAGCCCAAAAAGCAGGCACATTGCTTTGGGAAGGTTTCCCAGATCATCCACTACAACTGTACCTTCCAAAATGATTGCAGTGGATGTGGCATCGAGATGCAGAGAGTAAGGTATGGCTGCAGAGTCCTCAGGGATCACAGACAATATGCCAATTGAGATGTTGGACATCTCTCCTTCGTCATCACAGTCCTAAAAATATGAGCAGCATATAACAAGAATGAAGTGAAAATAAGTCACATCATACCTTAAGAGAATATATTAATGTTACAAATATGCAAATAGATTAATGCATTATTATGTAAAGGCGTTTTCATAATGGATACAGCAGAAGATGCAGTGGATGATACTGAAGAAAAAAAACTGAAAGTACAATATTTTGTTTTCCTGTGATATGATATTTTGCATTTACCACAATATGAAATTTTTACTTGTGCTGCCACAAAATAAAATTTAGTATTTTTATAAAAGCTGCAGTCCGTAACTTGGCACTGAAGCGGTTAATAAACCAAACTGTATGTGTCTTTTGGAAGAATGTTGTAGCCGGAGCTACTTATCGGTTTATGTCTTTAAGAAGAAAATTTAAAGTAATTACAGTTTTGTTGTTTTGACACCTCACAAAAATCTACTTATGTAACTAAAATAAAGTTCAGCGTTTATTCAAGATAAGTGAAGTCAGTAATAAATAAGAACTTATGAACAAATCTCAAGCAGTAGCACCAAATAAATACACAACAAAGACATAAATTAAATAAACAGTGGTTTAAGTTTTAGGGTAGTTCTAACAATAGTATTCAGGTACAGAAACTACTTCAGTCTGTGTGCGTTGAATTTATTTAATACAAGAGTTTCACAATTTGAGTTGAATTACTGAAATAAATAATTTTCCACAACATTCTAATTTATTGAGATTCACCTGTATATTTCAGGATGACAGTGTCAAGAAAAAGTGAAAAAGTGGTTCAGTGAGCATGAGTTATTGTTTTCATGTATTAATTGAATTGATCTTCACCCTATTGAAAGCCTTTAGGATATGCTGGAGTTGACTATATGGATTTGTTTGACTCTCCCATTGTCATTACAAAATCTTGGCCAAAAATTAATGCAACTCTTGATGGAAATAAATGTTTCCTAACATTGCTGAAACAATGTCACAACGAAAGCACAATATTATGACAGCTATAGGCGGACCAATGAAATATTAAGAGTCTCCAGTTTTTTGGGGGGCCGGGCAGTGTAAAGTCAACTCCAGCACATCCTGAAGACTTTCAGTAGCGTTAAGTTCAGGACTCTGTGGTGGCCAATCTCTCATAAATTGAGCCTGATGAAGCTCATCATTGTCATCTTTGAATATGGACATGAGTACTTCTTACATGGTAGTTTGATAAATAAAAATCTACATACCGCATCAGTTAGGGATAAAATAATTATTGCCAAACATACATGAAAGAAATATAAATCACTGCAATAATGATTAAATTCTAAAATATTAAGTATTTGCTTATTAGTGACTTTTTTGACCAGTGTACATTAGTTCTTGTTGAGTTCACCCAAAATGAGAATGACATTAATTACTCACACATGTCATTCCAAACCCGTAAGACCTTCGTTCATCTTCAGAACACAAATTAAGAGATTTTTGATTAAATACCTCCTCTTTTCTGTCCTCCTAATCGGACTGTTGTGTTTTTCCTTTATTCTTCCAACCTTTGTCTAAATTCGTAAACGTATTACCTCTTTTCTATTGTCTTATGATCTTACTGTCTTATCTAATTTATCGTTTTTCTCTGTCATTTTTCTATTAATTCTTAATTTAATTTACTTTTTCATTATTTTTCTTCATTACGTTTCCTATCAGGTTGCAAAATTGTTTTAAGAGGTGTTTGCAACATTAAATAGCCAGAATATCACAGACAAAGCTACTTACAAAACAGGTCTTGTAAAAATCGGTCGGGTCTTCTCCAAAGAGGAGTGGAAGGCCACAAAGAACGGCTGTTCGCCTCCCAACGATGTCAGATTTCTGTAAAGTGTAAGAGTTAATAGCATTCATAGCACCAACACAACCCAAAGCAAAACACAACAGCAAATGCAATAGTTGTTTTACCAGAAAAAATATAATAATAATTAGGGTGTGTCTGTGTAGCTTACCTCATTTTCAATCTGTTGCAGAATCTTCTTAAGCTTACATCCAATGTCTCCCCCTTTGGCCTTGAATATATCAATGAATCGTTGAGTGAATCTGTCAAGTTCTTGAAAGAATTCCGTTTGCAGGTTTTTGCCAGATATGCGACTGAACTCTACTAAAATCTAAAAACAAAACAAAAAACAAGCCATGCCAGATTAACATTAATCACGTCATTGAAACATGCAAGTATGATTTAAACATCAACCTGAAAAGTGATAAATTAAGTTGCATTTCAATTTGTATAGAAAATGTTTGAAAAATAATATGAACCCAGTACAAGAACTAGTGTTGTAAAAAGCACCCACAACGGTACTGGAATTTTACAAAATGTGATACCAGCATTTCCCGCTAGCAGTTTGAGGGCTGGTGTGCGCACTCAAACACCTCAGATTGGCCATTGTGTTGACATGCTCAACAGATGTGTCTGTGATTGGCTACAATGATCATTGCTTCACGCTCTTCAACCAAGCGCTTACACAGATACACACGGGAGTGTTTGAAAACCGCGTCTATCAGCGGATCGGTCTATGAGCGGATATATTAAGTATTTGCTGACTGATCTGCTGATAGACATGGCTTTCAAACACTCTAACACTCATATTGTATCTGTGTAAGCCCTTGATGAAGAGCGTGAAGCAATTATCATTGTAGCCAATCACAGACATATCTGTTGAGCACGTCAAACTCAATGGCCAATCTGAAGTATTTGAGAATGCACACACCAGCCCTCAAACTGCTAGCGGGAAATGCTGGTATCACATTTTTAAATTTCAGTTCTGGCTGGTACCGAAGTTGGTACTTTTGACAACATTAACAAGAACACAAGAAACTTTACTCACCTGACTCTCTGTAAAAAGAGCTGGCCACCTTTCCACTGTATCCTTTACGCCAGGCTCCGTCTCTATCAATTCCTTTCTACGTAATGCAAATGTAGAATTCATGTTCTTGGCAATCAACGAAGCATTAGGATGACGTTTTTTCATGTCTTCCACCATCTCTTTTCTTTTGGACTCCATGCTGGTTTCATCTTCACCATCAGGGAAGTTAGGCAGAAAATTGATTTCAGACCTTTTGGGTGTTTTGAAGTTTCTCTGAGGCTGCTGTCCTCTTCTTTTTCCACCATTTATGGATACCTCCAAACATCCAGCTCGGCGCAGTTTTGAGCGGTAATTACCCATTTTCCACCTGAGGCTATTATACCACCCATTCCACCCTTAAAGGAGCCAGGTTGGGTAAGGCAGGGTGTTTTTATCAGAGCAGCTGCAACTTCCTCAAAATTATCCTTATCTGGGTAAGCTTTGAAACTGTATAATGTCTCTGAGAGTTTTTCAAGAATCTCATGCTTAAGCTCTGAAGACACTTTCAGATATGTTTGGTCTTTCATGTATTGTAGATTTGCCTGGCGTAACCGGTATTCGGCGTCAACAGGAAAAGTAGGGATCTCAAATGTTTCTGGCCATGCAGTCCGTTGACTATGACTTGAATGATCATTAGAAGCCACAGAAAGGATCTCTGTGTCTGCCGTGCTAGATGTTGGTGTTGTCATAAGGGAGACAATCTTCAGAGTGGGCTTATCTGGCAAGTCAGCGATGTCAGTAAGATTCACAAGGGAATTGTTGAAGTCTGGATCCTCAAACTGAAGTGAGAACTTGTAATGAAGTCCCAACTTTTCTTCAAGTTGTTCCAACAGTGAGTCAACTGTCTGTGGTTTCACTGGAAGTGTAATCTTTCTGATGTCATTTTCATGAACAATCACTCGGAGTATTGTCCTCATCTCCATATTTGGTCTCTCTACAAAGGTTAAAGAGTTGAGTTAGTTTTCTGAAGTTAAAGTGACTGTTCACTAAAATAATTCTTTTTTATTCTCTTTTGAATCATGTAAAACATTCTTTGCAAATTCATTATTAATTTTTAATGCTCTACTCATCTTTGCTTATATGACTTACAAAGTATAAATAAAAAAATCAACGTGACTTTTGCCATATAATCCAAGTGTTCAAGGCGTATGAATGGGTTTGCTGATAAATAAATGTAAATAAATCTTGAACTGAATATCCTGTGTGCATGGGAGCAGACCTTCAAACAGGATAGCATTTATCTGCTGCACTCCCAGAAAAGCGTGCCTGATGTGACAGAAGTTAAGAAAACTATATAGATTTCTTTCTCACAAAACCCAATGATCTACTGTCATAACACTTGAAATATATATACACACACAAGTTGAATTAAATATTGTTTTGTGTCATCCTTAAGCTTGAGAAGATGCCCACCATCTTCTGACAAAGTACAGATTAGAGAAATCAAATGATTTTCCAAAAATAAGCATGTTTGTGTTCAGAGTAAGAAAGGGAGTAAGTAAAGTTTTTGCTGAATTTCTGAACTCCCTTTGACATGAAAATGTTGTGTCATCCATTCAGCATAAGATATAATGTTTAAGTGTAACATAGGTCCTGCCCCTGAGTGTATATGCTGGCAAAGGAAATGGATCATTTAGATCTGAGGGTTTGGTAACTGACAGTGATAGCACATGACTGCACAGTTCAAAAGATCGTAGGTGCTCAATGTACCAACATGTCAGATCTTTACACAGAAACAGAACATCATTGTTGATGACAAGAATTTTGAAAATCTGTCTGAAATCAGGAAGGCCTGAACAAGTACCAACAGATACAATCATATCTGGATTATACTTGATTCCATCAATGCTCACAGATGATGCTGAGAGGACAGTGTTCTGAATATTTCTGTCTCAGGAATTCCTGAACATTATCAGGAAAAGTTGAAGTCAATGTACCCCTCACCTTCTCTGTCTGGATGGATGGCTTGAAAAAGGAGGGTGAGTCAACGTAGTAAGCCATCAGTCTTTGATGGCGAACAGCCAAAGTCTGTGTAACATTTTTGAAGTTTTTAGTGTCACGTATTACCTGTTTGAAGAATTTGTGTTTTCCTTCAAATCTCATTGTCCACACATCTCTTAGTGGTCCATACATTCTGATGAGCTGCGTATAGTGCTCAATGTAATGATGCTTCGGGCGCAATTTGAAATGAGGAAACACTGTCAAAAGTAAATATCTGTGCTCTGCAATCTTTGCATCAAGAAAGTCAAGAGAATCCTCAGTGAACCTGAATGCCACTGCCATTTCTAAAATGTCTTTCAGAAGCAGCAAAATTTCCCATGTTTGATCTTTTTCAGGGATGTCAAAGCCAATTATGAGGGGCAGAAGTCTAATTAGTGCCCAGTTTTCGTGAGCATTACCACCGATAGTACCTCTAGAGGCAAAAGTGGCTGGGATGATCTGAGGCTGATCAACTTTGTCTGAGAATTTGTAAGGAAACTGCTTGATAGCTTGATTCAGGGATTCAAGAGATCAACTTCCTCAAGACCAAATCTTTAATGCACAAGGACATTTCAGTAGGGATGACACCTACATAAGGTCGTGCATTATGTCAGGTGGAAAACCACCAACTGTGTGAAAATGTTCCAACCTTTCACTTAAAACACAGCCCCCTTTCACACCATACTGCTTTACCAAACTTGCATCATTTAACACTTCTACTACTTGCCTGTCATGTTGCTGTTTGGTTCTCAGTTCAAATGCTCCTGACTGGACCTCCTTCTCCTGGATTTCACTCCTTTTGGCAAAGCAGAACCGACAAGGATGCTCAACAGTGAAACATTCCTGTAACCCTGCCAAAGAATGAGCACCTAGGTTATCAGATGACACACAAAGTACAATTCCTTTCACACAGTCTCCTAACTGTTCAATGTATACACCATGTTGTTCAAGAGTCTCAAGGTCTTGAACAAATGGGCGCAAGACGTCTGTGTAACCATGCTGTTTTACTGTACTAGCTCTGCATAAAATTGCTAGCTGAATTGACTGAAGTGATGAACGGTCTTTTGAGGGAAGATTGGCTAGAACCCAGTAGAGACTAAACATTTGTGTTTTTTCTTGAAGTGCCAAGGGGATTGGCGATCTCAAATTCATCAACATAAAGGCCAAGGACAATCCTGAAGGTCTCAGTGTTAAGAAAGTCATTTTCTTGGTAGTGACTGCCATCTCTGTAAGTGTTGTATTCATTAACTGAGCGATCATTACAAAGGATTTTATTTAGAATATCAGCCCTGTTCATAATTTTCTGCAACATTTGCAGAACTGGTACATAAGAGACTGACTGTGAATCAAGATTGTATTCAATTGGCATGGACAATTGAAATTCATTCTGAAAATATGATGCTCTTCTGCTTATTGTGGAAAGAGGTTCACCATATTTGGTCATTCTTAAAACTGGGTTACTGTCTTTTACGGCATTCACTATTTTTCTCACTAATGAATCGCAGCCACCGAGGCCATGTTCAAGAAGAATTTGCTTAACTGCATGATAGGTAAGAGGCTCTGACAGAAGTACATTTTGATTTATTTGTTGTATTACTTCCTGTGCAGCAGAATCAGAAACATGTAAAATAGCCTGCATTTTGAGAAAGAGTGAGGCTAAATTATGCTCCAGCTGATGCTGCAAATCATCAAGGTTTTCATTCTCTGCATCATTTTCCTCCAAGTTTGCATCTACTGGATCAAGGCATGAAGGCTCTTCTTGTTGCACATTTGTACCTAAACTAGGAGTAACAACATGCAAGAGAATGTCATGTTTTAGCTGCCTCTGATCAGGTTCTATGCTCTCTACATTTATGTACATTAAATGTAGAGTAGACATTGCTCTTAAAATTGCAATTTCTGTATGGACACTGCACCATTTCATGATTTTTCAGGTGCTGCCGCAAATGAGACAAAAAAATGGATTCTGTGCAGGGCTCCTCAAAACTGCAAAGTATGCAGTGAAAGATCAAAGGGTATTATCACATGCACTGGCCTGGCTACCATGTACCTGATGTGAATGATGTTTCGTTAAGTGCACTCTAAGTGAATTAAATGACTTAAATGAGCATAGACAATCGGTATAGAGACATGGAATTGAGAGTACTTCTAGTGAAGCCTCCATGTTTTAATCGATAGTGTTTTAGCAGTTGAGCCCTCTTTTCACAAAACAAGCAGAATTTACACTTCCACTGCATGAGTTTAAGTCCCCAAAAATGCATACGCAATTAAAATTAAAGTCAGAAATGAATTAATGAAGCTATCATAACGCATAAGTTATCTCTCGCTGTTCATTTCCACGTGAACGACGTGCACACCGCATGTTCTAGACAGAATGTTCGCACGGTTATGCCAAACAAGATCTTATAATTGATTAAAATCTCTTACAAACTGTATATTCAAAACAATGTTTAGTAAAATCGATGTCTGTAACGTAGCAAGTAAGAAACTGGTCTCATCTGACGGTTAACGTTAGACAATAACGTTCACTAATATGCCTAACGTTAACGTTACTCTTCCTTTAAACTAATACAATTGTCTTTTCTGCTTTCAACACAACGAGCAAAATAAATTATTTTAGGTTAAGTTTTATACACAATACAATGACGATAGCGTGCACGGTGAGAATGAGGTTTATAAGTATGTCAAAACATACCTAGTTGTGCTGCCACACATCAAACACGATCTGAAGTTCGTTGTCGTCTTGTCCTCCGAACACCTAAATTACATTGCGCATGCGCAGAGACTGCGCCACGACAAGTGCACGTTTTCTGGCGGTTACAGACCAAGTTGAAGAAAATGCAAGAGCACTAGAACATATATTAATTGTTTCGTCTATTTTGTAACTTAATTACTAAAGCCCATTAAAGATACCAAGCTCTGTATGATGTATTGGGAAGCAGCAGCAGCTAGACCTGCCAATAAGCTTAAATCTTATTGGTTGTTCATTTTTTACAGCGTGAATGGGGAAAGATTAAGACAACTATTTGTAATATACAAAACATAAACTACAATTCCATCAAAAATGGTTGTTAATATGTATATATATATATATAATTAGGCTACTGACAATAAATTCTGATCGTATTGACTATAAAACTATATTCATTTTGTTTTTGTGCCAACCACAGCTTTGTCCAATACACTAGATGTTCTTAAGTTCGGTTTACTTAAGATGTTTAGTTTAACTACCGCATCCAACAAAAAGTTCATATAACACAGCCTAATCGAGTAAAACCAACAAATTTGCCAAAATCAGTTGTATTTACAAGCTTTTCTTAAGTAGATTCAGTGATTACTTTTTACAGTGTATACTACGGGGCCGTTGAATGCTTGGATCTGATTGGCTGATGAATGTTCTGAGTTGTGCAATTATTTTCAGGAAAACGCACTGCTAACGTAGTTCCAAGCAGCTCGCTTGACCACATTACAGTTCCGTATCACTTCGCCAAATGATTTATGTTATTTCAAAGGTCTTACAACATAAACATAACCAAAACCCACAATGACACTGGCCAAACAAATAAATAAAGTAAACAAAATGATAAAATCGACAGATCTTATCCATGTTTTTGGCACAAAATTATGTTTTATTATGTACGGAAAGCACATAGCCTTCTCTCTCTCTCCCGCTCTCGTTCTCTCCCTCATAGACACACATATAAGTTATTTTTAGTATTTTTAGCTCTTGTTTACAGTTCATCCCAAACTATATTACAACTTCAAGGCCTAAACATTCCTCTCTGGGCTGTTACCTCTGTGTTCATATCTTTAGAAAAGCTATTTCTTTGAAAATTGGTATCATATTTACACATCCCCTTCCCTTGCCTCTCTCTGCTCCCGTTTTATCGCACCACCTTTGTGTAATCATGTAAGCGTTTGTCACACTCTTTAGTTCCTCTGTCGCACCCCTCCCCTCCTCTCCCCCATAAAATGACACGGAGGGAAAGCATAGCAGGTCCACTGTACTGTGACTGTTCTTTAATTAAAAGCCCTTGCTTCTCTCTGGGTATTCAAACAGCTGTGCCTTTGACGAACTGATTCCCTCGCTGCTATTATCGTGTCTGATTGCTGCTTGGCCGCGGCGGTGATTAAAGCGTGATGGCTGTCCCAGCTGACCAGCGCTAAATCCACTAGATTATATTTACATCAACATATGCCCAAGGAAAGTGTCTGAAACTAAACTGAAAATGAAAATATGTTTCTAGAACAGCATATTTTGCTTTTCCTAGAGAAGCATTTCCTTCAAACAAAAATGAAACCTGTTGCTAACTATTTTAAAGTTCGGTTGAAAAAAAAAATCTGTACCATACTTTGTAAATGAATACATATATTAATATGAATTATTATATTGTTCATTAAAGTTAGTTCATAGTTTATTTACTAATATGAACAGAGGAAACTGAGCGCAGCTCACAGGTATCACACACAATGTGATGCAAACTGGACTCTACCCGGAAAACTATCGGCATGGAATTTTACCGATAACCAATAGCTCCAGAAATCAACTTTCGGTGCCGATTAATCGGCAAAATTGATACATCGGTAGACTTCTTATGTGTAATATAGATGAATGACAATATAATGTAATATATATATTATAGTAATATAATTAAACCATTAATTGCCATTACATGTCCATTTTCTGGTAGTCCACAGTTTATTATGTAAAGATACATATTTGAGCTGATATTTGAGTCTATAACTATAGTTGTTCTTGAAATCTAAAAGTATTTGGTCAGAGGTCTGGAAAATGAAGGCTTGTGGAGAATGATGTGTTTATTTCTGACTGTTATGAAATACAGTAATGGCTTGAACCTCTGATCTTGTTGAAGACACACAGACTGCACAGTCTGAACACTTGCCGATTATTTAGGGAGACAGGCTAGATGCTGTCTGGGAGAGGGAGAGTGGGTGGGTGTGAACTGCCGGGAATGTCAAGTTCTCCTCACTGCCTTTACACAGGGATTCCTAACATGTGACAAGCAACATCTCACCCGCGCTTTCACTTCCAGCTTTGATGTCTCTCACTCTGGCACTCCTCACTCTAGCTCCGAGGGGCTACATCTGTCTGTATCCTGTCAGCAGATGAAATAGATGACGGTTGCACAGAGAGCTCTATTATCCTCCTACTCACTCTTACCCTGTTATTGACACTCTGACTGGAGTTCCCGCTGCACTTTTGATGCCACCCATGAACTTCAGGGTTAGAAACCTTTAACAGTGTCGCTCAATCTATCAGCAGTTTATTTGGTGATGCTGAAGGCACGTCCCTTTTGGACACATTCCCTAAATGGGTGCGCTGTTTTGGTATGCGGCATTTCAACACAAAACCTTACTAACCAACTGCAATGCAGTTTAACTAGAAGCTAATTGCCTTCTGAGTATGAAGTAATGGAGTATCATTCATTAATAACTTCATAAGAAAAGTTATCATACTAATTTGAATATATGGATCAAAGACGAATAGGAGTTTTCAAGAGTCAAAACAATAAAAGTTTAGAATAGATTTTTCTTTCCATATGTTAGAATGTGTCCCATTTATTTATTTATTAGTTTTTTTCTGAGCAAAAAATAATGACATTTTTACCATGGTCTACAGAAGACACCCACTAAAATATAATTCAGTGAAACAATGGTTTCAAATATCTTGTCAGAGATATTTAGTTCAAGAAACATTAGAGGAGATTAAAAGACTTTCTTGAAGGATCACAGTATAGCCCCCAAAATGCTAATTAATTTACAAATTTTTATTTTACAGCCTATATTTTAATACAAAACAAGTCAGATGTCGTTTCATTTTTAAATAAAGACATCTGTTACTCCAAATGACAATGAAGCATTATTTCACCCACATTTTGACATTTTATTTTCACAAAACTAATTTGAAACATTAAAGTAGGCACTTTATTTGCATTCGATATGCTTTCTCTGTATACAATCATAGTATACTACTATACATACATTACTATCATTTTATCTTGCTAGCTGTTGCTAGCACACTTATTTTCACTGTTATTTGTAGATGAACATATCCGTATACATAGTGGTTTCCCCCTCGGTTGAAACAAGAAGACATTTTTTCAATCCTTTCTCATTCCCTAGAAGTTTGATAAACAATTCCAAGATGTATGCATGTCTTTACATCCACCAAAATCATCCTTTATTATGACACAAACTGTAAACCCATGACTTTCATTAAGAAAAATATATTGATACGAAGGGCATGGGAAGTGTATTATCCTGAATTTTATACTGGGATAGCATTGCATGGTTTTTGAGACGTGATTTTTATTATCATTATCAGACTTTTGAGTGAGAACAGTTTGGCTTTTTAAATGGATGTCAATAGAAGTGAGGAAAGCTGATTACTGTATTAATTAACAGCGTTTCTGCTAATCTTTAATGCATGAACCATTAAACGATAATTTTAGAGCGAGTCGTATTTGGAAATTACAACAAAATAATAACATAATACACACTCTGTAAAATCAAATGTTATTCTCAAACCTAGTTTGAAACACAATAAAATATACTTGCATTGCGTTTATTGACAGTGTGAGCAAATAAACAGAGCTGTTAGCAAATACATTATTAGTAAATTCCTACTCATTATATGTCTCTCTCTCTGATTACTGTCATCCAATCTTCCTATCTTTCCAGCTCGTTCTCTTTGCCTGTCTGTCTCTCTCTTGCCGTCTTGTCCTTGAGGTCTTTCCCCTTCGTCAGCTTGCCAGGAACATTCACCCACCCACTGGAAATTACAACTGAGAGAAAGAGCTGTTTTTATGCATTTATCATCCTTTCCACTGAAAACTCCTTGAAGCATGTGTCAATTGTATTAGCATGTCAGGTGGAAGCCCTTATCGAGCGCGCTGGACCCTGCAAGCTCTGGAAACCCAACGTGACGTTACCCCTCGTATGCAGCTGTCCAGAATCTCAGATTAACAGGAGCATTCTGGGTTATTTTCTGTTTACTCTGACATGTAAAAATGAGCAGGAAACGTGTGTGTTACACTTACAATGGACCCTAGCATGCACTTCAGTCATAAAATATCGATGTTAAATTTGAGGTAATGTATCTACTGTAAATAGTCTTTTCTTGGTGGAGGAAGTTAGTAGTTCTCAATCTTTTGTCCATTGTCCACAGTAATTACACTTCAGGATTTCAGACATTTTAAGAGCCGAATGTTCTTCAAGGTATCAACTCTTTAAAATGTATTAATTTACATTAATCTTCAGTCAATTGTGATTTACTTCACAAGGATTAATGTTAATGCTTTTTGTTTGTTTTACTGAATTCTACATACTAGCATATTTCATACCTAATATTTTTCATGTAATATGCAAATATAAATGTTTCAGACAACAGTACGATATGTTGTTCTCACATGACCACATTATGTTTAATTCAGACAGTGATCTCTGGGTATCATCTCAAAAATATAAAGTGAATTAATATTTTATTCAACTTACAAGTGTCTTGGTATTCCAATCAGATGAAACAAGAAAACAATTTTGCAAATACTTTATGTGTGATGTACCTTTATTTTATTTATTATTTTATTTTGTATTTTATTTTGTTAAATTGAATTAAGTTGAATTTTACAAATGTTTTATAGATAATGTGTGGGATTCCTTTATTTTATTTCATTTTCCACAGTTTAATGCTTATACCCCAAACAAAACTGACCTGACCTTACCTTTACAGCTTGTTAAAAAATAATAATACAAAAAATAATCAACCTTACATCTCACAGTCTCAAAAGTAATCCATGAATAAATCAAACATAAACAGACCAGGAGATAGATAGCTAGATGACACTTATGTCATTTCCCTTGTTGCTATAGAAAAGAGATGATGATTTTTTCAAACAAGTGTTGATGTGATGTCCCTTTAATGCAAAGTACTTTCCCCCCGTTTTTACCTGGCCTTGACAAGTTCGACTAAGATAACTTACACAAAACAGGATTGCAAAGCGTTTCTTTCATGCTATCACATGCATGTTTATTGCCCGCTTGCCTGCTAAAATTCCATTATAAGTATCTTTACAGTAAATATATGTTCAGTGTGCTTATAAACACCAAGGAACATGATGCTGACATACCAATACTATCCATTATGATGAAAATAACCAGGAATATTTCTTTAGACAACAGGTGAGAGAGAGGAAGTACATAAAAACACTAAATAGAAACCCCTGACAATCCCAGGGATTTGTCCTGGTTGTCAGGGGATATAATAAGAACGTCCTCATAATGGAATGGCTGTGTATAAGCTCTAGATCAGAAAGACTTTATTTCCAGTCCCTCAGCACAATCTCTTCATTCTCTTGGAACGGAAAACCTCTGCCCTAAACTCAAGATGACAGGGCAGACTTTCAGAAACCACCACTGACACGATCATTTACCTCACAACCTGCACTAATGCACAGTTACTAAAGCCCAGATGTGGAACTTCAGATTTCCCCTGCTGCGCCTGCCACGTTTACCTTGACCGTGTGCCTTAATGTATCCATATTCTGCAATGTTTATACTTCCCTGTCTGCTTATGATGCAAGTTTGGTGCACCAAATATTTTGAAGCCTCATTTCTTGCCTCTCTCTGACACAAAGGGCCAGATTTACTTACAGCTTGCGCCAGCGCAAACCGTCTTTTGGCATTAAAATAGTAAAGTCAGGATTTAGTAAAGATGCACAGTGAAGAATTAGCGCTGAAAAGGCGTGGACAGAGTTGCATCTGACCTTATTGAATATGCATTTATAAGAGTTTCTCTTTCAGATGCAAAATTATGTGAGGAGAGTATTAAAATGAATCACACTAACGTTTGACTAACGTTTTACGTTTACTAAAGATTTAACGCCCCAAAAAAACATGTCTTAAACTCTTTTGCGCTTGTGTCGTCAGTAGATCACCCGCACCCGATGAGCATCGGCTCTGGTTATTTGCTACTATGCTAATTTTCGCTGCGCTTGGTAAATTGCATTGGTCGATATGTAAATGAGATGTTACGTCTGTGTTCTTTAATTTGCACGTTGTCAATAAATCACCGACATAAATTTCCATGTCCATCAGCGCTGTTTTGGAATTGTGCTCTCACGATAATTTGTCTTGTTTAGTAAATCTGGCCCCTAGAATTAAACTGGATGCTGTAACTTTAAGGTAGTATATGTAATATGTATATATTATATAGAGTATATGTATAGATTATATGAAGAGCTCTTTTCCAAAATGCTATAAACGCCAAATTTAAAAAAATGAGTTCGTCATGCCATTTTGCTGTGTACTGAACTTATCCACTGCTCCATCAATGTTTCATGCCAAATCGCTATATTTCCTTGTTTAAAATGTACCTCACTCTCCTGACCTCACAAAGAGGCGCTCTAGCGACTGACGCTAGAAGCTGTAGCCTTTGGCGTTCCTTGTTAGAGCGCCCACCTCCTGCGCCGGAAACCCGGGTTTGAGACCCGCTCGGTGTGATGGTGCGGACCTGGGGGGGGTTTAACAATCATTGTTTAACATGTTCAAACTGAGCCAACAGACCATTTTAACAGGATAAATTGAATATTAACTAAATGTATGGGTCTAGGTAAAAAAATGTCATTTTCATGAAAACTATTAAAATGGATTTATAGCGTTTTGGAAAAGAGCTCTTCATATGTAAATGATCTTTTTATGATTTTCTAATCTCTGCATATGCTTCACTATCTCTGTCCAGTTGTGGTGGTTTCATCGTAAATAATATTATGGTCCATTCTCCAGTTAACTTGATTTTCAATGGCTGTCAGTTTTCGTTAGTTTGTCGTAATTAGTTTGCGAAGGCCAAGCCACATCTTCTATTAGCTATTCATTTAACTCTGGAGATGAGACTGGGGTCAACTGTAACAGAAGGGCAATTGTATTGCTCTAATTTATTTTATTATTTCTTTAATCATGAACAAGCTATTGTGATGACACTTGTTCAGCATATGCCCAGTGTTTTGAAGTATACAAATTCAGTTTTTTGGATGTCAATATTAGTAGCTTTCTTCAGCTGTCCAAAATCGTATTAGTTTTTAATTTTAATTGATATTTACATATTTTATCTGTAGGTTGTTGGCTAAAATGTAACATTATTTACACAGACTAATACATAGGATCTTGGCATTATGAAAAAATAAATATTTACACACTACCTTTAAACCCTTTTCTAAGCTCTAGTTTTTCTGTCACGCAGTTTTTATGCATACTTATAACTCTTTATGTTTCTTTCTTTTTTACAGAAACCTGCTTGACAGAGACACATTTTCCAAATCAGATCCAAGTAAGAATATCTTTCTTCTCCCTTGTTGCTCAAATGCATACTGTACCATGAAATATGCTTATCAAACCCTAAAAAATATTCAGAAATATTTATCATACCATGGTTTACTATGACCTTGTATACGACAGTACGATCAATTTTCAGCCTTGTTAAGAGGGGACTTTCTTCACTGTCAAAAAGCTTACACAATCACATGACTCATTGCTTTCTGTTTGCCTTTTCTCGCACTGATTGTGTGAAGTAAAGCCTCCAATCTTCAGCTCTGAATGTGGCATGGGCCTCAGATATAGACACACTGTGGGCGGCCTGCTTATTGTAATATTTGCCTTCAACTCCACAAAGTACTTCTGAGGAGAAAATTTAAATGTCACACATTTGGTGTCGGATATCAAAATAATCTAAATAAATAAATACTGGCAAGTAGATCCGCCTGAGATTATATTTGATGTTGTTAACCTACTTTGGGTGTTTTATAAGAATTCATATGTATTAATTTATATTTTTTATGATTTGTAATGGCTTAGCTACTCTCAAATATGTTGCGTAAGTAGAATATATAGTTTATGTGCTTGTTTAGACACTCGTTCATTATTCACTCACTCATTCAAACTTCCAATGATAAACATTTTCACGCATTGATATATTCAGGTATACAGTCACTAAATAATTAACTCATTCATTTACTGACTCATTTTTAACCAATACAATGAATCACTCACTCACTCACTCACTCACTCACTCACTCACTCACTCACTCATTAAATTCCTCATTTATTCACTCACTCACTCACTCATTAAATTCCTCATGTATTCACTCACTCACTCACTCACTCATTAAATTCCTCATGTATTCACTCACTCACTCACTCATTAAATTCCTCATGTATTCACTCACTCACTCACTCATTAAATTCCTCATGTATTCACTCACTCACTCACTCACTCACTCATTAAATTCCTCATTTATTCACTCACTCACTCACTCATTAAATTCCTCATGTATTCACTCACTCACTCACTCACTCACTCACTCATTAAATTCCTCATGTATTCACTCACTCACCACCACTCACTCACTCACTCACTCATTAAATTCCTCATTTATTCACCACTCACTCACTCATTAAATTCCTCATGTATTCACTCACTTACTCACTCACTCACTCATTAAATTCCTCATGTATTCACTCACTCACTCATTAAATTCCTCATGTATTCACTCACTCACTCACTCACTCACTCACTCATTAAATTCCTCATTTATTCACTCACTCACTCATTAAATTCCTCATGTATTCACTCACTCACTCCATTATTTACTCTTGTTCATTCACTCACTCACTCACTCACTCACTCACTCACTCACTCACTCATTAAATTCCTCATGTATTCACTCATTCACTCACTCACTCACTTAATCAACTTTATAAACTCACCTATTCATTCAATTTCTCACACTTTCATTCAATTAATCATCGTTGACTTTGGATTGACATCACTTATTATTTTACTAACACATAATTAACTGTATATTTTCATTCATTCATTATTCGTTCACATACACACACACACACACACACACACACACACACTCTCACTCAGTCACTCACTCACTCACTCACTCACTCGTTTCTACTCTTATTAACTCACCCATTCAGTCACTCTTCGATTCATTCACTTGCTCAACATTGACCAAATCACTCACATTCATTTATTTACTTGTTTGTCTTACTCATTCACACAGTCATTCACTCATTCATGTATTCACTTCACTCCTTCAAGTTATAGTAATTTACTTTCTTATTCATTCACACATTAATAATTCAAGATGTACTTGCATTCATTCATTCCCTTAATTATTCACTCTCTCAATCATTCACAAACACTTTCTTTATCATTTAATATTTTTTACTAATTTCTTTGACTTGTTTAGTCTTTATTGACTAATTTTCTACATTCTCACATACTTTGTTATACTTTATCGCTATATTCATTCAATGCTGACACT
Source organism: Gymnocypris eckloni scoliostomus (assembly GCA_027564155.1). Taxonomy (NCBI): domain Eukaryota; kingdom Metazoa; phylum Chordata; class Actinopteri; order Cypriniformes; family Cyprinidae; genus Gymnocypris; species Gymnocypris eckloni. The sequence goes on along the minus strand of CM050432.1, from coordinate 22,505,886 downwards.
ACGTCTTTGAAAACACTCTACATTTATTGATCAGGTGTGTTTATTCAGAAACAGGAGGCAGAGACTGAGTCACTGAAAGAGCTCTGTGATTTCAAGAACAATAGGCACTGAAAGTCTTTAATGTTTTCTTTTATGCTACGTGTGTGTGTGACAGTAGTGAACAGGGAAAAGGGAAACAATGCTCTGCTTTTAATCACTCTGCTATTATTGTCATTGTCTGTATTGAATTCCAAACTTATGTTGCTTGTTCTTGTCTTACTGTCCTGCTTCACTTTTTTCTTGCCTGCTTTCTCTTTTCTTTCAGATTGTTTGTCCACTTTTCCACCTGTTTTGCTTTCATGCATTGCAGTAGCTATGTGTGAGTTTTTGTAAGTGTCTTTTTATTTTTATATTATTGCCATTTGTTTACTGGTCCTGTTCTTGTTCAGCTGATCCAAACAGATGTCAGCTCTTCCTGGGCCGCTGATAGGGTCCTTGCATTCATGCAAGCGGGCACTTGTGCTGAGCCCCCTTAATTATGCTGAGTACTGTTGGCCCAGTCTCTTAGTGTTACCAATATCCTAATGACACACATAGAAAAAATGTACACACACTCAGTTATAAAAAACAGTTCTGCCACTGTCTGTTGCATGTTTCAGTAGCTGTGCCTTAGGCTTTATGTTTTGTATTGCGCACACACATATTTATCTCTATCCACAGCTCTGGGACATTGTGTCTCACCATACATTTACTAACCGTACACATAAATATGCATATTCACATTTTTACAATCATGATTCAACAATTCCAAACCACATGTATGAAAAAAACATACTCTGCGAGGCCTTATAATTGTGTTAAGTAGGGATGGGCAATATCTCACTACGATCATCGATAGGTTTCAAAAACGATTAATTGAGTACTTGGTGGGCTGGGTGTGGGCGGCCCGGGAAGGCGGGGTATGGCTGTAATGGAGATAATAGGTGTCTTCTACTTGAATCGGCGCTGTGCAGAATGATCAGTGTATGACATCAAAGTACCGCGAGAGTGATTCGAAAGCATAAGGATCTGTCTGCTCTCTTATCTCTCTCGGTACTTTGAGCCCCAGAGACAGATCTCCAGTGAGAACCCCGTTTACTTTCCTACTTTCGTTTTGAAGGGAATGTGCTGATCCCGATCTGCCTAAATGCATCTATGTTTGCGCGAATCATTCATGATCCAGCTTCATCTACATAAGAAGTTAGTTTAAGGGTTTTTTAATCAATCTTTGCAAGTCGCCTTTCCTTATAAAATGCTAGTTAGCCAGTTTCGTGGCTAAAGTAAACAGTACTGCTCTTCACCCCACGGAAGAGAGGGGCGGGGTCAGCAGGGCTCATTAGCATTTAAAGATACATCGACTAGAATGGCTTGCTAAAAACAGACATGCTAAAAACAGACATGGTAAAAAAGTGTTTTTTTACACTACCGTTGAGAAATGTTAACTAAAGTATGTTATAGACTTTCCATTGAGACCCTAAAGAATTAGATTAAGTTGCGGAAAATAGGCATCCGATGACCCATTATGGCACCATCCTAATTTATAGTGTCATCTACAGGTATGGAGGCATTAAAAGCATTTCCAAATGCCACTGTAGAAATACTCTATTCACACTATTATTCATGACAACAACATGGATGAATTTATCCTACAAACCTAAAGTGGACTTTAATAGGATGTTACTATTATCAAGCGAGTAGTTTAGAGCTGGTCATGTGATCACGATATGGTGGCCACCATAATGTACCTTACACCCTTATGTAGGATAAAATTACTTTTTCTAGTCCACTCATATCTGTTTTCATGCCATGTGAGTTTCATTTTAAACAAATTTGTCTGTTGTCTTCATTTATGTGTACAATATTAAATTGAAATCAATAATGTACACAAATACTTTTAAAATTACAGAGAAAGTTCACCTAAAAAGAAAAAAATTCGGATTTTTGTCTAATTGTCTAATTTTCCTATTTTCACTGAATAGGAACTTTAAATTTTTCCCCCTCAAACAAATAAATCTTAAGGCTTTGGAAGATTTGAAACACATGAATTCTAGTCATACAGTTTATTTTTATGCCATTTTATAGCACTTGTTTTATTTGACAACCCGGGTCACCATCTACTTTCATTGTATGGAAAATGTATGCTAAACATCTTCCCATAATGGAAGAAAGAAAGTCATAAGGCTTTAAGAAATATTGATGTATGTATGTATCAATTTACATGTATCTATTTATTTATCCATCTATCCATCATCGATTAGTTGGCACATTAAGATATTGCCATATTAAAAGGAATAGTTCATCCATAAATGACAAATCTGTCATTCAGAAATGTCTCTTTTTGTGACAGAAATTAAAAGAGGTTTGGATACTGGCTGGTTTGCAACAGCTTTGTAACTCATCCAGTGAGAATTTTTTAATTGCATTCCACAGATCTGGTTCTAAGCTGTTTCTCTGCAAACACAATAGAGTAGACCACAAGATTGCACCCTACACAAAGTGCATATGAGTTAAGAGTGTCACAGGTCTTCTGGCATTTGAAAAAAAAAAATCTGCCTTTGTGTAACACAATCTCTCTATCTCTTTTCTCTCCACAGTCTGTGTGCTGTATACCCAAGGCATTGGTAGCAAAGAGTGGCGAGAGGTAAGCGGAACAATCTGGCCCAGTCGAGTCGACCCCTTGAAGGGCCTGGCAGACCCTTGGTCTCATAAATATTCATACATGTAAATATGGGCTTGGAATGTTCTCAGAATAGCAATCTCAATTATTTTTGACACTCTTATTTTTTCTGTCTATCAGTTCTGAATAGTTTTTGCCTTCCCATCTAATCAGAGGAAATATCAGGCTCTCTAAAGCACCATTAAGAGGGCCGTGTATTTATTAACTTCAGTCACTAGCTGGTGAAATAAGATAAGCCACCCAGGGAATGTAATAACTTTCTCACCCTGTCATGTGCCTCTTTGACCTCCATATTAAAGACGTTGAAGGTAGCAGGAATGTGGAAGGTGTACACAATAAACATGGACTTGTATTTGCAATTTACGAAACGTTCATATAAGCTTGGTTAATGTAAATTTATTATAACTAGAACTGGTTTAAAAATATATGTAAAGTATATACAAATATAAAAATATACAAATGTCAATTAAATATTTTAGAGATTGGAATAACTTATAAATTATAAAATGGCATTTACATGGCTTTTCCAGATTACATTTTTTTTAATTAGTATATATATATTCATTCTTTTTAAGACTGAGAAAACCCAGTATTTTTTTTTTAGAAGAAAACAGTTTTTAAGAAATATCTTGATTTTTAGTTGTTTTAGGTTATTGTTATATTTGTTTTTAATTATTTTAAATCATATTAAGTCATTTTGAGTCAAGTTGGGAAGTTCACTAAAAAACACTGTTATACATTTTTTTGGTGTTTTGCTCTAGATTTCAGTTCAGTGGGAACATTTTGATGTAAATAATTTCAGCTGACCTTCCTTTGTTCTTTCAGTATGGGCGGACGGAAGTTATTGATAACACTTTGAACCCGGATTTTGTGCGAAAATTCATATTGGACTACTTCTTTGAAGAAAGACAGAACTTAAAGTTTGATCTGTAAGTACCAATAGATATTCTATTACCTTCAGCTAAATTTACACAAGCCTTCAGTTTCACCGCGTTTACACTGTAACTGCTCTGAGTGCACAGAACTTTGGGAGTTTAGATTCTTTTATGTATTAGAAACTGTACTGAATTAAACCTCTTGTTCTTGATATCCCAGAATGACATATATTAGTTATTTTCTGGGCGTTTGATTGAATAAGAAAAGAGTGAAAGTGTAAAGGTTATGTAAAAACAATTGGTTGATTAGTTGTTTACATTCATTCGTTAGATATGTCTTTTATTTTATCAGCCCTTGTAAAAAAGAAGTACATTTTATCGTATTTTTAAAAAGAGTGCTTATTATGGAAACCTTTAATACATAATGGTTTCATTACATAAATATAATTTAAAGTAAAAATAATTTGACATTTTGGTACTTTTCAGAAGTGAAGTAAACATAACTTCATTAATATGTTATCTACAATTACGTTTTTTTACAGAATATATTATTTTAAGACGCGAAGCATACTACTCGTACATACATGCCCTGGGAATCAAACCCATGACTGTGATGTTGCGAGTTGCATTTACTACTGTCTGAACTAAAGAATTTTTACTGGTGTTAAAATTATTCTGGCATTATGGCTTAGATATTGGAATGTGTATTTTTTATATGCACTATTTTTGGCAGTTTGTATACAATTTGGGCAGGTTATGCAATTAAATATATAGTAATTAGCATATATTCAAGATTAAGAATAAATAGGGGTTGAGTACATGGACGAAAACTGAGGTGTGCTCATGATTGTCAACTGATTTTAATTGTTTAGTGTATTAACAAGTGTCAGCTGTTTCAGATTTATCAGCAGCCTACACCTTCATCGCATTAATTGGTTTTAAACAAGTTTTTAAAGAAAATTTGTTGCAAATTAATTAGTGGGTGACATAAATATTTATTGAATCCCCATAAAAACTTATTACATCCTTATTGGTGTAAATATGAAACCAACTTTGACGAGAAGAACTTAAAGTAAGGTTATTATAAGGCACGACATCTTTGTGTATCAAATACTGGAGTCACGCTTCAGCAACAGATGTGTCAGCTACTGTAAACCCAACCTTAAGATAACAGTCATCCTATGTTTTGTATGCTTTTATAAGCAGGTGTCACAATCAAAACCCATTCACACGAATCACGCATACTGTGTGGGCAACAATCTATGGACACAGGTCAATGTTTCTTACCCTTACAGTGTAGTTACAGGAAAAACTGACATTCTATATTATGGAAATAGGTATTTTAGTATTTAGGGTAACCTTTCCAAGAGACTATGTAATACACAATGGTACCATATTAGTTATCAGTTGGTATTCAACTTTTTTTTATGTATCAGTATCATTTATATTTGATATTCAAAATTTTGCATGCTTGTATTGATTTTAAATACTATACATTATAATTTTGTAATGTGAAAATTCATTGCAGCACTTAAAATGGCTGTTTTTAGTTTTTGTGTTTTACTTTTATTCATTTAGTATGTAATTATAGAAACCATTTATCATTTATTGACCATGACTTACTATTATAATTACTGGCATCAGTGTTATTTTAGTATTAATTATATACTATCATAGTATTTATTAATATTTTGAATTAGCTTAATTATTTAGCTTTCCGTATATTTTCATTTTACTTGTAGTTGAAGTTTTCTTCATTGTGTTATGTGCTTGTATTGTTTTAGTTTTAGTAGTTTTAGTACTTCAACTTATTTTATTTTAGTTATTTGCAAGGCAACTTTCTAATTTGATGCACATTTAATCATATGTTTTTCAGCTTCATTTCAATTAACATTTTTAATTAATAACATACACAAACATTTTTTTTTTAAGTATTAAATCTGCATTGCTGCATCCCAAATTACAATAAAACATTTCCCAGGGGGTAAACAAATAAAATAAAATAAAATAAAAAAAATGAGTGTGTGTCCAAATCATGGATCTTTGCAACAAATTCGGCCTGTGGGCATGTTCATTTGTGAATGTGCGTTTTGCTAATATTTATTATTTTGTATCAGTCTAAATGAGTTTGTGTCTGTATATTTATGCATTTATGGGTGTATTTTAGAACATATGAGTCATTCTGTATCCGTTGGCCCAAATGTATGTGAGGAATTTGTGTGTGTCTGTAGGCTTCAGCATGAGTGTGTATGTCTGTAGGCAGAGAGAGAGAGTGTGTGTGTGTGTGTGTGTGTGTGTGTGTGTTGTCTCTGTGGATCGGTGTCCCCGCTCGACGGCCTGTCATACTGGGTCTGTAAATCTGCGGCAGATATGAGAGGGGTCATGAGGTCATGTGGGCAGTGCCTCCGAGATGATAGCGAAACCAAAGAACCGCTGATGAGGATGACATGGCACATCGCCATGACAACAAGGGGACTGAGCCCCACAAACAAATGCACAGAGACAACAAATATATATATATATATATATATGAAGTTGCGCTATATGTAACCCTAGATATATATCAGGATTCAGAGATTCTTCAATATTTGTTGCTTTTCTTGTCCTCTATCTTGCGCTCTCTCTCTCTTTATGTCTTTTTTCTTTCTGTTGCTCTGTGACAGGGCAGAAGAGAATGATTCATGATGTCTGCGCTTTAATGATGTTGTTCTTCTTTCATAATGAGAAACTGGCAAGCGTGAACTCTCCTCATAAGAACATAATCAAATTAAAGCCCAGCTCAAAGTCGCACATCACTGATTTTGGAAACAACCTATGTTTGTTACTTTTCATTGCAAGTTTCCTGAGCAAGCATCACCATTACTTATGCACATATCTAGGGTTCGGGATTGGACCATCTAGAGCAGGGGTGTCAAATTCAGTACACATGGTGTTAGTAAGTAGTTAGTAATTAGTAAGACCTTGTTTAGCTGGGTCAGGTTTGTTTAATTGGGATTGGAGCTGAAGTCTGCTGGACAATGGCCCTCCAGGAGAATAGATTGGACACCCCTGATATTGAACCATCTAGAAACACCCTTAGCAAAGACCCCTAAAACCATAACAACCATCTGGCAATGCTCCAGCAACCAACCAGCACTCATTAGCAAATGCACAGCAATGCCTTAGAACAGGGTTCCTCAAATCCAATCCTGTAGAGATTAGCTCAAACCAAGACCAAGCTCACCTACCTGAGATTTCTAGTGATCCAGAAGACCTTGATTAGCTTGCTCAGGTGTGTTTGATCATGGTAGGAGCTAAACTCTGCAGGGTAGTGGCACTCAAGGGCAAGATTTGAGGAACCCTGCCTTAGAATCATCAAGAACTCTCTGGCAGCATCCAGAGTTGCGTTTCCCAAAAGGATCATAAGCCTAAATTGATTGTAGCTCCATTGGTTTCAATGGGTCTACAATGTACTTAAGCTTATGATGCTTTTGGGAAATGCAGCCCAGAACACTATCATCCATCTAGAACAGGGATTGGCAACTTGAGGAGTTTACCTATACATCCCATCAAACACACCTGAACAATCTAACATGGCTGCATTCCATTTTTATTTTTATGGTCATCCATCATGTTGACTCAGATGTACGTTATTGATAATGTTGCACAAGTACCTACTACTGGCAGAACCCTACAATGGGCTGAATTGGAACATCCTAAGTTATTGATCACCTGAAATACGCCATCACTTTGAATATCACTTTGAAACTCCTTTCTTTTATAATTTACATGTTGCCAGTTGTTTGGGGAAGGGTTACATTAAATGCAATCAGTGGTGATGTATAAACCATATGACCATGTAAAAGTCCCTCATCCACTTCACGGAATGCACTTCAAAATAGCAGTAGGGATTCCCTCATGGGAAAGTGCTTAGGGGAGTCATTGAGTGTGTGTCTAAAAGTGAAGTGGAACACAGCCCATATGCCTTCAGGATTGCTTGAAAATTACACCCAGGTGTGTTTTATAATATGCCTAGCAATACCCAAGGAAACCATTGGCATAGCAACAAGTAAAAATATTTCAGAATAGCCTAGTAACCACTTAGAAACAACCTGGAAACTATCAATAACACCATAGAGTCACTCCTGTTAAAAAAAAAAACTGTGTATGCTGGTTAGTTATGTTTTGAAGAATGACTGCCTGTTTTTAGCCTGAACTGGTCGTTTGCTGGTTTAAGCTGGTCCTTAGCTGGTCATGTGCTGGTCCAAAGTTAGCTTCTGCTCAGGACCAGCGTAGGACCAGCACATGCCCAGCACTTGACCAGCTTAAACCAGCTCAAACCAGCAGCCATGCTTCAAAATTATACCTAACCAGTGTATGCTGTTTTTTTCAACAGGGACAACATCAAAATAAGCTTTCTGGCAGCACTGCTCACATTTTTCTAACAGGCTACTATGACCCACCCCCCTATAGTCAATCCCACAATGCAGCTCTGTATTGGTTTTGATCTCACTTAGTCTGAGCAAACGTTAGCATTATCAATGCAGTCTATGATAAATGTGTCATGTTTCAGTGCTGCTCATTTGAATTCTGCCTGCGTGTTTGTGTGCATTAGAATGACAGATTCCCATTTGCATCAGCATTTGTTGCTATAAATAGTGTTGGGAGCGAGAAGCATAATGTGGTTTAGTCAGAGTGTGTAAATGGGAAGCTGTGTGTGTTGCTCCCTTCAGGGTCTGTTGAGTGTGTGGGCTGACAGTAGACCACGTTACAATCCGCTGTGATGGCTACACTGAGCATATCTACATATAAACGCACATCGTGTCTTTTCTGGCACATGTTTCTCAGGGAAGAAAAGCAAGAGTGACTGTTTGTGTTTTGTACAAGTCCTTATAGCATAATTCACTAGGGGTGTTGTGAATGTTAAATATACATTTTGTGGCGTTTTTGCCTTTTTATTGTGACAGGACAGTATTTAGACTGGAAGCGAGAGAGAGAGGGGTTGAGATTGGCAAGGTCCACAATACAGGACTAGAACTTGGACTCGAAAGTGCAACGGCACTATATGTCGACACGCTGCCCATGAGGCTATTGGCACCGACATATCTAATGAGCATTGCATTTGTAACTATTTTAAGTTATGGTGACATAAACTTCAAGTCAAATTTCAAACTAAACAGGTTTCTGTTGGTCAGTATAATAAACCTGAGTGACAAACTTGAACTTCTTGTGAAATCTGTGCGAGGAAATATTTTGCCCTCATGTAAAACACCCAGTCACTTGGATTCCTATAAAAATTACTGGATTTATTTAGCCAATGAATATTTGCCAAACAATGGCAAATATGACTGCACCTTGTGTCTCCTGCTTCATATACATTTCTCCTGGTAAAAAGAACCCAGTAGTGCTACCTCAGGCACAAGTTTATTCTGTACAATTGGGGAAAAATAAACAAATACATAAAAACCGACCATTTTAGGGTATTAAGGAGGAATAATAAATAAAAAAATATTCTGAGGATAGATATTAATTCTGTCATGTTTTCCTTCAGTGGTGTAATGTCTGGGAAAACCTTTTTTTGTGTAATAAATGAGACTTTGCACTTGACTTCTGGGAACAAAGAGCCTTTCAATGTCCGTTTGGTCAGTCTGAGATGGAAATTTTCAAGCACAGTTACTGAGTGATTAAATGATGGAGAATGAGAAAAGTGAATAAAATAATATAAAAGTCATGCACTAATTTGAGAAAAGAACAGAAAATAATAAACACTCACCAAATTACTGTAACAAAATTGAATGATTGGGTATGACATACAGTAACTGCTCGATTTAAGTACATTTGGATGAATAAATGGACCTCTGTCTGGGAGCATTCCCATCCATTTCCAAGAATACAATAGTCCATGAAGGTCAAGTAATCAGAATTATGAAGATCAAACCAAGTGTAAATAAATGAATCATGGAATCATGGCAAGAATCTGAGAATGGTTACAAGGCTTAAATATATCTGAAGGTATAGATAGAGAGGTTTACTTTTAAGAAGATGTGAAAAACCGAACATCCACCCTAACTGCACGTCTGGAATGAAGAATCATTACAATGTCAAGTCTAGTCACCTTTATTTATATAGCCCTTTTACCAATACAGATTGTGTCAAAGCAACTTCACAATATCAAAATAGGAAATTAGTGTATCAATAATGTAAAATGACAAGATTAAACACTCAATTATCAGTTAAAGGCATTTCATTATTGAATTTAGTGATGTCATCATCCTGCTCAGTACAGTTTAAATAGCATCTGTGCAATCAAGTCAACGATATTGGAGGAAATGAAGGGTCTGCAGATAATTCTTTCTGGGTCCAGAACCATCTTGTAGAAGAGAGAGCACATTTCTCCTGTGCTTATCAATCTTCACTGACTACCTGTACGATACAGAACCCATTACAAATTGCTGCTATATGCCTTCAAAGCTTTGCATGACGTTGTGCCAGAAAATGTTTTTGATTTAATCAGTCTGCATCAATTTAATAGGTCTCTTTGTTTAAATGATCAATTACACCTAGTGTTTCCTTGCTTGAAATGCAAAAGTGATTAGGCCTTTTCGGTTGCAAATCCAAGGCTCCTACATACAGTATATTTCAGAGTGTACTAAAAACACTTTTGAAAATGCTTTGTACATTGTTTGTTGTTGTGTGGTATTGTAAGGATTGGTCAGAGGCGAATGGATCCACTTGCAGCTTCTTTAATAGAAAGAGGGGGTCAGACAGGCAAATATCAAACAGAGGTATCGAGGGCAACGTAGACAAGGCGGATACGTAAACAGAGGCAGAGCAATGGGTCAGGGCAGGCGGCAGACAGAGGATAACCAGAGAGCAGGCGGGGTCAGAGAGGCAGGCAGCAAACGATCAGGAGAGAGAGTCAACAGTCCGGGTAGTACACAGAAAGACACACTGGGGAAAACGCTCGGAAATGTTAGCCAGGGCAAAACAAGACTTCGCAAAGGGTGAGTGTATGTGTGCTGCTTATATGTGAGTGGGTGAATGAGGTGCAGGTGTGGTGAGGCAATCAGGGCAAATGAGTGATTGGTGACAGCTGTGTGATTGGTGTGATGGTGGATGGGAAAGTGTGAGTGCAGTGTATGATGGGAGATGTAGTCCATGGGTGATGTGCAGTTGTAGTGAGTGGCAGCCAGATTCATAACAGAGCCCCCCCCCAAGAGCGGCTTCCAGACGCTTTACACAAAGCAAAATCCAGGAGGGCGGTGGAACCGGGGAAGGGAACAGAGGGCCAGGTCCATGTGGGGCCAGTGAGACAGGAGCCCACCAGGGCAGGGCGGACAAGACAGCAGGGACGTGAAGGGACACTGCAGGCCACAGACGTGAGGTGACTCCGCAGGTCAGCGGAGGCGTGAGGTGACCCGGCAGGTCAGCGGAGGCGGGAGGCGACTCCGCAGGTCAGCGGAGGCGGGAGGCGACTCCGCAGGTCAGCGGAGGCGGGAGGCGACTCGCAGGTCAGCCGGAGGCGGGAGGCGACTCGGCAGGTCAGCGGAGGCGTGAGGTGACTCCGGCAGGTCAGCGGAGGCGTGAGGTGACCCTCGGCAGGTCAGCGGAGGCGTGCGGAGGTGACCCGCAGGTCAGCGTAGCGGAGGACAGGACAGGCGCCTCCAGGGCTGAGCAGACGAGACAGGCGCCTCCAGGGCGGAACAGACGTGAGACAGGCGCCCCCCACCAGGGCGGAGCAGAGATCCCTGGCCGAGACTGGGACCTAGAGGAAACGGAGACACAAGAGGCAGAGAGAGCATATTTGGTTTCAGGGACCGAGGCAGGGAGTTTAAGCGGCCCTGGTAGATCCGGGGCCTCGGGCAGCCATGATGGATCAGGGGACCTCATGGGCCCTGGCGAGTCCGGGGTCTCCGTGAGCACTGGCGGGTAAGCTCCCCCCCACAAAGGGGAAATCCACTACCTCAGGGAGGCACTCTGGAGGCGCGAACGTCAGGGGGTATTCTGGACGTGCTGAGTCTCGGGGGCGCTGAACTGGAAGGAACCAATGGAGACGAAGGTGAGCCGAACGGGGCCAGCAGGGGCTCTGGGGAGCCAGATGCAACCAGGAGAGGACCCGGAGTGCCGGACTCTGCGAGCTCCTGGATCGGAGCGGCCTGTGCAGCGAACTCTGCGAGCTCCTGGATCGGAGCGGCCTCTGGAGCGGACTCTGCGAGCTCCCGGGATGGAGCGGCCTCTGAAGCGGACTCTGCGAGCTCCCGGGACGGAGCGGGCTCTGCGAGGGGATGCAGTGTCACGATCCTCATCCGCGACACCCACAGTGAATAGTGAGCCAACAGTCAACAAAGCAAAATCCAAAAAACAGCTCAGTGATGAACGCGGACCCTCGCGTCTGAGTTGAGATCGCAGAGGCTGATTAATGCCATCACAAAAAATCTCAATCAAAATAATGTCCGTAAATCTGAATAATGGGCACAGGCTAAAAACTCCCTAATATGGTTCTCCAGTGATCGTGGGCCTTGCTTAAGGGCAAACAATATTCTTGTATCCATACCTAAGAAATGTTTGATCTGAGAGGTTGCTGGATCCTTGTGTGGCGAAGTCTTCTGTAAGGATTGGTCAGAGGCGAATGGATCCACTTGCAGCTTCTTTAATAGAAAGAGGGGGTCAGACAGGCAAATATCAAACAGAGGTATCGAGGGCAACGTAGACAAGGCGGATACGTAAACAGAGGCAGAGCAATGGGTCAGGGCAGGCGGCAGACAGAGAGGATAACCAGAGAGCAGGCGGGGTCAGAGGCAGGCAGCAAACGATCAGGAGAGAGAGTCAACAGTCCGGGTAGTACACAGAAAGACACACTGGGGAAACCGCTCGGAAATGTTAGCCAGGGCAAAACAAGACTTTGCAAAGGGTGAGTGTATGTGTGCTGCTTATATGTGAGTGGGTGAATGAGGTGCGGTGAGGCAATCAGGGCAAATGAGTGATTGGTGACAGCTGTGTGATTGGTGTGATGGTGGATGGGAAAGTGTGAGTGCAGTGTATGATGGGAGATGTAGTCCATGGGTGATGTGCAGCTGTAGTGAGTGGCAGCCAGATTCATAACAGGTATGTGTCTTATTAGTTTATGTCTGTTTTTATTATTTGATTTATTCTTCCTCTATAGCACTTTGGTTCTTGTGGTAGAAGTTCTTAGAAATAAAGTTTAAGTTGAGAACTGTCTTGAAGGAGCCAGAAGAGTTTTGCCAAGAAAAATGATTGAGTAGTATTTGAAAAAAGAATTTAAGTTCTATAGTGTGACAAATCTTAAGGCTACTTTTTAGGTTACTTTTCCTCACCAACAAGCCATTTCAGATATGTTGTACATTTTTTTTTTTACATGTTAGTACATTTTAATAAAATATTTTGAAACCAAATACTTTTTTTTGTAGAATACCATGCTGAAGATTCTTGTTTAATAAGTCCAGAGACACCGGTAAATAAATTAAATGTGCTCAATTTACTATGCCAGTACTTCATTAAAGTCAACTAGTTTGCACCTCTGCCAAGACCCCTCATTCCTGATGAGTTTCCCACCTTCCAGTAGCTCCCTCAAGGGTGTAAACTTGTTCCCTAGAGAAAGAGCAAATCTCAATTTCATCAGGTCTGGTTGTGTGCACTTCTGTGTATTTGAGATTGAAAGGAGGCTAGTTTTGTGTGTGTGTGTGTGTGTGTGTGTGTGTGTGTGTGTGTGTGTGTGTGTGTGTGTGTGTGTGTGTGTGTGTGTGTGTGTGTGTGTGTGTGTGTGTGTGTGTGTGTGTGTGTGTGTGTGGGATTTATGTGGCAGGGTTAAGCCTGTGTTAATGTATGTTTTTGTTCCACTTTGGGGTCATGCAGTATTAATGAATGTGAAGATGTATAGCTGAATAGAATATCACAGTCCCTTTTGGGACTTCTTATGTAACATATTCACCTCATTCATACATTTAAAACACTCAGACACGTATATGCCAATGCAGGTTATATGTAAGAGAATAACAAGGTAGGGAAGGTCATTTATTATGTTTAACATACAGCTGGGCTTATATCTGAGTTGGCTGTCCCAGTTATAACAAAGAAATTAGAAAAATGGTAAATCATGCATAAATATCAGACCAAATAATTTCAAATATGTTGCTGTGTGACATTTCAGTCCTCTGCATTTTTTTTAAGTAGCATTATCATATCCCCTGTAAGATGCCTACAAAGACAGCATTTTCAAAAAGTAGGTAGCAGTCCCAGAATGCATTGGGGCGAGGTAAAAAAAATTGCCACTTGCCTAAATGTATAAATTCTAAACAGAAACGCTTAAGCAAGCTATGTGTGGAATGAGTCTGTTCTTTTCAGAAGCTACAGCTAAAAGTAAATGTATCAAAGCATTCAGGGCCAGCTAGTAATTTGATATAAAATAAGCAATAAATACAAAAATGATGTATATACAAACTAAACACAGGGTATTCTGGTTATGTGTCCCTTCTTAATATGTCCTTCTCTTTTGTTTTTCAGGTATGATGTCGACTCCAAGAGCCCCAACCTTTCAAAACATGTAAGTTTCAGAAACTGCTCCATGTTTCCTTTTAGACTCTATAAACGCTTACCCTGGTGACCTCCTCTAGACTATTATGACGTTTAGGATGCCTTCATACTCACTCGCACCGCAGTAAAACCATCTCATGGTGCTTGTAATCAGCAGGTCTGTGTATATGAGAATACACCTGCAAATGTGGGTTAATAGAGACGTGTGATTAAAGAAGCTCTCACACAGATAGTAGCATGATTGAAGCTGTGTTTTGGTGCTCAAGGGGGTCCCTGAGGTGTCATTTTACACACTGATGATGGGTTTAGAGTAAAAGATGCAAATTCACTACAGTGGTCCCATCTGTGCTCGTCATGGAATGTGGTTCATTATATGTCTTTATTTCTGTCATGCTCCAATCAAACAACCAGTCAACCCAAAATATATTCACCATGCCTGACATTAGCAGCACAACATTAATTCACACAACTTTTTTCAAGTTTAAGACCACCTGTGTTGATCTGCTCTCCTGTCTGGTTTGTTTATCGGTCAAAATGGCTGATTTGACTTGATTGGTCAGTCAAGCTTCCTGCAAAGGGTCAATTGGAACCTTTATTTTTGAGTCTAGGATTTTTGGTAATTCCTTGGTATTTATAAGGCAAACTAACAATAGTCAGGTAGTAGTAAAACTGAGGCAATTTAATGCTAATTAATTCAGCATTTGTAGCACATGAGACTGTGGTCATCCATCAATGTGGCAAAGTGGAACTATTTAATGAAACATATCATGGCATGTACTAAACCACCCGTCAACAACACAAATGATCTAAACCAGCCACCAGCTGTTGTTGGTTGAGGAGAGAACCCCACATGATTGTAAAGCGCTTTGGGTGTACAGCAATACACAATAAAAATATACATTTGTCATTCATTCATTCATACACTTCACTGTAAATATGCCATATCCCAAGCAGCAATCACAATATACTGCTATTGTATCCTCCCATGATCATGTGGACACACTAGCTATAAAGAGACAGATAAACTGATCTCTCCACACATCATGCACAAGAGTAATTGAAAACACCCTCAGTGACTTCAGTGAGCATGCAGGATCCATCCCTGAAAATTACTACCTCAAAATGATCTAACAAATCAGACACAATGCCTCCTTGTGTTTTACTCCCTCCCTTAGTCACCCAGAAATCAATATTACTCTCTTCCCCCCTGACTTAGAAAGACAAACACTGCCTGTCCACTCCCAAAGGGAATTCTGAATAAAACCATTATAGGATGTGTTGAAAGGCAAAGAGCAACTACATTCTCAGGTGAAAATTAAGAGAAGAGACAGCAGGGAAAAAACGCATGCAGAGACAGAGAAAAAAACAGCGAGAGATAGATGGAGAAATAAAGAGGAAGATAAGGAAGTCTTCAAAGAGTTAAAAAGACAATAATAAAGATAGATCCTTCATATTAATCTTTATTAATACAAATTGGGAGTTTAGTTGCCAACAGTAATTAGAGAAGCGGTAGAACAAGTACTCATGTGAATGTCTGTCAGTGAAAATTAAGCATCTAATAAATTGGATGAACTCAAAGAGCAAAAACTAGTGTCTAAATTAATGACATTGGAGTCATTGAAGTCACATTGGAGAAAAAAAAGGTCACCCCAAATGTATTATATATTTTTTTTATCCAAGAAACAACTATCAAGCTTCTCTTTTTCATATTACAAAATCATATAGATTGCAAGTTGGTAAAAAAGTATCGTAAAAATATTAAACTTGTCGGCGCTGATGGCCTTGTGGTCAGAGCGTCGACATGTTGCGCCATTGCGCTTCAGGCATCCCATGTTTGGTTCCCTGCTCGCGGATCTTTCCCGATCCCGTCCCCCTTCTCTCTCTCCAACTTTGTTTCCTGTCTACTTACTGTCCTGTCGAATAAACGGCAGAAACACCCCCCCTCCCCCAAAAAAAACAACATTAAACTCATTCACTGTATGTAAAGCCTTCTGAAGTCACATGGTAACTTTTGTGAGGAACACACTGAAATTCTTCCCCTCTGCCATATCACTTAAATCTCATTTGCATTCTCATATCCAAAATGGCTGTGTCACATTTTTTTACAAGACATGTGAGAACTAATGCAACAGTAATGTCAAACATGACACGATACTTTTTCACACCATTGAGGCTGGGATTAGCCCAATAAATATTTGACTAAATTCAATTTGCATTACCTGTCCTATCATATCTATTTGTTTGTTATTTTGAAAAATAAAATCCCCCATTATTACACTGAAATTATTTCTTTGAAAAATACAAACACAGCCGCTTGGGCAAAACACTTAGCCTCATTTTCATTCTTATTCTCTTGATGTCACTGGATGTTTTAGTTATCTCCTGTTTCCTTTTATAATTCTCGCTCCACTGCACTTTCCATTGATGCACATTTTTATTAATACAGAATAAGGTAAATGAAGATCTATCATTTTTAGCATACCAACTACATTACACAAATAGTATCACCTACCCATATAAAAACTGCTGTTGTGAAGGTCAGTGGGGTGGAGCTTCACAGCTCTTCCTGAAAAATTATTTGATTTATTTTGGCTTTTCTTAGCAAAACATTGTGCTTCACTTCAGATCGATTATCAGAGGGGTGACAACTTTTCCACATGGTGTTTGTACCATTTCAGCATTTAAAATAATGTGATATTTGATTATGTTATTGCTTTCATAGTCTTTGGCAGCTTTTTGAAGCTTGGCAGCCACAGTCGTCATTCCCCTTCATTATATTAAAAGGATTAACCAGGCTATATTTCAACTCCTTTAAAGAAATTGTATGTCGATTTTTAAACTTAAAATATTAGTTTTAAAATCATTCTGATGGTACATTCTGATGGCTATTGAAAGTAATTACCACATATATCTAGTATATTTATAACAGTTAATTCCACTCAGAAGAAGCCTCAAGTCAAAAATACACAAAACAACTTACAATTGCTTTAATGGGTTTGGCAAGGCCACTTAATTCTTGCAAAGATAAATCTTAATGCTACAACATACCATGACATTCTAGACAATTATGTGCTTCCAACTACATGGCAACGGTCTAGGAGGGCTGTTTTATGCTTCAGCATAGCAATACTTTGTTGGGCAAGGTCCAGAAAGAAAATATTTAGTCTACTGCGAAAGAACTTTAACTAGCTTGCACCAATTCCAAACTTGAGCTCCACTGACCACCTTAGGGATGAACACTGACTATGAGCCAGACCCCATCACCACAGACCAAATCCCCGCAGTCATGTTCCAACATCCACTGGAAAGCTTTTCCAATTAGGGAGGGCCAGCACGTTATAAATGCCTACGATTTTGAAATTAAACGCTCAACAAGCACACAGAGCTGTGGTGTTTTGGTGACCACTTAGTTGTGTCCATAGTTTGTACTATAGTTTATAAATCAAAGCTTATATTTTGCTCGTACCCTGTGATTACAGATGAAGTTGAAGAAATCTCAGATATACTATACATAGACAACTTGAAATACTGACCTTTCGTCTTACCATGTTGAAAAATGCCACCCAGTCCCCTTTAATGTTCTCTGTCATTGCAGGATTTCCTTGGCCAGGCCTGTTGTACATTGGGAGAGGTGGTGGGATCATTGGGTTGTCGTATGGAGAAGGATCTTGGGTAAGAACTGCTCTATTTGGCTTCTTTCCTCCAATCATAAAGCTAACATCCTTCCAGTGTGATAGATCATTGGTTCTCAACTCCAGTTCTGGGGATACACTCCTCTGCACATTTTGAATGTCTTCCCTTTTTAACATACTTGATTCAAATAATCAGCTTATTATGAAAGAGCACTATGAACTGAACACAGTGCGTCAGGGGCTGTTTAGACCTGGTCACTTCATGCATTTTTTTGATCGGATAGCTATCCGATCCTGAAAAGACCAGGTGTAAATGCCCTCTGAAACGCATTCGAGACGGATATAAATCTGATCATTCAAACCACTCCAGGAGGAACTGGACAAGTGTAAATGCATTTGGCAAAAAACTTTGTCAATGTTCTGCCAGTCTGGTAGCAAATGATAAGGAATTTGAATAAGTAGGTAACTGCACTAACATGTTCGAATGTTAGTCGAACATTCTTTTTGTCATTAAACATTTTGTTTTGAGTATGTGTTGTTCAAGAATAAATCTTTCTAAATATTTTATTTCATGTTTTAACTCTCACACTTTTTGGATGTTTTTTTTTTTTTTTTAAGTTAAATAACCAGAAAAAGTGTTTTTACTTTTTCTTTTAGTTTTTATTTATACATTTCTTTGAGAAACTGACATTCTCAGCTAATCTGATACCATTTTCATATTTGATGCATTTTAAGATTAAAATTCAAAATAATTGCACTGGGTTGTGTACATTAAAATACAGTTAAAAATGTACATGTACGTTTATTAATTTAGCAGATGCTTGTATCCAAAGCGACTTACAATTGACGAATGCAACTAGCGATTCATTATAAACAGGCAAATAAACACAGGAGGTGCTCATAATACAAAGTTTCAGACATTGTTCAGATTAGTACAAGCTAGATTAAGGAATGAGAAATACAAGTTTTTTTTATTATTTGCAGTCAAATTTTAACAAAAGAGCTTTCAGCTGTCGCTTGAGAATTGTCAGGGATTCAATTCCATTCTAGAAGGGGATGGGAACATCATTCCACCAGCCAGGAATGGTGAAATGAAATGTTCTGGAATGTGATTTGTGGGGTGTACATCACACAAACAAGTTGTTGTGCCTTGGATACCTCCCCTGAAAGACCTACCTGCTAGATAGGATTCAAACCAGCAAAGTGATGTCCTGTGATGAGAGGGTGGACAGCAAGATCTGAATATTCAGTGTCAAATCTTTTTAGACAGTGTAAAAAGATCCAGCAGAATGAGAAAGGATGATTTTGATTCGGCTTTTGCAATCCGCAAGGCTTCAGTGACTGACAGTAGCACAGTCTCAGTTGAATGTCCACTTCTGAAATCTGACTGGTTAAAGTCCAGTTGGCTATTTTGTGAAATAAATAATGTTGCTATGCTTTGTACATTGCAAGAAAACACAGTAAAAATGTTCCTTTGCGGAATGTATATGATGAAAGGAATGCTGGGAAATCATCAGTGGATTGTAGCTGAGCAAACTGTGACACTGTAAGAAGTTTGTGTGTTTAGTTGAGGGTATAAAGTTTGCATAGACTAATGAGCTGCTGCTTGCTATTGCTGCTCTTTAGTCTGACTCCGCTCATTAAAGTATTTATTCCACCTCATCTGCACAAACAAACCTTCGAGCTTCCTGTATCCTTCCCATCAAGGTCGTATTGTCACTCAGTACCTGATTTTTCTTAGGTTCCTTTCTGAGTCTACATTATTGTACCTCAGCGCTTCCTCATGAAGGGAGGTAAACGCCTGCCTCACATACATTTCTCTGTGCTTCGGTTATCAAAGCAGGCTCATTAGATTGCCAGTGGGAGTTCAGTGTCTCACTGCGCCTGGGGGTTCCTGCACTGTTGCTCCATTACCTAAGCAGAGCCGAACGCCAGCATGCTCATTACATCCAGCTAAAGACAGACCACTGCTTCTCTTCAAGAAACGGAAGAACAACGTGATTCGTTTGTACATCCCTGATGTTTGAACTACTTGTAGCTTTGGTTGTACTTGCCACTAATAATATACTGACCAAGGGTGGATTTAGAGATTTGGGGGGGGCCCAGGCAAAAGTAGGAATTGGTTCCTATACTTTTGCACACATTTACCTAGATCAACCTTGCGGTTACTTTTTTTGTTGTTGTGATGCGTGCATGGTGCCTGTCCAGTAGGTGTACATGTACATTTTTCATGTACATGTTATAATGAGATTCTTTCATTTACATTTACATTTATTAATTTAGCAGACACTTATTCTTTCATGATGCAGACCACAAAATAGCAATTGATTTACCTTTGAGATACAAGTTTTAACAAAAAAAACAAAATACAAAAATGATAAACCTCACAATTGAACCTTTAAATCTTTTTTAAGAAAAGTGATGAGTCAGAATTATAAATTAGTATATTATTTAAAATGGATTTATGTGGGTGGATTTACATTTTCACTCGACAGGGCAGCTAACTTCTTCTGAACATGCAAAATGTATATGTATTATTAGTTTGCCTCTCTGTGCCACATACAGTATTTTGATGCAGCTAAATTCTCAATAAAATTGGTTTCATTGACCCATTAAGACTGCATAACCAGCTCTTCCTTCAAAGATGTTAATCTGCTCAAAAATGCTGATTTATTATCAAGCCGTTGTCTGAAAAAATCAAATAGGCTGCACATAAGATAAAGACAATAGCTGCTGTGATTTCGGCTATACTTGCATGTAAAATTACAGAAGCAACATATTTGTGTTTTAACTGAAAGCGCTGAACAGAGCAGATGCAGAGAGAGAGAAAGAGAGAGAGGGAGGGTGTGGTGTGCGTGCGGGAAAGAGAGACCAGTTTGATCAGATTGTTCAGATGCATAATATTTTAATTTGCTACAAGGAGGATACACAAGAAACACGTTCAACTCGGACACGCAGATGGTTGTCATGGTAATAAACACCGTAAACAGCAACCATTCGCGTCTCTGCGCTTACTGCTTAAAAAGCATTTTAGGGGGGCCTTGGCTTTTGGGGGCCCAAGGCAGTCACCTACCTTTGCCTAATGGGTAAGTCCCCGTGATACTGGCCACCTGTTGAAGCCAGAAAGTTGTAAAAACCAGAGAGGAATATAAGTGGCAAAACTGTCCATTTAAAGAATAATTATGTATAATGTTTGTGTAGAAATTACCGTAGACATAAAAATGTACAAAAAAAGTATTATGAATATTAAACAGCAGTAAAAAAATAAAAATAACCATAACTTAGTTTATATTATAACATATTTAAATTAATATGAATTTATTAATATTCCTGCAGCCATACAAAGGTCAACTTGGTTTGAAGAAGAAGATTTTATATGTCACATACACAATTATAGAGAGTATAACCAGCAGTGAAATGTGTTCTCTGCATTTATGGGCAGCCGATGCTGCACATGCCTGGGGAGCAGTTGGGGGTTCGGTGCCTTGCTCAAGGGTCTCACCTCAGTCATGGACAATTCCTGCTGGAGCCCAGAATCGAACCCACAACCTCGGGTTACAAGTCCAAAGCTCTATCCATTAGGCCACGGCTGCCCTGTGGAGATTGGATTGCTCCTTTGGAGAATGGATAGTTGAAATATTAGTTATTTTTAATGAACATTGGTTGCATGATTGATTGATTGATTGATTGAATGTGTTATTAAATGATTGATTATATTATAGATTACATTATTATTATACTTTTTACATAATGTAACAGATTTTTGTCAAAATGTATATTAGATTAAATGATGTTATTCACACAAATATTAAAATGATGTCAACATTTACTCACCTTCGCAAACCACACATTTCGAGGTATTATATGTTTCGGTAGAATCATTGGGTGTTTACATTTACCCTAATTCTGTGAATTTATGCTAGTATCCATTCAGATTTCACATTTTAGTGTTCAAGTTTACACGTTATCCTACAAAAAGCTGCTTGGTTTGAAGGTGACTTCTGCATGAGCTGTGCTTCAAACATGGGTTGTGTAAACGGGGGATGAAAGGTTTTAAGTATTGGAATGAAAGGTTTTAATCCGGATATATAGACTCTGATGTTGCGGCAGCCGTGAACAAAACGAATAGTTAACCTTTGGAACTAATGATGTGCTTAAAAAAAAAAAAAGATTTTTACATTATTCTAGTAAGTGGCAAACCGTGACTTGTTAAATGTATTTGATGCCTGAATCATTCAAGAGATTCATTCAAAAACTCTGGACAAAACAAGACTTCTTTTATCATTTTTTATATTTTACAATATCCTAATTAATTAATTTAAATTAATGCATATATTTTTTAATAGATTCATTTTAAAATGTTAAACATTTATAACATTAAATACAACATTTAGACAGAAACTCAAGTAAATTACATTGTTTGGTTGTCTTATGTTTGTTTTCAGAATCTTGGGAGAATCATTGCATAAAAATGCATAGACTAACATATCTGGCATCTAACTAAAACTATTAGTACTGTTTATAGCCTATTGTTATATTATGTATGTTTATGAACTATGTACAGTATCTCACAGACGTGAGTACACCCCTCACATTTTTGTAAATATTTTATTATATATTTTCATGCGACAAGACTGAAGAAATGACACATTGCTACAATGTAAAGTAGTGAGTGTAAATTTGCTGTCCCCTCAAAATAACTCAACACGCAGCCATTAATGTCTAAACCGCTGGCCACAAAAGTGAGTACACCCCTAAGTGAAAATGTCCAAATTGGGCCCAAAGTGTCAATATTTTGTGTGGCCACCATTATTTTCCAGCACTGCCTTAATCCTCTTGGACATGTAATTCACCAGAGTTTCACAGTTTGCCACTGGAGACCTCTTCCACTCCTCCATGACAACATCACAGAGCTGGTGGATGTTAGAAACCTAGGGTCGTGGAATACTGTCCTGCGGCCCAGTCTCCGAAGGGAGGGGATCATTCTCTGCTTCAGTATGTCACAGTACATGTTGGCATTCATGGTTCCCTCAATGAACTGTAGCTCCCCAGTGCCGGCAGCACTCATGCAGCCCCAGACCATGACACTCCCACCACCATGCTTGACTGTAGGAAAGACACACTTCTCTTTGTACTCTTCACCTGGTTACTTCCACACACGCTTGACACCATCTGAACCAAATAAGTTTATCTTGGTCTCATCAGACCACAGGACATGGTTCTAGTAATCTATGTCCTTTGTCTGCTTGTCTTCAGCAAACTGATTTCAGGCTTTCTTGTTCATCGTCTTTAGAAGAGGCTTCCTTCTGGGACGGCAGCCATGCAGACCAATTTGATGCAGTGTGCGGCGTATGGTCTGAGCACTGACAGGCTGACCCCCAACCTCTGCAGCAATGCTGGCAGCACTTATATGTCTGTTTCCCAAGCATAACCTCTGAATATGATGCTGAGCACATGCACTCAACTTCTTTGGTCGACCATGGCGAGGCCTGTTATGAGTGTAACCTGTCCGGTTAAACCACTGTATGGTATTGGCCACCATGCTGCAGCTCAGTTTCAGGGTCTTGGCAATCTTCTTATAGCCTACACCTTCTTTATGTAGAGCAACAATTATTTTTTTCAGATCCTCAGAGAGTTCTTTGCCATGAAGTGCCATGTTGAACTTCCAGTGACCAGTATGAGAGAGTGAGAGCGATAACACCAAATTTAACACACCTGCTCCCCATTCACACCTGAGACTGTGTAACCCTAACGAGTCACATGAACCTGGGGAGACAAAATGGCTAATTGGGCCCAATTTGAACATTTTCACTTAGGGGTGTACTCACTTTTGTGACCAGTGGTTTAGACATTAATGGTTGTGTGTTGAGTTATTTTGAGGGGACAGCAAATTTACACTGTTATACAAGCTGTACACTCACTTATTTACACTGTTACACTGTCACAGTGTTGTCACATGAAAATAAAATACAATATTTACAAAAATGTGAGGGGTGTACGCTCTTCTGTGAGATACTGTATGTATTATAGTTCTGCACCCCCCTTCTTTTGTTCTGTGATCCATGGCTTCATACATAGCTAAAATATTGACAGTAGACAAAGGACTTTTTTGCCTGTGAAATTTTGCTAAAATTTAGCTAATTTCACTTTTACTGTTATGGTATTAAAATAGCAATAGTAACAATGATACTGTTACTGTTACTATTGGATTATATATATGGATAGCTGTACTATAATGGCAGGGGTTACAAAAGCTGTTTTGAAGGCTATAAATCATGGTGAAACCCCACACCTGCGCCTGAGGCCTGACAGGGGGGACCTTTAACAACCCTAATGACTGTTAATTACAGCTAATTGCACAGTTCAATCACCCCGCCAATCGCGTTTGGGAAACGCTGCATGAAGGGAAAAAATGTTGCTATTTCGAGCGGGGTTAGTGGAGTGCTTGAGTTTGTGCCTTGTGAGATGCGATATTCTGTTCCTAATGTCTGCTTGAATAGTCTGTTGAATGACTTTGGAGATCAATCTAAAAGAGTATAACACATTTGCACTTCTGTATGTATCTGTGTGTGGCAGGCAAGTGTTTGCTGAGAGCAATACATGCATGTCTGACAATACATGTGCAATCTGACGTGATACAAAATATATAAGTGATATCACTTACATTGATATTGCTTGTATCACATGAGATTGCCCTGTCAGGGTGATAAGTACCCCAACACGAAGTATGTCAGAATGAGAAAACTACAGACGGATCAGTTGGAATGGATGAAGCTGAAAATGCACCATAAAATGACTTCTGTGTCATTAATAACAATGAGATCTCTCCAAGGCTAAATTCAAGTGCTCTTACCTCAGCACCCGTGCTGAAGTGCACTCATTAAAGCCAAATGGACCATGCTACTCAGCAACTCGCTGTGAACACTTTCCACTAGAAAGGCGATATGTTGGCTGGCTTTCCATGCAAATTTTGATATCAATCCAAGCATAACGTTACAGAGTGTCATGATATTTAGACTCACTTGGCTTCATTTGCAGTGTTACACTTGGCATTGTATTATTACCGCCGCAAACAGCTGCAATACACTTTTCAT
The DNA here is from genome assembly GCA_027564155.1 of Gymnocypris eckloni scoliostomus. Classification (NCBI taxonomy): domain Eukaryota; kingdom Metazoa; phylum Chordata; class Actinopteri; order Cypriniformes; family Cyprinidae; genus Gymnocypris; species Gymnocypris eckloni. The sequence continues at coordinate 22,481,060 of CM050432.1, read as the reverse complement.
ACTCAAGCTTGTGGTTCTGTTATAAAGGGGTAGTTATTCAAAGTTCTTGCAGTTTTGGGTGTAAGTTTTGTGCTGAGAATTATTTTTTTTTTAAATGCATTAAGCAGCACACGCATCTGACAGGAGGGCAAGCCACTTGAAACTGTATGCTGTGTTAGTCTGAAACACTTAATATATTCATTTTTTTCTGTAGCACTTCATACAATAAAGATTATTTCATTATTTTTTTTACAGAGCACATCTCTTGTTTAGGACATTTTATCCACAGGTGTGTTCACATAGAGAGAGTAATTAAATGTATTTGACATTTATATTACAATCATATTTTTGTATAAGTTGTTTTCTATTTTATATATGTTTAAAAAAAACAGCAAATATATATATACTAGGAGAACTACTCATTTTTATGTATTTTGCAATAAACTTCAAATTTGTTGGATTACCTGTAAATACTTATAATTGATTATTGGAAATAGTTTGATATTGTTTTTATCACAGTGCTTTGTGGGTTAAGTTTTATATTTGCTCAGAAGTACACAGTCTTGTATAGTTTATAATGTTGTAATTCCTCTTAGAGCTGGTTTGATTCATGGCTTCGCATTCTATATTATTAAGAAACTAAATGCAAAAAAAATACTTCCAAATCCAAATCTGCAGACAAAGTAAATGGCCACTGTTGCGCTCTAAACATCAAATATGTTCTGATTGGCTGTGATTTTGTTTTCAGTGTGGAGTGGACAGTCAACAGTCACTGAAAACGTGACACAAATGTGTGTGGCACACAGCGATGGTGCCAAGATGCTCCGGAGGGAATCATAGTTTGAGTAATGAGATAAACACTGCGAATAATGACCGTTTGACTATCATATCGTTTTTTTTCTGGGAATATGAAGTAAGGTCCATTTCTTAAATGCGTTAAAAAAAAACAGCCATTCCACTGCTGTGTCACCAGTACTTAATTACCTTGCACACTCAAGATGCTGATTGTAACTGCATGCATCTTGATTGAGACTTACAGGAAAGACTCAATGTCAAAAAGGTAGAATGGAAGCATTTCTTCAAGCGTTTGATACAGAAAAGTATATTCTGAAGCATCCTGGATGTTCTTGGATGAGACTTGAAAACTTAATATTAGAACAATGTTATTTGTCACATAGTTTATCACACATCGCTGTTGCTAAGAGACCAATAAGTTGTCGAAGAACATCAGTGTATGTTTAAATATTTACTGTTTAAGAGCGAGGAGTTGTTGGAAATCAGTGTTTCCCAACCGTTTTTTTGTCTTTTGGACCTTCACAGCTCTGCTAGTCATGCATTTCCAGACATCAAATCCGAAATGTTTTTGGTCACACTCTATTTTAAGGTCTAATTCTTGCTATTAACAAACCAGTTAAAGTAATTGTGTATTTCATCAGCTTATTTAGGCTAATAATATCAGCTGAGACATGTGATAGGATAAAAGTAGGAAAGTGAAATGCATGCACATCTTGGGCAAAACATGTATGGCCATCCACATAAATTCACAAAACAAATTATTTCTAATTTAAAAAGTATCTTCGTGTGTTAGGATGAGGGTTATTTCTTAATTACAAAAATTAAGAATTATTTCAATGTTTTATATCTTATTCTTATTTTGTAGTCATATGCTTATTTTACTCTTTATAATTGCTTTTTTTAGGGTTAACAAAGCAAAACAATAAAAATAAACTGGAACCTGCCCAAATAGCTTGTATAACAACATACACAAGTTCCTTGAATTACTCAAATAAACTATCAGTTCATCTGCAGCTGAATTCGTAGTCAGTGCAGAATTGTAAAAGATTCTCAGCTCTTATATCTATTTATTCTACTCGATTTCAATGTAATGTTCCTCTTGAAATACAAAAAAATCTGCATGACTGCCCTGTAATATGTATGAGATGACATCTTAGTCCTATTTATTAGATATCTCTGCTGGGTCCCTCGGTTGCAAAGGTTGGGGTTGTCATGGTGACTACAGGGTGTCTCACACTTCATATCTTCCATTTGCTGGGTGAACTTATGTGCGCTGTAATGTTTCATAGTTCTGTACAGCAAAACCCTTTATTTCTGTCTAGCAGCTGTCTTAACCCTTATGATGTTCAAAGCAGCTTGCGTATTTGCGGCATCATGATTGCCTTTTTAAAATGTTCTCGTCACTCAGAAGGATTTCTGTTACCCTTCAACTGATATATAATAACAGCAAACTAATAAACGAATACAATTTTAATGGAGTAATCTTGTGCTGACCCTTGCTCTTATTATTACATTTGTAAACAGTTGATACTTTTTTGGGGGATTCTTTGATGAATAGAAAGCATTTGTAACCAAGTATCATTGATGTGAATGACACTATATTTCATTTGTAATGAAGCATCAGAGGAAAATGTTTCTGGTGAATAACTTAATTTCTGATTGACTATTTAGTTTCAATGACTACATAATATATCTGTCACACTTCTCAGGGAAGCACGAAAGGAGGAGACGTAGGAATTTGTTCAATCAACGAGTCTTTAATTATCCAACAGGGAACACAGGGAATGAAGGGAGCATAGAATGACTAAAATAACCGATAAACACTAACTGAATGGACACGGCTTTAAATGCACAGACAAATTAAGGGACTAACAACTAGACACACTTGAACCAAATGACATAATGAACGGGAGACAGAAACTGGGTCACGGAGCACATGGGGAGCAAAAACACATACAGTCCATAAATATGACATTATCATCATCATCAAAAATAAATTAAATAAAATGCTTAAAAAAAAAATATGATAAAGATATATACACTGAACAAAATTATAAACGCAACACTTTTATTTTTGCCCTCATTGTTCATGAGCTGAACTCAAAGATCTAAGATTTTTTACACAACTATGTACACAAAGTGCCTAACCCAGATTTAGACAGATTTGTGAACATTATTTGATAGAAATAGGCCTTTTGTGTACATAGAAAAAGTCTTAGATCTTTAAGTTCAGCTCCTTAAAAATGGGGGCAAAAACAAAAGGGTTGCGTTTAGAATTTTGTTCAGTATATATATATATATATATTTATAAATATACATTAGGGGTGGCACGGTGGTCACGGTTCGATACGATTTCGGTACAACAGAGAAAAAAAAATCTACCATGCTCGGTTTCTTTTCATTTAATTTGAACAGTAGTTCAAATTTAAAAACAAAAGTCCACTTAGATGCGAAAATACTAATTATTAATACTAATACTATTAGGACATTGTTATATTATGTATAAAATCAGTTTTTATTTTCATTGCGACACAAATAAAATCAGACCTTTATCCAGTGATTATTAATAAGACAATACGTGTTTAAAGTTGATTCTGCTTGTATGAGGAAACAGTTGAAGTGATCGCACGCTGGAGCACACACACACACACACACACTTTTTATTAATTGTATATATTGCACATACATAACAAATTATAAAAAAATTGTAAAAACATGATCAAGTTTCCTTACACAAAACACATTAGTTCCAGTATTGCTAAAATTGGTAGGCTACTTTATCAAAATCAAATACAAACATCAGCACACCCGCCTTGTAGGAGCCAGGTGTGGTTCTTTTGATTTGAACATTTTTGATGCGATAATTGTGGCACCTGGTGGTGGCGGAAGTAGAAAGAATATATAATCTGTTCACCTGTGTGTTGGACTAGGGAGGGGGTGACGGGGGAAGTCTTACTTTGCTGACCGCTAAAGAAATTATATCGCTGTTTAATGCTGTTAACATGACTTTGGACACCATTTCATATGCCAGTGAAACATTTACGGAATGTATTGAATGCACTACCCTGTTTGTTTCTCGTGCAAATAAATCAACAAAAGGCAGTCTGGATTCATGATCATTCTCAGCAAGCGTGTCGGGCAAGTTTCCTCTAATCAGCCTCTCGGCGACGAAAATAACGGTCCTCAAGATAGTCGCCTAACACGCCTCTTTGTCACCGTTGGAGCGACTGAATTAACTTAACTTGCAAAGCCTATAATTTACATAATAAATAATAGTTTAGCATTCAGAAAAGTTACATCGCAAACATGGAAATATTATAGAATATTTGGATTTGTGCCGAAGGAGAGAAGTAGGATACACGAACACAAAGCTCTTGTCAGTCCGTGTGAGAGACGCGTTCAGAATCAGCACGTGGTCACTGTCTCAAGCGTGCAAATCACGGCATTCGCTGTTCTTCTGCTGGTGCTGGCGGTTATCAAACAGCATTGCATTACTGCAGGCGCCCCTTCTGGATTGGGGGTGAATTGCCTGTATTTGTTGTAAGGCCTCATGCACCGAACCGAGAGGTCCGTACCGTGACGTTTCGGTACGAATACATGTACCGTGCCACCCCTAATATATATATATGGACTCAATTAATAGTGGTTATTTTGTCAAATTTTGGGCTTGACAGGCTCATAGATCGGGCCCAGTTCTTATAAAGTAACTAAAGCAATGTTCACTTTGCTGTTTGCTGTATGACAGATCGGTTCCACCCAGAGCTCAATGGCATAGCCCCAGTCCAATTAAATTCACTTAAACTCTGTACACATGAGAGAGTGTTCATAAACATTAATCAAGACTTCATCCACCCAACTCTGTGTGCAAGAGTCAATTCATTATATTACCAACAGCAGAAGAATCCATCAGAGAGCCTGATCTACACGAGCACCAGCATACTGCTGGAAAATATTGTGATTCTATGGAATAAGATATTTTCTTTGCTTTTTCACATTAAATAGATCTTTCGTATGAAGCTTGCTACTTTTTAACCTTTTTAGATAGAAAAATACAATGTTTCATGATGTGTCATGTCAGTTCTGTACAATATTATTGTCCAAGAGACACATTTATGACCTGAATACTCTCATTTTGTAATTCACAGGGGGATTCCAGGGAAGAAATGTGGGAGAATTATTGTGAAGGCAGAGGAGCTTAGCAACTGCAGGGTAAGAGTTAATATTGATCATTCAAATGCAGGTCTTATTTATGCCCCATGCTGGTTATGCCCATCCAAGCTTGGCCAATATAACTCACTGCCAGTTGCCTATTGACAACATTTAGACTTGTATGTCTGTAATACAGAAGTATAAACAAAGATACAAAATAATCAAACACATTACCCAATATTTATGTGTGCCATTGATTTTCTTGTAGATTTGTATGTGTGTGTGTGTGTGTGTGTGTGTGTGTGTGTGTGTGTGTGTGTGTGTGTGTGTGTGTGTGTGTGTGTGTGTGTGTGTGTGTGGAGTGACATTGTTAACTTAGCAACATGATAACGCCAATCTGTGCTAAAATCAATCATGAGCCAAGTCTCTTGTGCAGTTCCATCAATGATTTTGTAATTTAGATTTTTTTTTCTTCCTCAGATGAAATCTGTGTAGTAGAGCATCACATTGTTAGCTTAGTAACATGCTAAAGTCAAAACTTTATTGAAATCAATCAAGAGCCTATTCTCTCAAGTGCTTCATTCACTGTTTTTGGTTATTGGTAATTACATTTTGTGTGTAGTAAACCATCAAGTTGTTAGCTTAGCAACATGCTAATAGCAGGCTATTCAAATTAATTATAAGGTCAGTTTTCTATGCACCTGCATTAATGATTTTATGATTTTGAGGGTCACACTTTATTTTAATATCCAATTCTCACTATTAACAAATCATTAATCACAACTTTTGACTCAAACTCTTAATTTTCTGCTTATTAAAAGTCCAGTCCAGTTTTTAGCTTAGCAACATGCTAACATCTAACTGCTGAAATCAGTTCTGTCCAAGTCTGAATTTGTGCGCTTCACATGATGAGTGCTATTAGTGTGCTTCACAAAGCTGTTTCAGATCAGTTACTATGAAATTACATTTCATAGACCGCTGCCTATATAGTCAGGAGAAAGAAAGACAGCTTGCTAGAAGCTAATCTCATTAGGCTTCCCAGCATGTCTGTTAAAGTCTATTCAAAGTAGCCTCTTTATCTTAGTTGTAAAACACAGGATTCAGTAATAGCATGCGTGATGTGCCAAGAACTTCAGCTGTGCTCACACACATATAAACCTTCACATTTCTATGGCAATTGTACATTTGTCTTTCACATTAGGGATCAATAGACCTTATCCCATTCCCTGCTGAAGCATTGCATCGCACACAGACAGTGAATGTGTATATACATAAATGCTTGTCAAATGGATTTCTAATTAGGCCTTTTAGCCTTGCCATCTGGGTACAGTAGTCAAGCAAATGTAACATGCCAAGCTGTTTATCATTTGCATAATGTTAGCTGTCTAGAAACCCTGAATGGCCAAGTACTCAGCTCATTTATACTGATATTGTTGTCCCAAGAGCTTTACTTTCACACGTACACTCCCGTTGCCCTCATAACCTGCTTTTATAAAACATTATTGCCCTGCAGGAGTCTGTGATGATGCAATTCTGTGGCAACAAACTGGACAAAAAGGACTTCTTTGGCAAATCGGACCCCTTCTTAGTGTTTTATCGCAGCAATGAAGATGGAACGTGAGTAATACAGACACAGATTGTTGCCTGTTACACACACTACTCACAGCATCAATCTCATCTCAAGCCTCTGTGTTGGGGAAATGGCTTTCCATTGAATTCCTTTAAGCTAATACCCATAGTCTTTTGCACCTGGATCAGCAGGGGTTCTTTTGTAATGGAACAATCACCCCTTATCTAGTTGATTCTGTTCCTCAATAATTCCAGATTCCGTCACTCAAAGAAAAAGGGAATATATATATATATATATATATATATATATAGTGTGTTATTTGTATTATTATGCAGTTATTAAAGAGGATTTATTGAATGAGAAGTGCATACATTTACATTAAATACTGGATTTATTATATTTATTATATCTTATGAGGCACATCTTCTCCATACTCTCAATTATGTTGTATTCTTTTGGAATCAATTATGAGTCAAATCTTCCATCTACTTAAAGGGATAGTTCACCTAAAAAAAGAACAGTTCTATAATGACGTTCCAAACCTGTATGACTAAATGTCTCAGAGTGTTTTCTCAGTGCCAGCATTCTTTAAAATATCGTATACTACGGGGCCATTGAATGCTTGAATTTGATTGGCTGACGAACATTCTAAGGTGTGCAATTATTTTCAGGAAAACGCACAGTGAATGTAGTTCCAGGCCCCGCATTACATGTCCAAATCACTTCGCCAACTGATTTGCGTTATTTCAAAGTTCCTTACAGCCTAAAACAACCAAAACCCACAACGAAACTGGCCAAATAAATAAATATAGTAAACAAAAGGATAAAAACGACAGATCATATCCATGTTTTTGTCAGTCCTGTCTCCCTGTGCCCTGTGGTTTTTCCTGTTCATTATGAGTTAATTTAGTCCCAGCCATGTGTTGATTTGATTCCAGGAGTGTCTCGTCTTCCTCCCTGATTATCCTGTGTTTAAAAGCACCAGTCCTTTTAGTTAGTGTTTGTCGGGTCTCTATCGTCTATAGTGTGCTTCATCTCCATTCCTGTCTGTCCTATGACACCCCTTTTCGGATGAATAAAAGATTTGAGAGTATTCCTACATCTCCTCATTCCTCCCGTAAGCAACTGTGACAGTTTTTGCCACAACATTATGTTCTATGTACGGAAAGCACATACTCTATCTCTACCGCTCTCTCTCTCCCTCCCTCACAGACAGTTTTCACACACGTTAACATAAGAGATAATGTTGTCAGCACTACTCTGATGATTTTATCAGAACTACAGTTTAACAACTTAAAAACTACATGACTCCTCACAAGCAGCGAGGCAACAACAATGGCGCTGTTCGTGAAGAAAATGAACTTAAAGTTTCACTATTACTAGAGACATTGCTGCCGAACACTTTTGAGAGATGCACAGACTCACAGTGTGAGGTTCTCTCTCTCTCTCCTCTCTCTCTCTCTCTCTCTCTCTCTCTCTCTCTCTCTCTCTCTCTCTCTCTCTCTAACTTAACTTAGGTTAACTGCATTAGTCTGCTATCAACAGCTCAAGCCTCCGTTACTATGTTTAAAATTACATTTTGGAATTAGCAGCGGAGGCGTTGTATGAGATTCGGAAGAAATAATCCTACTCACAATAGCGATGGAGGAAAAAACGGACAAATGCCTTGAAATATATGATCTGATCGATGTCTTGAGGTGTGGCAACCGTAGTATAAGCAGAACAATTGACTTCGGTCCGTTGAATTATTAGAAAAATAATGCTCACCTCAGTTGTGCATTATTTTTCGAATAATTCAATGGCCCGTCATCAATTATTCCTTACTACTTTTGTGCTCTGGTTGAGCAATTTGTTTGGGTGAACTATCCCTTTAATGTGAGTGAGTGAGTGAGTGAGTGAGTGAGTGAGTGAGTGAGTGAGTGGGTGGGTGGGTGAGTGAGTGAGTGAGTGAGTGAGTGAGTGAGTGGGTGAGTGGGTGAGTGAGCGAGTGAGTGTTTCAAGAGTTACTCAAGAGGTTCCATTTCAGTAAGTGTGCTGCTTAGTCAGACAGTAGACAGGAAGGCTGCTCACTAGAAGCTAATGTTGTCTTAATTTATTGGGAGTACAGTGTGCTTACTATTCCCAACTCTGAGAAGAGGAGGAAAGACATAACCGCTTGCGTGTATGAGGCTATATATAAAGATTTTAAAATGGAATTTCAATTTTTGTATGTATTTTTTTACAAAAAGCTGCTGTTTGTGTTTGAATACTAGAAGACTGAGATGGATCCTTAATTTACTTGGCATGTATTTGTACCGACCTGAGACCACCTCAGAGCAAAGCATAATATTTTTAAGATAATTTATTTCAGCACCATTAAACATGAGGTAAACATTATATATGTGTGTGTGTGTGTGTGTGTGTGTGTGCGTGTGTGTGTGTGTGTGTGTGTGTGTGTGAGAGAGAGAAAATAGGGAAAAGGATAATATTGAGCTGTTGAGCCCATAACTGAGCAATCCATTCATGTCTCTGTCCTTTGAGAGCAGAATCTGTTTTTTAAAGTAAATCCTGTGGTGATGTGAGAGAGGTGTAGCTCAAGGGCCAGCGTCAGAAAGTCTAACCAAATATGTCATACAATTAATCAGCTTCTGAAACAGTCCTGTTGATGCTTAGCAATAAAACAATGCACATTTACAACAATAATTACTTTTTTGACAGTTTTCAATAGTTTTGTACATAAATTAGTTCTGTGTAGCTCCACAGTGAAGTCTGCCAAGTAAAGTGTGATTTCAGCTTAGGCACACATGATATTCAGCTATTTTTTGTGTTAAAACCGATTCCAGTTCCAACTCACGTTGAATTGTATGTCTTCAGACTATGGTTGTCAATCGATTTAAACATTTTAGCACACACTCGTATTAATGCATTGTTACAAAACAAAAAAAACGATCAAACAGGCATGTTTAAATATTACACTTTCTATGAATTATGACACTCAGGTAAATGTATGTGATATAAATGTATAAAATGGTATTCTTCTCACTCACACTACAAACTACAGACTTTATATACTGACTGAATCAAAACATCTGTTATTGCAAATCTGTAATATTACATGAATAAGACAACTTTCATCAGACTATTTATGTACAATATTTTTTACATTGGTAGAGATGCAGTCTCCTGCTAGTATTCAGATTAGCATTCTTTGAATGTTTGTGTTTAATTTGTTTGGCTCTGATTATAATAAAATATAGATAACTATAGATTGGAATGACATCTGAGAATGGCTTTACTTGTGATAGATTACCTTTTCTCTGTAAAGAGGGTCATTATAAATAATTTACTGATAAACAAATGTAATGTTACAGCTGTTTCTCTGAGACAGAGAAAGTAACTATTCCTGTCAGTTCCAAATGTTCTGTACGGTTTTTTGAATCAAACTGAAAGGAATTAATCCATTCCAATTTCAAATAAGTGGAAAATGTCAAATAAGTCAAATTAATGCATATATCAAAGACATTGAAACATTTTATAAAAATAATTGTATGTGCTAATATTTGATTTCAAACACATCTTGATTTGATGACAACAATTACTATAAATATTTTCAACTATTATCCTGTTATTTTGCAGATTTACCATTTGCCATAAGACAGAGGTGGTGAAGAACACGCTGAACCCTGTGTGGCAAGCCTTCAAAATCACCGTCAGAGCCCTGTGCAATGGCGATTATGACAGGTATGTTTTGTACTGTGATTGGTTTTTTAGAAATTGGTGTGTGTTTTAATTGGTTGTGGGAAACAATATGTTATTGCCATAAAGTACTATGTGTTTGATCTCTTCACATTTTAACTCTTTTTAAACTATTGTTTTGTTATATACTCAAACTTCACACATCAGTTAAATCTTAAAGTCGAGGTTACTTGGTTACCCGTAAACAACGTACAGCTAGGCCAACTGTTGTTGCATTTAACTCTTTTCCTACCAGAGTTTATTTTTGTATTTTTTGCAGCTACCAACAGCAATTTTTATCATTTTCACAAAAGTTGAATTGCCCCCCGACTATTTTGTTGTATGAATATCTGAACATACAATATCAAAACATAGACGGACTAGATCATCAGCACATCCAGAGTGTGCAGAGTCATGTACCACTTCCTGGATCGAAATTTAATTTGGTAATGTTTGGCAGTTTTTCTTTAAATGCTGTTTAATGCTTGATGATCACATTATTTTACATATGTATCTGCGTATGTATGTGATCAATGCGATTGCTTGTTTTTGCTTCAACTTCACTGTGAATCCACTGTTTCATCCAGATGTCCAATACTCTTTCAGAAGATGTGTAGTAGCGCCTCCTACCATACACCAGTGAAAACATTTAAAGCCGGAAAATTCTGTCAATGGCAGGGAAAGAATATATATATATATATTTTAATTACTTTAATTCAGTAATAAATATTAAATATCAAAGATTTTGTTTGCAATCAAAGGTTTTGATGCAATAATAGCTGGACTGCACATAAATATACATATATGTATGCACGGCAACGATGTACTAAAATGGAAAGGTTTTCATTTGCGTGTTTTCGTGTACAGACGACAATGATCTTAAAAATTATCCAAGTTCACATGGATCCGCGAAAACATCTAAAACCACTGTGTGTCTGTGCACATTTACTGAACACATAATAAGTATGTGCATGATGTCACCATTTTCACAAATTTGCATCTTTGTAGTTTACATGAATAAGATATCTTTTCACGGCATCGTTTTCAAAAACTAGAACTTTGAAACCTGTTTTCAAAAGTTAGCTTTTTCAAGCCCCTAAAACACCACTTTCAAAAATAAATATCCATAAAATCAAACATTTTCTGTTTTTAGTTGAAAACTGTATCATGTAAACGTCCCTTCACAAAACTTTTTGTTTGTTTTACATTTGCACTGCATAAGAACACGTACATAACCAATAAATATAATATACAGTATAGTGACTCACCTATCTAAATTGGTAAAAAAATAACACGTTTCTATAAAAAAATCTATGAATGTTTTTGGTTCTGTTCTGGGCAAAAGAAAAATACAAACACTCCCTGCCCATCCATGCAGCCTGTCATAATTGAGCATGGAGAGCACCAATAATAACTAAATGATATTTGAGCGTAACACATTATTTAAGATAAAAGGAGTATGATTCAATGAGGAATATCAGAAAGCCAAGTCCTGACGAAAGGAGGTGAAAAGAGGAGTTGGTGATGGAGGAGGGTAATTTATTCCTGAGCAAGTGAAAAAGCTGCTGTATAATACCGAATAGATCTTATATAGGAATGCGTTTTATTCCTATAGAGGTAGATGTGGATCAGCTGAGAGTCAGCCGATGCAAGCTTGACTCACGTGACATGCCAAAACTAATGCCATATGCTTAATTAATATATACATGTCATTTTGGAATAGGATTAATTATTTTACAGTAAAAAAAATATATTAAGAGACATGAGACAACATGAGAATCCCAACCGCTACATTGTATCCCAGAAGCCTCCATCATGAGTAGCTCAAACAGGGCTCTTACTGTGTGGCGATAAAGCGGGAAGCTTCCTCACAGTAGCGGCACTCACTGATGAGCATCGATCGGTACCATAACGCACTTTCCCACACAATGCTTTTATCTCTGATTGAACACGTGGAAAACGAAAGAGAGAGACAGACATACGGATAGGAAGAGTGCTGGCCGGCCAGTGGAGTCTGGGATGTGAGATAAGCCAGCGCACATGCTCTAATAAAGAAGCACGGAGTGTCTCGCTGATGATAACACTGAGAATGGGTGCTAAGGGATGCTGTGGGGATTGGGTTGTTGTTAGCATGTGTTGCGTTAAAGCTCTATGTAATTGGCTGAGCTGTTCTATTTGAACTGTGTAAAATCACCACTCGCCTGTCACGCCACGGACAGCAGGAGCTGTAATTATTTTCTGTCAAAATGCACTAATCCGGCCCTCTAACCCTAGTATGTGAAATATTTTTAATTTGTCTTCCTGAAAAGAAAGTGCCATGGATGGAAGAGTAAAGAGATTTTAGATAGACTGTAGTTATAATTCCAGGGAAGTTCTGATTCTAAAATATAATGGGCTACGTTAAAAATGTTCTAAAAAATACACACACATAATTTGAATTCCATATTACATGTCAAATCACTACTTCAAGAATGCCAACCATAAAGTGCATCCACATACAGCACGATTTATGTCATATTGTAGTGATCAAATTGACAAATTGATTATTATAGTTATTATAACTACAAAACAAAATTTTTAAGGAAACTTAATGTAGCAAGGTTCGGGGATCAGGGAAGGAAGGACGAGGAAGTCAGGGGTGACGAGCCACAAAAACGGTGTTTAATAACACAAAATAAAACTTTTAACACAACGTAAACAAGGCTCTTCCTCGGCGGCCTCTCTCTCTCTTCTTCGGCGGTCGTTCTCTCGCCCTTGGACTGCATCGGCTCTCTGCTGCTCGACTCCCGCCTGGAGGCCGGCGGGCGTTTTTCAACTCTCTCCGGCAATCACTGGAATCAGATACAGGTGTTAATAATTATTCACTTGCCCACTGATTCCCCGCTCGTCTCCGAACCCGCTCTCCCCTTAGCCCGTTCCGCCTTTCCACGCCCCCCTAGCCACACTTAACTTATGAAAGTTTCAGCTTTCCACTTAAGCATCTGAAGAAAGTTCCTGTGATTTTATTATAGCACTTGACACCTGGTGTTCTTTCTTTGTTCTTCAAGGCTTGAAAAAAGAATTAAGAGGCTAATTAGTGCAGCATTTTAAGTATTTTTCTGTCATCAACAATAAAGCCGTACACATTATTTTTTGGTGCGATGATTATTACCATGGAACAAATTATTTCTAAGTCCAACGACATGAACAGCTCAGTAGTATCTCAGCGTTGTCATCTTATGAATATGGTAATTCCAACATGACATGAACACAGCTTTAGGCTAATAAATGATATTACTTTAGAACAGTTCATTAGAAAAGATTTCTAATGCATGCATCACTGTTACTGTTTTTCAGTGCATGCAGTGTTTGTGCTATGGAATTAATTATACATAAATTATACATAATACAATAATACAAAAACACAATCACAATGATATATTGCATTAAATTGTTTGGCTTGTTAAGGAGAAGTCTGCTGTCACTTTTCATTAGTGATCAGAATTACAATTTCATCTAGCAGACAAAATAAAACATAGGCTTATGGTGAAAAAGAGAAAACTGTCAGAATGGACAGATCAGACTTTTCTCATCATTCTCAAGGTGTGTAACTACATACAAGGTGTGTGATGTTGTCTTGATCTGTATTCTAATTCATTTTTCAAATCACATAATGATCTCTCTCTCTCTCTCTCTCTCTCTCTCTCTCTCTTTCCCACAGAACGATCAAGGTTGAAGTGTATGACTGGGATCGGGATGGAAGGTAATTAACTTTAAAAAATGTCACATGAAGCTTATTCACCTGATGTATCCATTCATTTACAATGTAACGTACTGATAGCTAAAGTCTTCTCACAGTGACACAGTAAATGAGCATGACATATTCTTATGCTCAAAACCTCCAGCATTTTAAGTACTTTTTTGGGTCCCACTTTATTTTAAGTGGCCCTAATACCTGTTTACTTACATACTGTAATAACTAGATTAGTATGTGTACATAGTATGTAACGTTGTGTAAGTACACGTTGGTACATAGTATCTACAGCTGTAATATTTCTGTAACTACACACCTGTAACCAACCCTCAGAATGGTACGTGTAAGTACAAATGTGTAACAGGACATTGGTAACAACACTTTTTTTTACTTCACTTAAGCGCTGGTGTAACAGGAATTATATAACTACATTTTGTAACAACAGTATGTATAAGAGTAATTGGAACAATTTGATCCAGAGGGTGGAGATGGGTAGGTTTAGGGGTGGAAATGGGATCCAGGAGGTGGAGATGGGTAGGTTTAGGGGTGGAAATGGGATCCAGGAGGTGGAGATGGGTAGGTTTAGGGGTGGAAATGGGATTCAGGGGTGGAGATGGGTAGGTTTAGGGGTGGAAATGGGATTCAGGGGGTGGAGATGGGTAGGTTTAAGGGTGGAAATGGGATCCAGAGGGTGGAGATGAGTAGGTTTAGGGGTGGAAATGGGATCCAGGGGGTGGAGATGGGTAGGTTGAGGGATGGAATTGGGATCCAGGGGCTGGAAATGGGTAGGTTTAGGGATATGTAAAGTGGGAGGAGTTGGATCTCGAGTTGGTGGAGTTGGTGCAGTGTACTTACATGATAACTCCTCAGGAACAATCCATTTAATATAAAGTGTAACATTCTGGATACCAACCACAATTTATATGTAAAGCCTAACTTACTGGCCGCTGCTGTGTAACATCAGAGTAATTACATGGTAAACCCATAGGAATTGTCTACTTAATATAAAGTGCAATACTTTCTTTAATAAAAAGTGCTGTTAGTCCTGTTACACATTTGTACTTTCATTACCAAAAAGTGTTGTTACCAATGTCCTGTTTCACATTTGTACTTACACACCATTCAGTTGGTGTTACATATGTGTAGTTACACAAATATTAGAGCTGGAGATACTATGTACCAATGTGTACTTACACTGTAGTAACATACTACGTACACATCTATGTAAGTACACAGGTATTAGGGCCACAATATAAAGTGAGACCCTTTTTTTGTTGACGTTTTTGCAAACGGAAAAATTGCGTTTCATTCTCAGTATTGAATCCACACATGCAGAAAATCAATTCCCTAAAGAAGAAAAAGAAGGAAAAATTATATGTCAATGCTTTTGCAGTTGCTCGCAAAACTCGAATAATATGAAGTGGAAGGAAAATTTCAGTGTTTTTTGTTGAAATGTATTATGTCTTTGTAAAGCCTGATCAGTCCATTACATTCATTTCCATAAATGAATGAGTGATTTTAAGAGATGTGGAGGGTGCTTTGATCTAAGATAATGCATTGCTCACTTCTGTTAAAACATCAGAACAACATTTATCAGAGCCAAGTAAGCTTATTATGAATAAATGTAATGTTATCCATGCTGATAAATCTGTGTATCTGTGTGTGTTTAAACAGTCATGACTTCATTGGAGAATTCACCACAAGCTATAGAGAACTGTCAAGAGGCCAGTCACAATTTAACGTGTATGAGGTAATCTTATTTGATTAATCTTTATTTTATGAATTTACAGAGCTCATTAACATGGTATTTGTTTTCAGAAAAAAAATTCATAGTAGAACAAAAACACTGTACCTTACAGAATATTACTCTTCTTACTAGTAGTCTGCATCTTTTGACTTAATAAGTGAGAAAATCATGAACTGCCAGACAACCTATAATGTAAATTATAAATAATTCCCACACATTATAGCTCTCAGTGTGTGTGTGTGGACACCAGAAAAGAGCTTTAAATAGGGTGACCAGATGTCCAGTTTTCCCCGGGACAGTCCCGTATTTCAGCTCTAGTTTTAGTGTCTAGCCTTCATAAAAAATCATGTTTTGTCCCAAATTTAAACATTTATTTACGACTCTGTGATTAGAGCGAGTAGTAGGGTTGTGACAGTGAGGACATTTTCCCACCGGTTAATCGACGTGTTGTCATACCGGTATCACCGTGGTGAGGGGTCGTTTGAGTTTTCTCTCTTTTCCTCACTTTCCTTTGGTTTTAAATACCCTGTAAAAGCCATGTGCTTTTTACTTTGACTTTCATATCAGCGCCAATTCGGTGTCAAGCAGTTGTTTGTTTTTAGTTATTATTAGTTTTCCCTCTTTCTCTAACTTTCCTTTGCTTAAATAGCGTCTAAAAGCACCGTGTGCATTTTACGTTAACTTTGAAGAAATTAAATTTAAACAACAACAAAATACAACGTAGAACATGGAACTTTTATTAACAAAATGAATAAAAATACACTATATGCCTAATATACAATTGCAAAGAACGTACACAAAGTTTAAATATACTAAACTAAAAATCAGTTAAGATTGAGGAACAAACAATTATGAAACAAAGGACGTTTATTGGCAAAAATGATTAAGAAAGTTTGAAGGCAGGGATGGCATACACCTTGATGTAAAATAATGGGAAAAAATCACACTGTTTAAATAAAAATCAGCAAATACCGTGGAACCAAATAAATGAGAAACAAATGTAAAAAAAAAAAACATTATCACGCGAGAAATATAACTCAAATATAATATATTCACTAATATTATGACTCGCATGTTAAGTAATGTAAACAATATATAACCTATAAATTAATAACAGTCCCACCTCTATACGTATTCTGTGTTTCGGAGCAGCAAAACGTTTCTCATCGTGTGTAATACAGACTGAACGGTTGCTCAAAACAGCTGATACACAAACTACAGCTCTCGGCTGGATAAAAGAAGCCAGTGTCACACTAGTAGCCTAAAGTTTTGATGGACGACTATTGTAATCAAGGTAAAGCTGATTACAGTGACATACATGAACGTGCATTAGGCGTGTGTTATGTCCATTATAAATGATGCATAAACGAACCGTGTATGTGCGCTCTCGGCTAACTCATATTTCTGTTTGAATACAGCTCAGTATATTCACATAGTTGAATACAGCGAGTGTTTTATAACGGATGCTTGCGTGTGTTGGAGAAGTTTGTGAGGTGTTTATGTGCATACGGGCATCAGATGCTCCAAACAGCTTGTTCTTACAGAGAAACTACTGATGGCATCGTGAATAGTGAATAATAATAAAACATTATTTTATTTGTATTATTAATTTAATGCAATATAAAGATACATCCCAACAAGCCTTTTTAATGATTTATTTAATATGTATTTGATCATTTATTTACTTTTCACTTGGTAGATCTCGGGGAGTTTTCCATTTCTAAAGTAGTTCCGCACACAAAAGTGTTGGCACCTCTGACTTAGATTAATGCCAGACTCAGAAGTCAACAAGCTTAAAACGGGCGCTTTTAAATTTCGTTTTGAAACTCTTCCGCCATCGTCTTGTCTCACCTCACTCTTCTTGTCAGTCATCTCTCTTCACGTGATAAATTAAATCTGATCTGTGATAGTAGAGGGACTGTTTTTTTAGTCCTGCTCCCGTGAGGTTTTATTCCGCACCCACCCAATTCCCGCGATATATTCACTGTTTGTTGACATTTCAGTTGAAAGAAATAGAAATAGGCTAACAAATAAAAGTGTAGTCTGCACAAAATTGTATTTATTTTATTCATCTTGTCAAGAGTCTTGAATTTATTGACAGAAAAATGTCAATAACATTTTGCTGCCAACAAAAATGTCACAGAGAGAAAAAAAGTTATACAAAAATTTTAATCTTTATTTTTATCCGTCTTGTCAGGATACATTTAGTTTAGGCTAACATTCAGCCTACAACACAATATGAAAAAATGTAGGTTTAGCCTAATAGCTATTTTATTAGTTTTGTCCAGAGGTGGAAAGTAACGAATTACATTTACTCGCGTTACTGTAATTGAGTAGCTTTTTTGTGTACTTGTACTTTTTTAAGTAATTTTTTTAATCTGTAATTTTACTTTTACTTAAGTATATTTTGTGTGAAGTATTGTACTTCGCTACATTTTAAAACACATTCGTTACTGAGTAAAAAAAAATCGCTCCGTGGAAACAACTGCAGCAAATAATGGGCAGAAGAAGAAACTGGCGCTAAAATCACAAGAAAGATGCAGACGGACTAGACAGACGTTATTGGTGCAGACCCAGCTGAAAACCAGACCCCGTCGTACTCTGCTGAAGTTGAACTCGAAGGAAATGAAGTGAACCCCTGGCCATATTCATGCTCTATTATGCAGTGTAAGCTGTGTTTGCCTCGGGAGACCGAACTAGCAGCTTATAAATATATCGACATCGCCCGTCGCAAGCATGTAGAGGTAAGGTAAATACTTACATCATTGCATTGGTGGTTAAAATGAAGCTTTAACAGTTTAGCAAAAGGTTTTGCACAAATTAGCCAAAAAGACAGTGGTGCAGGGTGTGCGATATCATCTGCGATAATATAATAATTGTTGTTTTAACGATGTGCGATTTGGCATTATCAGTATTTTGCCCAAAAACCAAACAAATCACTCTAAACAATGTGCCGTGAAATCTAGTAACGTTAGATAAGACTAATCCACGTGCATATGGAGTGCTTTCTTTCACTGCGTGATTCAGTCTGTTAAAATGCGTTTAGAATGATCACAAAATTGAAGATATAGAAGCAGAAAATGTATATATTTTATATAATTTAATATAGTAAGTCAACATCACATGAAGAATGCCGTTTTTCTCAAAAAATCATCATGATTACATACAGAGGCGGATCTAGGATTTTTTAGAAGCAGGGGCCACAATGGGGCCACCATTTACAGAGAGGGGCCAAGTTTACCATTCAAGTCTTTGGAAACCTTAACAATAACGGCTTAAATATTTATGTGTGTGTGTGTGTGCGAATGAATTCATTAAGAATAACATACATAATAAAATATAATACAATATTTGAGGAAAAATGGGCTTCCTGCCAATTTGGAGTTAGTTTTCACACTTTGTTGAATTTTGGGTTCCAACAACAAGAATTTTCATGAGCATATGATAATATACAATATGTACAGCGAAATGTTGTTCTTGAACATTGTAAGAAACTGTACACATCTTTTGTAAAACAAACAAACAAAAAGAAAACTACTTTTTTTTGTGACCGCTGCTGAAAATTCAGCCGTCTTTGCTCAGGAGGTTGAATCCATCTACTTATTCGGCAATTACTTACTGACACGCTATATAAGGCTATATACATTATTATTTGGACATGTAACATGTATTACATTATAAATAAATCTCTTTCATCTTAATTTAAATGATAAATATACTGTACTTTTGTTCAGTATTAGATCATGTTAGTTCTTAATGATGCTACATACTTTTATTTTAATACTACAAATAAATAAGTATATAAACATTTACATAGTAAATTAAAATAAAATGTATTGTTCTGTGTTGTTAACTATTGTTCAACCTTATTGCAGTGTAGAAATTAAACCGTATGACAATTTTATTTTACGATTATAGTGACCAAATTGATCACGGTTATCAGTATTGTTAAAATACTGGAAATGTCTAAAAAGTATAACTGTACTGTCGATTTAAAGAAGACACTTGGCAGCTTGTTGTCCTTAAGTCAGAAAAATAGCCACAAGGGCTTGAATTTACAGTTATTAGAAATATTGTTTACATTAAATACCTTTGACCAAAAAAAATATAAATGAGCCTTTTTGCTGTCTAAAAACACAATGCAGATAAATCCACAAATCTGACCATGTTCTTTTTCAAATCTGAGGATAACTCTATAACTCTTAAGTTTCATGAAATATTTTTTAGAGCATGCCATGTGATTTTGTTTAGAGTTGACTCTACAATGCTAACTCATAGTTTTTCTACATGTCAGTGATGATTCTGAAAGAAAACGCGCTTGGAACCTAATGTTGCTATAGTAACGAACGCAACTTCCACCCGAGAAACCGCACGCTTTTATTTTAGCAAAAAGTTTGCTTTGTAAAGTAGGTTCAACAGCATTAAGTTATTTAGCGCAAATTGTATTATTCAATTGAACTGTGCACATTCGTTTTGTACGTTATGCTCTTGCGCCGCCAATAAATGCACGTCCTTGAATGAGCGGTGTTTTGTAACGTCTGTTAATGCCAATGACGCGACCTATTTCAACCAGGGGTGCCCAAAATAACCATTAAATCAGTCAGGGCTATACACATGTACCTTCATATTTACATGTAAAGCTTGCGCTGCACAGGTTGAATTTCAAACGACTTAACGCTAACGTAAATCCACGATGAGTGACAGGACAGGGGCACTTCAGGGGCCAATCAGATTCCAGCTGGGGCCGGTGCCCCTCTGGCCCCACCCCTAGATCCGCCACTGATTACATAGGCCTGTAGTTTTTCTTTTGACACAGTTCAAAAAACAAGAAGTTAATTAAGAGACGTTTTAGACACCATATTGCCTGTTTTTGCTCAATTTCGACAACAAAAATAATACCAAACACAGCCACCATAGCACAGTTTTGCCTCTGACTCTGAGCAATGACGTGTTTTGTTCCTGAATGTATTAACCGTTTAAATGATTCTGTTCAATCGCAATGACTCACTTATCAGTGACTTGCTGACACCTACTGGTGGTTCTAATTTAACATTTAAAGTATCTTTTGATTATTATTATGTTTTTATTTCTAATGACTATTTAACATTTGTGACCCTGGCCTGAAGCACAAAACCAGACTTAAGTCGCTGGGGTATATTTGTAGCAATAGCCAACAATACATTGTATGGGTCAAAATTATACATTTTTCTTTTATGCCAAAAATCATTAGCATATTAAGTAAAGATCATGTTCCATTAATATATTTTGTAAATTTCCTACTGTAAATATATCAAAACTAAGAGCTTAATTTGAACAACTTTAAAGGAGATTTTCTCAATATTTGGATTGTTTGCTCCTCAGATTCCAGATTTTAAAATATTGTCCGATCATAACAAACCATACATCAATGGAAATATTATTTATTCAGCTTTCAGATGATGTATAAATCGTAATTTAGGAAAATGGACCCTTATGGTTTTGTGGTTCAGGGTCACATTTATGTCTTATTTATCAAAACATTATTTCTGCATTTGTAACTGCAGGCTAAATGCATTCATGTCAGTGTAAATACATCTATGCCACTTCAGATGAAGCTTCTGCTTCCTCTGCATTGCAAAGATGAATTTTGTTGATACTGATTTAATTTCCTGGTAACAGCCTAAATGTGTTATTATTCTAAATAACTGATTCCTTTAATTAAAAACACCTAGTTTGAGATTTATAGGCCCATATCCCAGGTGTGTCAAACTCTGGAGGGTGTTACTAGAGGGCCACAGCCCTAAAGAGTTTAGTTCCAACCCTGCTCCAACACACACACCATGTAGTTTTCAAATAAGCCTAAATGATTAGTTTAGCTGGATCAGATGTGTTTAATTAGGGTAATATCTACACTGTGTAGGGCTGTGGCCCTCCAGGTACTGAGTTTGACACCTTTGGTCTATCCCATTTTTTCCTCCCTCCCACTGTTAAAATGTAACTAAGTACTTTTACTCAGAGTAAATTTTAAATGAGCTAATTTTTACTTTTACTTGAGTATATTTTTAGACTGGTACTTTTACTTGTACTTAAGTAAAATTTCAGTAATGTAATGGTACTTTTACTTGAGTAGAATATTTTTGTACTCTTTCCACCTCTGGTTTTGTCTTAACACAGTGAAAAGTGCAGCAGAGAAAAATAAATACATTCGACACAGTCTGTTATTTAAAATGATAGGATAAGCATAATACAAAAAAAAGACAAAAGGAAAGACGAGTTGAACGTCCTTCAAGGACAGCGCATCCACACTTTGCTCCATCCTTATTCTGCCCGGTCACTCATCATAACCTGCCTGTTCTGTCTGAGAGCCGTATATTATATCTGCTAGCCTGCTCTGAGCATCGTTGCACATGCTGTGCTCAGACCCTGCAAATAAAACAAAGTACTGGTTCATGAGTGCAGCGCGCGCATAACGGTCCGAGTGCAGGCTGTACCGGTGCTCGATAAGAATAAAGCACAGATATGCTGTTCTGAAAGGACGACGTTCAAATTGCACCAGAGTTACCAACCGTTACCGCCGTTGTATTCAGGAAGTTAATACCGTGGCGCAAGAAATCTGGTCGGGACAGCCACGGCAATGCAGACCCAGACTGCTGTGATGCAAGACTCTCATTCGGTCGGTGCGCTGCATTGAGCAGCTGCGTTCAGTTTAGTGAAGTTTAGTGTCCTCTAACTGAACAAAATTATTTTTATTACTATAAAAAAAATCTAAACAACGGTGGGGGACGGTGCCGCGGTGGGCAAGTGACGTAACGGTGTTACAGCTTAACTAAGTATCACCGCCAACACCGTCTATCGCGACAAGCCTAGCGAGTAGTAGTAGAGTTCTGTCACGTGAGAAAAGCCTAATCAAAGGCAGCCAAGCTCGTTGAAAAATCAAAATAATTTGATATCAATTAACTATATTGGCCACCCGTCCCGTATTCCGCTATGAGAAATCTGGTCACCCTAATTTTAAATAACTTCAAGAAACTTAAAGAAACACGTGAAAACAACAAATCTCATTGTACATGTATATCTGAATTATTCAAATTGATTTTGACATTTATCAACACAATTGATTTGGACATAACATATTTTTCCACCTAGATGTTCAGTTGGCTTGCATATGACAGGCCAGGTCTAGAGCACTTGTAATATTAGTCAAGGAGCTTGCCATGGCCATTTTTCTAGACTTTTTTTTGGCAGAATTAGAGTTTAAAAGAAAAACTATTTGAAGTTGAATATATTGTTAATCAGAGCAGGATTTTTGACCAGTATTTCAGAATGTAGATATACTGTATATATGAATTATTTCATAGACACACAGTAAATGCTTATAATAGCTGTCTTTGTGCTACTCACAGACAGGAAAATAAGGGTTTGGCCATCTTCATTCTACATTTCACTTTAACAAATAAGTGGTTTATTTTTGCAGGGTTTTTCATTTTTTTCCTGGTGTTTAGTCCATCAACATGCTGCCACAAAGTCACAAAGTTGGAATATGTTTTTGCAGCTTATTTTCAGTAAATTCTTTATTTCGTTCTTTCTTTCTTTTTTTCTTTCTCTTTGAGTTCTGAAAGTCACAGTATATTTTCATATGATCCTTTTTTATCTGAAATGAACAAGACCTTTTTATGGTCATCATTTGAATTATGTATAAATATAGCCATTGTTTAAGTTAAATAGTCTCAAAAAATCAAGCAAATCTAAATAACAAAATAACAGAGATACTTTTTACTAGACAACTTTTGATGAAGAATGATATGAAAACTGAAAACATTGTGTTTTCTGAATTAGAGTGAGTCATTTCACACCATCATTTAAGAGAAATGCCCAACAACATAAGGATTTAGAATCACAGATCTAAAAAGATGTTGGCAGATGATCCCATCCCCCAGGCTCTGAATTTGTTTATAACTCATTCAGCATTAGTGAGTGGGAGGAACAAAGATCTTATTTTATATTTTTATATATGTGGCGCATACTTTTCCATATGTGAATAATCATCATTGTAATAGCAGTCATTGTTGTGTTTGGTCTTATACATGTCAAAAATATTTATCTAACTACTTTCTTTCTCCAAAATATTTTTTGGAGAATTTTTAAATGCATTACTCCCATCCCTACTGACAAATAAACTCATGGGGACACTCATGTATTTATCAGTAGGGATGGGAGTAATGCATTTAAAAATCCGGGTTCCAATTTCATCTAATGGTTCTACTAATAAGATAAGATAACAAGGTCGATCCACTGCTTAAGTGGTGTTGTGGTATAGAGGACTAAGTGCAACTTTCAAAATAAAGTGAAGTGATCAGTTTATTAATTCAAAACTAAAAAGGTAACTAGACAGACTACTTTTAAAAATGACAAATACATAGATATTTTAGAAAACATTAACATGTTTTTAGTTGATGTTTAAAATGCTGATCAAATGTGACAGTAAAAATGTACATTAAATTGAATTGCATTTGAAGAAAGCGTCAAGCTATTTTTTTGCTTAATTTTTATAAAATGTCTAAGAGTTGTTTTGTCACACAGTATTAAAAAAGGCTATAAGGAAAGAAAATTATATGTTCAGGCATATTTCAACACATCAAAAAAGGCCATTTCAGCATGGCTTAAATTTAAGGGGTGTTGTGTAATGTCATCCAGTCTATTCATCTCAACTACGTAGCATTTATTCAGTCTCATACAAATTCCATTATCACATAAATGATTATAATCACTCATTTTCTCTTCACAGGTCATAAACCCCAAGAAGAAAGGCAAGAAGAAAAAATATCTCAACTCTGGGACCGTAAGTAAACATTTTTCATGTGCTGGAGTAGAACCAAAATTAGCATCACAACTATATACAGATATATATATACACTATATATATGTATGTATTTATGTGTGTGTGTGTGTGTATGTATATACACATGCACACGTAAATGTCACTTTAGAAGTATTTTTTTGGCACCGTTGCTGTAAAAATGTATTGATGCAATTTACAGGTCTCATGAGGTTTTCAGATATACTTATACAAATTTTGAACACATTTCAACCATCTATCCAAATTAATTTTGTATTATCCTCTTTTTATCTTAGTCCAAGATCAGTCATGATTTTGTTCACACTCTACTAGGATTCTTGCAGTGCTTAAAAAATACAATGTAACACAAGATAACATCAAAATGTGTTTGGTATCATGAAAGAATGTGCTTTGTGCTGACTATCGATAATCTTGACTCATGTCAAAGACGGCAATAGCTAGTAAAACTGTTAACTTGCCATTTAGACTTAAAATGATTGCATAATATTTATCCAATTACTTACTGTCACAGTGGTAGAATACATTTAGTATAAACACTGTACTTTGAATTTTGGCGAGCATTTGTAGCTTGACAAGCTACATTTTCAAAGGAGTTTTCGCAGCATTTTTTGTTTTTTTTTGCTGCTGTTTTGTCATGTATGCTTGAGGCAGTCTTTCTTAACTTAAATCAGATTAAGTTTCTTTATATATAGTGAAATGGCAACACACAGAGTCCTTATGGGTTCATGGGAAATCTGGCTTCATGTTTTTAGGTGACACTGCTATCGTTTCTCATTGATACTGAAGCCACCTTCCTGGACTACATCAAAGGCGGGTAAGTGATGTTTTGCTCATTTGCAAACACTTTGCATTCTTTACAATCAGCTTATGAGGTGGAAACCCAACAAACAACATATGCATGTGGAAAGCACTTGGTGCATTCAAATTCTCACATTACCAGTGGTGACAAAACAGCTGTATTTGGCTGTGATCCTAAACCACCCCGAACCCAGGCTGCGTCCTTAACAGCAGGTCTCGACAGGTTCTTGAAGTCCGTTTTGAGTGCTTGTGGGTAATTATACTGGCAGTAAAGATGACAGACTTCATACAAGTCAGACACAATGAGTGATCAAGTCCATTCATGGCAGATGATAGATGAGGCTGTGTTGCTAATCTTTGCACAGGTGTTTGCTATGTGTGTGCGATTGAATGTGAGGGGTAGGCATGGTGCCTCCATGCATTGCAGATTGCACACCCACGTTGAGCGATGCTTTTAATTATGGTGGCAAGAAGGAGGCTGCAGTCACCTCTGCTCTGACATCACACCGCCAAGTGTCTATTTTAATGGCTACTCCTTCCTTTTAGTCTGAGAGTTTTTGGTGAAAGGTCAGTGAGCTCGAGCCGAACACTGTTGGCTCACCCATGTGTTGCAATCAAACATAATGCACTTTTTTGAATTCAGGATTGGATTGTATCTAATTTATATTAAATTTATATTTGTATCTAAAATTATATCTAATTTTGCGTTTCATGGACAAAAATAACATGTAAGAATAAATGATAGCATAATTATCATTTTTGGCTGCACTATTCCTTTAAGCATGTACAGTAAATAGAACACCATGCACATTCAAATGCACATACAGTATAAGTGCGCTATCTTTGCTTATTTTTCAGGAGACATCTCCAAAGCAATGTTTCTTGGCAGTAATGGCAGCTGTTTTTTTTCCGTGCATGTCATTGTGTGAATGGCTAAAGTGGAAAGTTGTGCAGGGCTGCAAATGGATTTTGTCGAGAACTCTCTCGCATTACGTAATGGCAGCCACATTTTCAGTTTCCCTATTTATGCACATTTTTCCTCTGCCATGATAAAAGCTTCTCTGCACCTGTTGGCTGTTGCAGTATGAAACACTGTTAGTGTAATTCCGCATGACAGTGTTTGCATTGTAGCCCACAGCAAAATACATCAACTAACCGTGAGCATGCTTAACATTTGGAGTAAAAGTTGGTAGATACTTGCTCAAGAGCAAGATTTAAAGATAGTTAGAGATGTAGTTGGGTAGTTGGTTTTTTTTAAGGCTCTCCAAAATAACTATAAAAACAGCTCAGGTTACTTGTGTAACCCGGCTCCATTAGAAGGGAACAGGAAGCTGCATAATGTTGTTCAAGCTATCGGAATGCTTTTATGTGAGCTGATATCTGAAGCACATGTATATACTCGCCAATGTGATTATCAGAAGGTAATGACATGGTGACACAATGTAGTTTGTGGCCAAACAACACACCATCAAATTCTAATTGCCAGAAGGAGGCGCACAGGAATAGCATGGTTTGGCAATGAGACACAGCATCGAGTTCCTTTCTCGGGGAGCTGAGTTACATACATAAACATAGACATTCCCTTTCGAAATGGAACTTCGCCGCTGCGTCATGGCATTGACGCTTTGGGAACATCAATACCAAAGCACAAACCAGACATACTGTAAAAGGTGAAGGCTTTCTTGTTCCAGAGACTCACGAGGGAAAGTAATAAACAGGGCTGTCAAAAATATTTTAATTTTGAATATTCATCGAATTTAAAATAAAAATCCACATTTGAATGCAAAAATGTTGCATTTGAATTTTAGGTGTGCATTAAGGAGGCAGTCTTAAATAGAGCATGTGATGCGATGACAATGTAAGTATTGGTGCATTATGATTTTTTTGTTACCCTATCCAGTTGTAGCCAATACATACAGTGCTGCTGCGTTGTTCATTAAAAATATTGCAGAAAAAGAGAACATCAATGCACAGAATATCTTGTTTACATCAAAACTGAAACCAAGCTGTTCACACTAAATGCATATTTCATGCATTTTTTAGAGGGACATCTATTACGTTACACTCGCATCTTGCACAAACGAGCTGCATGTTTAGAAAGCCATGTAAAATGTATTAAATTTCAACTTTGAAATAACATATCTTGAAGCTTTATAGTTTTTCTTCCCCCCATCCCACTGCATCTCATGTTTTTTAAATGGAAAAAAGTAAACATTTTCTTTTAAATAGTATGCACTTTGTTTACAGATAGTCATGCGATTTTATTGCTTATAATAAACCTCATTGATAATATTTTGCTCAATGCGCCCTCTTGTGGCCTCAGGAGTGAAGCCAAAATCTTTTTTCACCCTGAATGTAATTCGAATATTGATAATATTTAAGTACCTAAATGCAAATTTAGTTTTTCAGCTATTTTGACAGCCCTAGAAAAAGGTCTTGCAAAATGACAGTTTGAAGCCTTTGTAAAGACTGTGTATACAGTATGCATACTCACCTGATACTAAACTGTATATTAACTGAATTCTATATAATGATTTCCCAAGTTGCTTAGCACTAAAATATTGATTGTGGTAACTACAAATTGCTTGTTGCTGTTGATGCAGTTCTTCACATACATACAGTATGCACTGTAGTGATTTTACCCTGGCTTTGTGTCATAGCAAACTCTTTATGTGATATTGTTTGAATTTATTTAACCAATGAAGCGGCAGTGGATTCCAGAGTCCAAAATGTGTTATTAATATTTTGGACCAATTAGAATCCATATTAAATCTCTGGTTAAACAAATTGTACATTTAAAATGAAGATTGAATTAAAATTAAAAAATGTTAATTTAAAATGTAATTGCTTAAATGAAAATTTGAGCTGCTAGTGCTAAAAGCCTTACTGTGATAAAGCTAGTGTTATATTGTATAATATAATTGATGCTTTTTTGACTTGCTATTATTAAATGCTTTACTGTGATAAACAGCTAGTGTTTCTCCCCTTATCTTTTCAGTCTTTTCTCCTCTTATCTCTATCATCACCAACTCTGTGTTATCTGTCTTTCTGTGGCGTCCCTTAGCAGTGATTGACACTAGTGTGGAGTGCACCTCATTAGCTGCAGGAGATGAAGAGCACAGCGCTCTAGAGAGACAGCCATTGTGATGAAGAACAATCCAATCAGTTAATTGGTATTAGGGAGCCCTCAAGGAAAAGAACTCTGCAAGCATCTGCAGTCGCAAATTACAGCTTTGCGTGTAGAGTTATCTCGAAGGACAGCTGTTGTCAGCCATGTTTGCGTGTTTGGTGGAGGATTTTGCACCCTGGATTGAGCCACACTAACAGCTGTCGTTATACATCATAGGGAGAAGATCCAGAGTTGTGTGATTCATTAACAATGTTATGCTGTTGCTTGCTAACTCTCCCCTTATTTGCTTTAATCTGTTGTGATCTATTGGGATTTCAGCTGGCAGAATGGATTCGGTGTTACTGTCATCGGCGTTCCGTCTGTTAGCTTAACAGCTAATTAGCTCTCATTTGCAACAAAATAAGACTAACCTAACCAGAATATATGATGTGAATGAAAAGCAAAGAGAATGTTAGCCTATTTTGCTTCCATATTTGTATGCAAAATAGGATAATGAATGAGGAAAAGTGTCTAAGTTTGGACTTTTATCCATTTGGAATTAATTGGATCATGAAAAGTGGGCATTCTATATGATAATGGCGCCAAATGTGAGTTTGCTAAAGTAATTGTCTAAGCATCCATCTTGTTATTGGCTATTATCCAAAGAAACAAGGGCCTAAGTTTAATAAGGTATAATTTGACAAAGGTAGCATACACAATTAATCTAGAATAATGTTGAGATCATATACTGTTAACAATAAGACCAGAATTGTGTATTAAGAAACTAGTCAATTTAGATTTCATAATGACCTTAAAAGTTCAGTGTGCAGTTGTTATCCGAGTTAAAACATTTGAGAGAAGTTTCCCATTTAAATAGTTTTTTGTTAAATATTTGACTTAATTTCTGCACAGAAGTTGGTTTAAATCATATGAGTCTGTTGCTAAGCATCTGGTTGTAAAATTCTAACACAACACATAATTTTACACTGTACACTTTTGGCACTGCAATATGCGGTTAACACCACAAATCCACTAATGGGTTTTCATAATCCCACTTCTAAATTGAAAATGTGAAATGTACCTATACCCAGGGTTAAGCAGGGTTTAGAATGATGATAACCCAGGCTTAAGCGCAGTGTGATAAGCCTGAAGTCTTAAATATATAGTAGATATATAGTAGCAAAAAGCCTGTTTAATACTTAGAGTTAGAGAAAGGATGGTAATATGTTCACTAAAGAAAATAAATGATGATGTATATAAGTGGACTTGTATATGTGGCTTGTAGAATATTTATCTCAGTAAAGAAATGCATCATAAATTGCTTCATCCCCTGAATCCCTTGTTTCCATATGGACAGTGTCCCCTCACCTCCAGTCAACAACATCTGTCGTCTCCCATGCTCATGTCACAAGACATTTCTCCAGCTACTGGCTCATGCATACAGAGCACCTCATCAGCTTTCCAGAGACCTTGGGAAAAGAACAAAAACTCAACTTATATTAATCATTCTATCACACCAATGAAAAGCTGTCCCAACGTGATGGTTTTGTCGACTTTAATCTATCTCTGCCAGGACTCAACAATAAGATTTTTATTTTTTATTTTCCTGGCATGGATAGGACAGTAATTCATAATTCATACATCTGACAATGTTTTCTGGCCCTACCACACAAAAAATAAAATAAATAAATAAATTAAACATTGGATGTAGTGAGTGACAGAAAATATTTTGTATATATACATTATATATATATATATATATATATAATTGTACTGAATTGTAGAAATGTCACTGTACCATGATTGCATGTGTATATCATGGATACATTTTCAATATGCACAGTATGAAGTTGCTGATCTCCATAAGACTTTATTTCATTTCCAATACCATTCTTCTTTACCCACATAGAAGCAGGTGTCTTAGGGATTTAGTTAAATAATGAAACCTGATATTCTTGCGGATATTCTCTGAACATCTGAGTCCCATCTGTGGCAGAGGCAGCCCTCATCTTACAACTCTCATTTTCTCAGACGTTGAGTTTAACACCTGCATTCACAAACCCACCCCCATTACAAACACTTAGATTGCAGGTAACACAATAGGTTACCGCTGCCACAAAGCTCTTAGTTAGGAAACTGTCATCCCTTTTGGATGGAATAGATATAGTGCATGGCTGTGATCGTTTCCCCTTTAACCTTCTGTTTAATGTTTTTCTGTCTTAGGATTTTTGATTCTGCTATGAATTCTGCTATAGTTAGGTACTGCTCACATATCTACAGATAGTTTTTTAGCTCGCTTCGGGAAACAAATTGGGACAAGAAATCCAAAGGGGTTACAACAGAAAGAAAAATGAATTTCTGTGTAAGCCTTGTGTCTATTTGAGAGAAAACAGAAACATTTGCAGAAGTCTTTTGGTAGGTTTTAATGTTTAATTTTGGAGCACTCTGTTGAGAAACTTTGGGGCTCAATCCTTAGTTAGGAGTGCTAAGAGAATTTGTTATTTATATATATATACAGCAATTAAGACTGTTCATTTTGTAACTCTTTAACTAGTAATGAATACATATCAATCAAACATTTAAAGCCTTTCACACAAGCTTCATTTAATTTGCCCTCTTCATCAAGGGCTGTTCAATCCTGCTCAGTGAGATCTATCATTATTCAGAACCCTGCTTTAACACACCTGTCTGTAATTTTTAATGAACCCCAAAATCCTTAGGTGTGATTGATTAGAGTTGGATCTAAACTATGCAGGGATCTAGATCTAGATTAAGAGCAGGAATGAGCTTGTGTCCAACAGGGCTCAATGTTAGCGCTCTTACTTTTCTGTTGCTACATTAAATCTCTGCACTGTTATGCAGTAGCATGCGTTTTCTTTCTGCTACTTTGTTGATCACATGTAGGTGTACATTTCATCACACTTTCTTTTGTCTCTATGTCAGGTCAGAGAACATTACACCCTCGCTGACATATATACCTTGAGGACTACTCATCACCTCATGTTCTTAAAAAAATGCATTCCTTTTCCTTCCAGCCAAAATGTGTCACCCACTGGTGTGTTAAACCATAGAAGTCACCCCAGAAGACCATTTGTGGACAACATTGCTGCAACTGTCTGTTCAAATCATTCACCATAACATAAGCAAAATTAGGCCCTTCCAGGACCCCATTTCCGCTTAGCTCCTCAAATTTCTTGTCATTTCACAAGTAGACTACTGTCACAAGTCCCCTCAAGTGCACCAATAATGTAGCTGGTCAGTTGTGTGAAACCTCTGGAAATACTGTCATGTTCACCTCTGCTCAAGGGCCCTCACAAGCAGTTCCATCCAGAATCAATCAAGATTCTGGTCTGCAATGGTACCAGTGGCCTGAATGATCTTTTGTGAAGCTGTACACATTTGTCCAGTGTTTCCTACAGAATTCTACTTCTGGCAACCCTTTGTTATATATGGTATTAGTTGACTAGCCTCAACTGGCTTAGATAACTAGCCTCAAACATTACACATTAAAAACTTTAGTTTTATGTCACTATATGAATTACTGATAAATTTAACAATGAATTAAGGAATGAAGAATTAAGCCAACCAAAATCCCTTGAAAAACAGAATTTTTATGAATATTAACATTTTATGCAACAATTAATATGCTTTTATGACACACTATGTGTGGTGTGTCACAAACATGTTTTCTGAGAGCTGTAAGCATTATACTAACAGACTGGTAGGATATCTTTACTCAGTTGTCTCATGCCCCTCATCTGTGAAATCACCAGGATATCACTTTCCAATGTCTACCTTAGCAGTTACCTTTTAAGGTAGTGTTCTAACTAATTATGCACCCTTATGATGAATGATTTGATAGCTGTTTGTGCCTATTATTGTTTTAGACCCCATTATTATTGTTTTGCCAATTATAGTATTATATATTATTATTATTCTTTCATGTGGACTATATTATTATATTATAAAGACTAGTCATTGGAGACACAATTTCTAGTTTCTAGTTGCAGCTTATGATAATAATGTCGTTTTTGTGTAGTTTGAGACATGCAAGAATGCTTAATTATCAGGAAATCAGACCATGCAAATTCGTGCACACACATTGTAAGAATATATTTCTGGTTTGGGGATATGTGTAACTGCAGCTGAAAGCTCGGTAATGAGAGTAGTCTAATGAGAGGAGACAGATCTGTACTTACGACATTAGTTAGCTAGGCTCAATGTCCCAGCAAACACACACCCATCCCAGCTCAATGTATCCTGCTTATCTATTCTCCTGGTGCAATGCTAAAAGAACAAATATGAGAAAAACACACATACATAAATAACAACCATTCATTACTGATGCCTTTATTATCCCTGAAAGCACCATAATATGTTTTAAATTCAGAATAGTATTAGGGTTGTAACAGTATGAGATTTTCACGGCATGATAATCGTCTCAGAAAATATCACGGTTTCACGGTATCAGGGTATACGGTATTAAACAATTAAAACAATTTTTTTTTGGTTGAACAAATGTTTGGAAGCATGTGCTTATTCAAATTTCATTAATCAAAAACAATCAAGTACATTTCATCATTGATTATATATATATATATATTAGTTTAACAACTTATATTAATCATTACTAATTCATATCAATTCATAAATTCTGGTTTGACTTTATTTCTCTGGATTCTGTACTTTTATGATATAATACAAATATACTATCAAAAATGGTGGTAAAGAAATTAATGCATAAAGCTTAAAGCAAGCGCGCATACTTGAGTATGTAGTACACAACACAACGCCGCTCATTCACAGAGAGACACCAAAAACAAACAGATTATATTTTTATATAGCAGTGTTTTTGCGCTTTAATAATCACAGACACTAGACCATGTAGTGATTTGACAGCTCTGTTTTTGATTTATTCATCAATCCATAAAATTGTGCATTTTATGTGACATCTGCATTGAAGATTCATTGTAATGATTGGATTCTTTGCGACCACAGTTTTTGCGAACTGTGTCTATCCTCGAGGACAAATAAGCTTTCGTCGTTTCTATAGTCAAAGTAATGTTATTCCCATACTGCCAATATTAACTTATATTTCGACGGGGGATAGAGATTGGAGATAACGGCCTCTGTCTCTGATGTTGTCTCCGCTGTACAAGTGGGTGGACCAAGAGAACAGTTAAGTGGAAAGTTGTTGCCAGTTGTCTTTTATTTTCTCCCAATACCGTAGATAAGGAAATGTACATGGTATGATAGTCGTACGTGTTTATATCGTGGTATATCGTCATAACGATATATCGTTACAACCCTAAGTAGTATTCACTTTGTTCTACATTCTTGTGAACTAACTTGCAGTGTACTTATTACATAGGCAGCTACCTTGTAAGTTGGCATACTAAATTATATGGAACCTTAAAAGGGAGTAGTTTGGAACACCGAAAACGTTCTACATGGTCAGTCACGCATGCCAAATAGGGCTCCTCATGTGAGACTAAGATTATTGTGTTGTTAGCTTAGCAACATGCTAAGCACAAAACATAAACAACACAAGCAAATATTGTTTATGCTCAAATGACATCTACATCAGAACATGACCTTTTACATAATGTTTGTGTTTTTATGGTATATTTTACACTTATGGCGCTTTTCCACTGCATGGTACGGTACGGTTCGGCACGGCTCGGTACGGTACGGTACGGCTCAGTTCGGGTCGGTTTGCATTTCCACTGCAGTTTAGTACCGCTATAGAGTGGGCGGGATTATTCACGCCGTCGTTATAATTGCGCCGCCTACTGCCGTGACATCATCGTAGAACGCGCCACAAACAAACTCACAACAAAGAAAGGAGACGGAATAGTGTTCTTCACTCGGCATGTGGATGTTTTAACAGCAATGGAGAGGTCTATGAGAATGCTTGAGATTTACCCCAGCAGCAGAGACTGTGGTGGCAGTGACACGGGCTGTAGAGGAGAGCAGAGATGTTCGTGTAGGTGTGCTGCGTTACTTGATTAAGTTAGTTAACTACTCATGTAGCGTGTTCTGTAAAGTGAATTATCAATAAACTTTTGAATATTTCAAAATATACAATGTATCCCTTGTTTTTTATTTATATGATGGTTTTTATAATCGTGACATTAATCATTTGTCTTTCAAGAGGTTCATTACGTGCTCATACAATAATACATATTTAATATAGTCTGGAGGTACACTTATTCGATCAGATTGTTTTTAATTGAAGCAAAACACAGATACAAAGGTAAAAATATAAACAGAAAACATACTCTGAAAATATAGCAAGTTCAAAAGTAACGTTATATACATAAGGCTTTTTCCTTCGGCGTCGCGCCATCAAGCTCTCACTGGATCCGCTCCTCGGCTATCAACGAGAGGAACGTCTGAACTTCCTCAACAGACAACGACACTGCTATTTTGTGGTTGATGCAAAAATGTGCATTTGTTTAAACAGAAGTTGCGTCCGATCCTTCGCTGGCTGTGCTGATTTAAATCTAGCGGGTAGGGCTGTAGAGGAGGGTCTCATGTCGCAAGTTCAGTGACGCAGTAATGACGATTCTCTCTGGCCAATCAGTGATCAGTAGAGTTTACACGTCACGTTTTGGTAACGGTACGGCTCGCTTGGAACCTCGGCTGAGGTGGTACTAAAAAAGTACCAGGTACCAGGTACAGTACCCAGTGGAAAAACCCCCAAAAGTGAACCGTACTGAACCGTACCGTGCTGTACCATGCAGTGGAAAAGCGCCATTACATTTCAGGTGTTAAATTGTACCTTGATTTATCCGTTTCCTTGAACTCTCCTAAAAAGGAGAGTATAAGGAAGTTGATTTATACCATGTTCACTTTTTAATAATGTGCTTTTATTGCACCAGGGGCATCTTAATGTTCACGAGATTGAAGTATGACTGGAATAACCATTAACTTTCTCTGTCTCTTTGTTGTGCAGGACTCAGATTAATTTCACAGTGGCGATTGATTTCACAGCTTCTAACGGTGAGTGCCGTCTCTATCAGATGGCTGATGGAATTATTGAAATGTATGCAGATGAGGCATGAAAAAGGGCTAGTAATAGTCATCCTCTATCATTATAAGTGAGGTTTAATGCAATAAAGAGCTCTGATCTGTGTCATTATACTGAGAGGCCTGCCTTTTACATTCATTTGCATATTCAAAAGGAATACCACAAAACCAACTCAATTACAGGGCTATCCTGGCAAATCTATTTTTATACATCGCTAGCTTTCATATATTTTTTTTTTCTGGAGTAAAAGTAAACTTTTACAAAAAATAAAGATAGGGAAACTTACAATTTTATATACTTCTATATACTACCATATTTTAGATCCCTTAACTCTACCCCATACCTTAACATAACTAATACAACAACTACCATACTATCAATAAGCACTAAACTATTCACACCATTGAATATTTTCATAGTAATTTTAAATGTATCGTATTGGTCGTAAAAAACTGTGAGCATTGTTAAATTATATTAGTAGTATACATATTTATACTGTTAGTGTCAGGGAAAAACACGGATTCAATTGCAGGTTCAACTCAAAAATGTGTTAAAGTCTCAGAACACAAAACTCGGCCAGGACCGAGGGCCGGAAGCCGAAATTCAGGGCAAAGAATGGAAACAGGAAGAGGGGATCAGACCAATCAAGCCTCCAGTCACTCCACGAGGCAGAGCGGGTAAGGTGTAGGGAGATCAGCGCCCACAGTCCAAGCATCAGTGCTGACGCAACGTCAGAGTGGAGAGAGAACACGGCAGGACAAAACACGACTAAACTTGAAAGTTGGTCATGAGCAAAGTGTAGCGTGTTCACACCACAACGGTCAGACACAAGACTACACATGAAGGGGCCTTAAATAGAGGGAGAATAGATGGATAAACTAGTCACAGTTGTGATGGCAGCTGAAGTAGTTAATGAGATGATGATGGGGAGGGGAATCACAAAGACAATGAACACATGGCAAACTGTCAAAACAAAACCCATGTGATCTTAACAACAAACACGTACAAACGACAAGACACACACACACACACACACACACACAACAACCTGTTGATCAGACCGAAGTCATGACAGTTAGAGTGTATTATGCATTGAAATACATCATGAAATAAGACAATATTTAATGTGTCACATAATGCTATCATGAGTTCTAATGCATTATACTATTCAGTAGTGTAGCCATGAACATGTACAGTTTCTACTTTAAATGTTGCTGGCAATTAAATTAGAATACTTTTCCTGTCAAATGGTTAAGGTGCACTAAAAGTATACATTTTATTTCATATGGTTCCCAGGCAACCCAGCTCAACCCACTTCCCTCCATTACATGAATCCCTATCAGCTCAACACCTACGCCATGGCACTCAAAGCCGTGGGGGAGATCATACAGGACTATGACAGCGACAAGATGTTCCCCGCACTGGGTTTCGGAGCCAAGCTGCCTCCTGATGGGAGAATATCCCATGAGTTTGCCCTGGTAAGCAGTTCTTAAAACACCTGTCCAGCAGAGATAGACACAGGATTTCCAGTTTGTGAGGACAAAAGACATTTATATATTTTTTTCTGAGTATTATATTTGCTTGTGTTGCCTCTAGACAACACAGTACTCAAAGCTTTACATTTCAGAAATGTTTTTTTAGAGATGGACGCTTGACAGATTCCTACATTCTCTAGAGAACTCTTAGGAAATGCCACCCTATTTTTATAGTTCTAGTATAGATTTTTTTTGGCCAAAATATCTCTAATACTTTTTTATTCCTTATTCTTATAAGAAAAGAAACTAATTGGAAGGACACAAGAGCTGGATGTTGCCTGGTGTTTGTATTTTAGAGAGAGTGAACTAAATGCTTTTGTGTTGTACAAATTGTACAAAATTCACCTTGTGAATGAGGAAACATCTGTAGACTTGCGTTGAAAGAGAAGCCTGAGCTGGGTCTAGAGACCAGAATATTATAGAGACTAGGGCGTGGGTATTTTTGACTTGGGCTAAAAAGTAACCGCTTAGCAACCACCCTAGCAACTGCAATATAATCCATAAAAACAATCTGAATTCTTAGCAATTACATAACATCACATACCACCCTAGCATCCACCCAGAACATTTGCATTGCATCGCAAAAAAAACTAATAATAATAAAACTCAGAACACCTAATGATAACCACACAGCAATGTCCTGGCAACCACCCAAAACATCCCACCAACCAAATAGCAATACACTAAAAAAACACTTCATAGCAACTACATAACACCCTGGCAACCCTAAAAGTGGAACTTGCATTTTATTCAAAGAATGTAAACATCTATTTATGTCTCTAAAATGTGGGCTTTTCTTTGTGAGTTATCACATCTCCAGCAGATATTGAACAAGGAGACCCTGCCTGTTTTGATTATTTGATTTCACATTAGTCATATTTTTTTCTTTACTCCAACAGAATGGAAACCCTCAGAATCCATATTGCAATGGCATAGATGGAGTCATGGAGTCGTATTACCAGAGTCTAAAGTCTGTTCAGCTCTACGGTCCTACCAACTTCTCACCTGTCATTAACCATGTAGCCAGGTACAGTACGTTTACAGTATGTATCATCCGTCAATTGATGTGAGAAAAACATCAAATGACCATCATAAATGTGACACAATGGCCTGAAAATTAGATCTCTGTAATACCCACACAGCATTTTCTAGTACCCCATAGGTATACCCATGTATGAGACCCTAAATCTTGGGTTTTTGAAATTTTTGAACCCGCCAAAAAATTATAATCACCTTCAAGGCCTTTCCTGACATAGAAAGGCTGATTACTTAGTGTGGGGATATTATAATATAGTATACTATTTAGTATGAATACTATATATATATATTTTATATATATAACATTGGGTCTAAAAAAGTTATTTAGCATTACTGAATCAAACTAAATGTATTGTTGTACCAACAATGTTAATTTAATTCAGGTAAGAGTTAAATTGGGTAAAACATTTTAAAAACGCTGTTTAAGGTAACAATTGCAGTTGATCACTTTTTACAGTTACTTTTCCGTCCAGAATCCGGATGGCAAACTTCTTCACTAAATCAAAGCTGTTCCTAATAAATATAAGCCCATGTGGTTCTTACCTATTTAAATAGGAAAATAGAGTAAATTGTCAAATTTAAGGATTTTAGTTAAAAAAGAATACAAAAAAAAATATTTGGAAATCAATAAGTGTGCACTGTACACATTAGCAAAAGCTGAACAGAGAAGTGAAATAAATAATATTTTTACAAATATTAATAAATTTACTTTCTGTAAAATGAGAATGTGAACAAAAGATCTGTACTGTAGATACGGTACTTACCATTTTACACTGTTAGAGGTCAGAATCAAATATATTGCTGACACTTTTAGCAGCTTGTGGAGCTGTGAGAACCTGAGTGTCTATTTCTCATAAAATTGAATAATTAATAAGATCACATTAAAATCCATAATTTCATAGAAATATGTGTAAAATGCAGTTCCAGGAGTGATGTCTAGTACATAATCAACTTATGGCGTGCATATCAGGTACTGATCTACTGTGGTGGCAACTACCACTCTAAGAAAAATCGTTGCCACCCCATCTTCCACACCAGAATAATCCCAGTATAGATATGTGTGCCGCTTTTCAGCAGTGCACTTCAATGTGATGACAAAAAAAGAGTGTACCATGAAATAATGACAAGAAAACACGTCTTTCTATAAGCTGTCCTCGCATGCTGCACACACACATGGAGAGTGTCCAGTGTAGTCAAGCCAGTGTTGCCAGTTTCACAAACAAATGACTGTAATCCATTTGTTTGTGAATTGGAAAATTACTACTTTCAACTAACTCTGAGGTCCTCTGAGAAATCGAATCCATCTGGAAAGGATGTCTGGTATTGTCATTTTATTTCCCAGAAAACTTTCCTTCATTTATTTTTACCTTTGTCGTGTACAGTAACTATTTTCTTGGGACACGCAGATTCTATGACTGCCCACTTTCATCATGGCTACAGACCTTTCTAAAAATGAAATCAATATTAGCCAGATTATGATCACGGAAATTAATAGCAGAGTTGGGTAAGAATCTAGTCTTAATTAACTAGATTGAAACATTTGTAAGAACTTAATAGACTCTTGGTGTTCTGGATATTGATATTTTATTGATTTTAGAGTATTACATTGATAATTACACATCTAAATGTATGTCAAAGTTAAGAAAAATTAAGAACCTCAGGATATATTATTAAAAAAAATTCAAACAATTTGCATTACTTTTCCATTTTGTTTAATTTAATTTTAAGCTCACACTTTGTTTTAAGGTCCAATTCTCGCTATTAACAAACCATTAACTATGACATTTACTTCAATAAACTCCTTATCTGCTGCTTATTAATAGTTACTAAGTTTAGGTATTGGCTAGGATTTTGGATGTAGAATGCGGTCATGCAGAATATGTGCTTTATAAGTACTAATAAACATTCAATATGTTAATAATAGGCATGCTAATAATCAACTAGTTAATAGTGAAAATTGGTCCCTATACTAAAGTTCACCAAATTTATTAAATTTTTTAATTAAATTAGTTTATTACCAAATGCAATAATAAACCTCTCAAACAAACTAAAGTCACAATAATTGTAAAAATCTAAAAATAATAATAATTAATCAATTTATATCTTACTCGCTATAAAAAGTGATAAAACCAACATAATTCGTTTTTTAAAAAGAGTGTTTCTGGAAAAAATGCTGCTTAAGAAGTGAACAATCACTGTTGTGCTTCAGATATTTAGTAACTCAATCAGTTCTTGAACAATAATTTATTAATCTAGGTGGCTGTGTGCAGGGTACCTGGTATTTCCCTATGATCTGCTAAGAAAGCCTCAACACTTTTCTAAAGGTGTTGTTTATTCCAACATATAAGAGCTGATTTTACAGTGAAACATGTTTCTAAAACTCATTATGTTTTGTTATTGCACTTCAGACTTCTTTGCTAAATCCACACTAATTAATGGTTTAAAGGAAGCCAACAGTCAGTGGACTGACACATCCTCACACCATGTATCTAATTATACACCCATTTCATGGATTTTCTGAGGATGGGAAGTAAAGGACAGACCATCAAGCCATTATCAGCCCTCTGTTCCACACACACACACAGTCACTGCGGTGTCCACTCATCAGCGCTGACGACAGATCTGTCACACTGCACCGCTCTAATCTCTCTGTGTGTATTTGCTGTAGGTTGCACCCACACAGTTTAATAATAAACTGCTTTTATATTGCTCTTTCAGAGCTAATGTGCTGTTTGCCTGGATTTTCTACTGTGTACATTTTTGTAATTGGGGAAAGCGAAAAGTAGAAAACTCGACAATTAAAAGACTAAAAACATGTTGTTTTTATGACTTTAAATCTCTTTAGTTTCCGAACACATGTGTATTTAATGTCCCATATTGCCCAGTTCACAAGACGCCAGTGTGTCCACAAGTGGATTTTTAAATTCACACATTTCAGTGACAAGTGAAGAAATGTTTTGAGCATAACTTTGTACAGCATCTTCCAAATCCTCAACGGAACATCACGTTTTCAAAGCTTTAATCCGCCGAAGCCGATCTGAGAAAGCAGAGGCTGGTAAACATATGCCGAGACTATTTCATCCTTTCGCCTCACATAGAGGTCTGTAGCGGATATTTCACCAAAGATCAGCTTGAAACACAAATCACAGAAAGTTGAAGGAGGCTAGTAAAGGGTGTCAAGTATCAGTACTCTGAAAAACTACACACTTCAGTACGGTGTGTGGAAGAAAGAGACTGATAAATCCTGATGCATCCAGATCTAAAAATAAGACCAAAAGGAACCTAAGCTTTATTTTTATGAAATGCTTAAAGATAATGTGTATGAATGCCAAAGTTATGTTTTATATACTTCATTAAAAAGGAAATGTATTTATTTCTGACACATTTTGTTCAGTTTGATCTTTGTGATTTATAAAGACTGAAATAAGAGCATCAGTAAATTATATCGAAAATCAATTTTATTATATCTAATACCCTTGAAAACCAAAACAATCTGTCATCTCATTAATAACTTTTTCTGTATGTAGAGTCCATCTGGATTTCATTTATATACAGATTTACAATTATAACTCTTTCATGAGAATACATGAAATACATGTTTTTAAATTTTTGGTTAACTAGTTGTGAAAACGTATACATTTTCATGATTTCATTCATATGAAATGATCACTTTTAGAAGAAAAAATAACAAACAAACACAAAGCATTATCATCAAATTGCTGAAACATAAATGAGTTATACATTTCCTCACTAAATGTATTTTTATAGAATTTACTTTGAAGAAGTTTTCACTCAGACCGAGTGAAAACTGCTTCAAAGTAAATTCTATACATTTTTATACTGATTGACTTGCTACTAAATGTATCGTATAATTGCTCAAATTATCTTTGTACGTTTTATTTATTTATTTATTAAAACAAATACGATGTACAGTGCATTCATTAGAAAAACATTCACATTTCTAAAGTCGACCAGTATTACCACCACATTACCTACACAGACAAATCAGGTAAAAACAGTTTTGCCAACATATTACTGCATATTTTGTGTATTTAATAACTCTTTTAATTAGATTTATTTGTATTGGAGGAATGTTTTTTTACAACCACAGATGAATTAACTGCCGAATATATTTGCTTGTGTCTCCAAAGTTATTAATGCCTCCGAGTATTTGATTTACCTCATAAGCTGATGACAATAATTAGAATCCAGACTGCAGTGTAGTGACAGTAAATTATATCACAATCCAGAGGCTTTGGCTGTATATCCTGCAGTAATGAGATGTTTAATGAATGTAACAATGTGCTCTCTCGTGCAGATACGCTGCCTCAGTAAAGGATGGATCACAGTACTTCATCCTCCTCATCATCACGGATGGAGTGATATCAGATATGGCCCAGACAAAGGAGTCCATTGTTAATGTAGGTGTCCGGTCTACTAAACTACATTGAATGCTCAAGTTCCCTATCAGTCGGTCACTCTCGACGTCACGTCGGAGGACCGACGAATTGGGATATCGCTTAGAGAGACCAATCCACTTCGAG
Source organism: Gymnocypris eckloni scoliostomus (assembly GCA_027564155.1). Lineage (NCBI taxonomy): Eukaryota > Metazoa > Chordata > Actinopteri > Cypriniformes > Cyprinidae > Gymnocypris > Gymnocypris eckloni. The sequence goes on along the minus strand of CM050432.1, from coordinate 22,438,480 downwards.
TGTAAACTAAACGAGCCAATGCACATTGGCATGCGATTATTGCATCCAGCTGCCGCTGATCACAGCGTGAGCATAAATAGGCAGCAGGTGCAGCGATATTCAGCTTTTCGCTCGAGCCGAGCGGTTACATCGTTCTGCTCCTGACTTCTGCTGAACGAGTGAATTCAACGAGTTGAGCACGCCGGAAGACTCTCGTGCTGGTGGTACGGCCCTACAGCGGTGGTGGTTCTTCCCATGTCGAGTGGACTGCACACATCAGGCTGCACTACCCCTGTTTGTGTTGCAAATGACCATCTCCCTGTTTGCTTCAGCATGCTAAAAGAGTTTTTCCCTAAAAGAGCATTCACGGGTGCGCTTTTTAAAGACGATGTTGCATCTGGCAACTTGACGCTATGCCTTTATAAAGACGAGTTGGGTTTTGCTTCAGACAACGTGTCACCCGTGCGCTTTCTGGATGCGGTCGTTGCCTGGCGCTGGGTGAATGGTGACGTTCGCTGCCTCACGTGCCTGGGGCAGCACGCTGAGGTGGCGTGGATGAGTCATCTTCTCACTGTGGATGCTCATCTCGGAGTTGCGGCCAGGCTCCGTTACCTCGACAAAGGGGCGGAGCTGTTGCCTCCGTCTCGATCTAGTTCTCGCCCTGGCTGCAGACAGGCGAGGTCTACTTCAGGCGGTAGCACGGCTGGTCTGAGGACTACAGTGGTGGCAAACCCTCAGGGGACCATCGCTCCTCTTGCGCTCCGCAACCAGTTGAGCTGCCAATGGAACGTGCTGGGCCTCTAAAAGGAGCGTACCAGCAGTATCCTTGGTGCTCCTCCCGACGACCAGATGTCGATCGCTGCATCGGAGGGTGAGCCGGAGCTTCTGGAGAGGAAGATTCGGCTGCGTTGCCGCCCGGGCGGTAGCAATGCCTGAGTCGGATCTGGAAGTGACGGCTATGCTTTCCGGGCCACCGGAAGGGTAGGGCTCGAGTGGAGAAAGCCACCGTGTCCCGAACCCTCGAGGTTGGACGACTGGTTTCTCGGGTAGCGTGTGCTGGTTCTCAGCGCCCTGCCCCGGTGCCTCTCCCGGACGTGCATGAGGGGCTTACAGGTCGTGGACGGCACCTTTACTGCCAGAAACCGACCTGCTAACTCCTCCTCCCTCACCACCCTCGGTGGTGCAGCTAGGTTACGGGGTCCCCGTGGAGCGGTCAGTTGCGATGCAAGTGTGTCCCTATACTGTCTCCACCCGGCAGGGCAAACCGTGCCTCCTCTTCCGGGCCTGTAGGTACTGCCTGGTCTCATCCGGCGAGGCTTATGTGGCCTGTGGAGAGGCTGCCTCCACCTAATGCTACGGCGCATTGCAGGTTCTTTTCAGGCTAAAAGCACTGAGGGACATGCACGGGGTGGTTACGATCCGGAAGTTCTGAGAAGAGCCCGCACGACCTGACCTCGCGCCACGAGCGAAGGTTATGGCACGGTCTCTGGGTCGTGCGATGTCCACACTTGTGGTCCAGGAGCGCCACCTCTGGCTGTGTCTGGTTGACATAGGGACGCCGACAAAGTCGGTTCCTCAAGGTTCCTGTATCCCAGACTGGCCTCTCGGCGACGCAGCGAACCTGGCCCAGCAGTTCCCGGCTGCACGGGAGCAGACTGAGGCGATCTAACACTTCCTGCCTCGGCGGGCAGCTGCCTCCACCCGTCCGCCGGTTGCAGCGCCCAGCCTGCTCGTCCGCCGAGGGCGGCCCCTGCATCCACCCTGCTCCCGCACCGCATCCGCAGCAGCCTCAAAAGCGGTGCCAGAGCTAGGTGTAGGCAGGCCGCCCGCCCGTCCTGGCCCCGTCTACTGGCGGTAAGCAGAGGAGCAAGAGGCCTCGGGACGGGCGACCCAGAGAGAGGAACTGCTTCGAGAGGGTAAGTGCATCTCTCCCTCCCGGAGGAGGGCCGGGTGGATAATCTGTTTTTCAAAAATCTCGACAGGAAGCGGTTGTTTCTGTCTCTGGGTCCCAAGAGGGCTTGGAGAGTCATGGACGAATCAACCGAACCACACTCATCCTCCTCTCGCCAGCAGGCAGCAGTGGGCGGTTCGAGAGCGTCATCAAAGGCTACTCACGCACCCTCTGCCAAATTATGGAAGCAGGTAAACGTGCACCGCACACTCAGACCCTCCACGGTCCGCCACGGGCCAGGTCCCTGCATTCCACCTCGCTGCCCTACTGCGGGTACGCCGGTGGTCCCGATGGTCCCGCTTGTACGGTGTCTGGGTGCCGGAGCTGCCCAGCCGTCTCGCTGGCTCCTGAGGACCATCTGACTCGGCTATGCGATTCAGTTCGCCCGGTGTCCTCCCAAGTTCAGGGCATCCACCTCACAGCAGTGAAGGCAGCCGATGCCCATGACTTGTGAGAGGTATCTCTGTCCTACTGGCGAAGGACGTGATGGTACCGTCCCTCCAGCCGATATGAAGGCAGGGTTTTTCAGCCCTTACTTCATTGTGCCCAAGAAAAGCGGTGGGTTACGACCAATCTTGGGTCTGCGCATCTTGATGCTCAAGATGCTCATGCAGAACCGTGTCTTCGGATGCATCCGTCCCCAAGTTCGGTCTGCAGCATTGACCTGAAGACCTGATTCCATGTGTCGATCCTTCCGTGCCACAGGCCATTCCTGCGGTTTGCGTCAAGGACGAGCATATCAGTACACAGGTCCTGCCCTTCGGGCTGTCCCTATCGCCCGTGTCTTCACGAAAGTAGCGGAGGCAGCCCTTGTTCCCTTGAGAGATCAGGGCGTGCGATTCTCAACACTACCTCGACGACTGGCTCATACTGGCTCAGTCTCAGGATCAGTTATGCGAACACAGGGATTGGTGCTCGCACCTCAGCCAGTTGGGCCTTCGGGTCAACTGGGAAAAGAGCAAACTCTTGCCGATGCAGAGGATCTCTTTCTCGGTATGGAGTTTGATTCGTCAATCAGACAGCGCCTCACGCAGGAACGCGCTCAGTCGGTGTTGAACTGCTTGAATACATTCAAGAACAGGACGCGGCACCACTGAAACAGTTTCAGAGGCTCCTGGGGCATATGGCGGCTGCGGCGGGCGGTCACGCCCGCTGGGGCTGCTCCATATGAGACCGCTCAACACTGGCTCCATGGCCGAGTCCCGAGGTGGGCGTGGCAGAGCGGCACGCTGAGGGTCCAAGTCACTCCAGCCTGCCGCCAAACCTTCACCCCGTGGTCAGACCTTTCATTCCTTCGGCAGGAGTGCCCCTGGAACAGGTCTCCAGGCACGCTGTGGTTTACACAGACGCCCGCCAAGGGGCTGGGGCCACGCTCAACGGGCATGCAGTGTCAGGGGTTTGGACGGGTCCCCAACTGCACTGGCACATCAACTGCCTAGAGTTGCTGGCAGTACACCTGGCCTTGAACCGTCTCAAGAGACGCTTACGAGGCGAGCATGTACTAGTCCAGACGGACAACACGAGCACCGCTTGCTACATCAACCGACAAGGTGGTCTACGCCCCGCCGCATGTCACAACCGCCGCCACCTCCTCCTCTGGAGTCGGAAGCATCTGAGGTCGCCGCGCCATTCATATCCCGGCTTGCTCAACCGGACAGCCGACGAGCTGTCACGAGCTGCGCCCCCGGAGAATGGAGACTCCATCCCCAGACGGTCCAGCTGATTTGGCGACGTTTTGGACTCGCACAGGTAGACCTGTTCGCCCCTAGAGACGTCGCATTGCCAGTTGTTCTACTCCCTGACCGATGGAACACTCGGCACGGACGCACTGGCACACAGCTGGCGCGGGCCTTCGCAAATATGCATTTCCCCAGTGAGCCTTCTCGCACAGACTCTGTGCAAGGTCAGGAGGAAGAGGAGCAGATCCTGCTCGTGGCACCATACTGGCCTACCAGGACTTGGTTCCCAGAGCTGATGCTCGTGACAGCCCTCCCTGGCAGATTCCTCTGAGGAAGGATCTACTGACTCAGAGACGGGCACCTTATGGCACCCGCGTCCAGACCTCTGGAAACTTCATGTCTGGTCCCTAGACGGGACGCTGGAGGTTCTAGGTGACCTACCCCAAGAGGTAGTTGACACCATCACTGGCGAGAGCACCGCTACAGACACGCCACGCCTTGAAGTGGAACCTGTTCGTCGAATGGTGCTCTTCTCACAGAGAAGACCCCGGAGATGCCCGATCAGAGTCGTGCTATCCTTCTTGCAGCAAGGGTTGGAGCGAAGGCTGTCTCCTCCACCCTCAAGGTCTACGTGGCGCGATTGCTGCCAACCACGACCCTGTGGAAGGGAAGTCGGTGGGGAAGCATGACTGGGTCGTCAGGTTCCTTAGGGGGCTAGAAGGCTGAATCCTCCACCCCCTCTATACCCTCTTGGGACCTGTCCTTAGTGCTTAGAGCACTACAACAGGGCCCGCTTGAGCCCTTGCAGACAGTCGAGCCCAAGTTTCTTTCAATGAAAACTCTGCTCCTGCTTGCACTGGCCTCCATCAAGAGGGTTGGGGACCTGCACGCATTTTCGGTCGACGTGCCTACAGTTTGGACCGGGCGGATTCCCAGATAATCCTGAGGCCCCGGCCCGGCTATGTGCCCAAGGTTCCCACTACTCCATTTAGAGACCAAGTGGTGAGCCTGCAAGCGCTGCCCGGAGGAGGCAGACCCAGCCCTGGCTTTGCTTTGTCCCGTCCGAGCATTAAGACATTACGCTGACAGGACGCAAAGCTTCAGGACCTCAGACCAGCTCTTTGTCTGTCACGGAGGCCGGCAGAAAGGGAATGCCGTCTCAAGCAGAGGATGGCCCACTGGATAGTGGATGCCATCACCCTGGCTTATCAGGCACAGGGTGTGCCTTGCCCGCTCAGGTTGAGAGCTCACTCTACGAGAAGTGTAGCGTCCTCCTGGGCGCTGGCTCGTGGCACCTCACTGACAGATATTTGTAGAGCTGCGGGCTGGGCGACCCCTAACACATTCGCTAGATTCTATAGCCTTCGTGTGGAACCGGTTTCCTCCTGTGTTCTCACCTCAAACGGGTAGAAGCACTGAGGGGCCCCGGTTTCGGGTCGGCTTGCTAAAAACTGCTCCAGAGAGTCCACTGTAGACCCTGTCGAGCTCCTCCATCCCCTCGGCAGCTGGACGTGGCGGAGCGTCCGGCGCCAGGCCCTCACTCGATGAATCCTTGAGAACCGGTAGAGGGCTGGGTTCCATATGTAGAGACCGCTCGATCCCATATGTGTATTTCCACGGTTAGCCTTAGAGCCCGTGTTTCCGGCAGACTTCCTGCTACTCCAAGAGGTTACAATCACCTCCAATCTTCCATATGCATCTGACTATTGTCCATATGTGTAACTGCCTCTGAACCTCCTCGGAAGGTAAGGGCTTCCGCAGCGCTCCTGTTCTGAGCTGAACGGGTACGCTTTCCCAGTGTTATCCAGTCCTACTGAGTGGGTAGTGCCATAGCAACAGTAATGGATCTTCCTATGGGGCCCTAACCTGCGCCAAAAAGTAATGGCACAGGAGGCCTCCACGGGACACTGGAAGGGCAGTATCCGTGGCCTTTGGTAGATCCCAATTCGTCGGTCCTCCGACGTGACGCCGAGAGTGACCGACTGATAGGGAACGCCTCGGTTACGTATGTAACCCTCGTTCCCCTGAAGGAGGGAACGGAGACGTCACGCCCCGCCGCCACGGCTCCTGTACCACCGCTGAGCGGCCGGTTCCCCGCTCGGCTCCTCAGCGAAAACCTGAATATGCGCTGCACCTGCTGCCTATTTATGCTCACGCTGTGATCAGCGGCAGCTGGATGCATAATCGCATGCCAATGTGCATTGGCTCGCTTAGTTTACATCAAGTGGATTGGTCTCTAAGCGATATCCCAATTGCCGGTCCTCCGACGTGACGTCTCCGCTCCCTCCTTCAGGGAACGAGGGTTACATACGTAACCAATTCATATGAATTCATGCGAAAGACTTACCCTGCCTCTAAACCTACCCATAACTGAGGTCTAAACAAATCATACAAACTAATACAAGTCAGGTCGTAAGAATTGTTCGAATTAGCCACCCTCGTAAAAATACTTACGAATGGGTCATGAGATAGCGTTGTACCATCTGTAAAATATATTACTTTGAAGCGGGTCTTTGCATTTTCACAATAAATACAGAACTTAAAAAGGTTTCCTATGACATCATACAATGTTTATTCAATGACATTATAAAACCTAAATTAATTGTATCCTAATTAAACTTAAATTCTTATCTATGACATCATACAATGTTTATTCAATGACATTATAAAACCTAAAGGAATTGTATCCTAATTAAACTTAAATGCTTATCTATGACATCAGAGGAACAAAAAATGTTCTTAGAACTCGTAAGACTTTAAAGTCGGCATGAAACGGAAGTTGCGATTAGCTTTTCTTCTCTACAGTGACATATATCCGAGTGAAACGGCATCTGAAATGAGAGGACGGGACTTGTTGTCGTCCTTCGAGAATGTATTGGATCGTTGGAAGTTGGGGCGTTACTAACAAAATGGAGGCAGATCTGAAATGCCAGTTTTGCAGTTTGTGGTGGGCTATTTCTCTCCACTGGATTCACTGCCAACACCCAATCATGAATAAATGTTTTTATTAAGGATGACGATGAGGATGATGATCAATGGCACAAAACATGCCTAAACAGCACATGTGCAAGAGAGAGAGAGAGACTTCCAGAATGACTGAGTCTGTCTTCCATGAGTTTAAGTCATATTCATGAAAAAAAATTGTTTGTGGTGTCCTAAGAGTGATGTTGTTGGAATGTCCTAATATCTTTTCAGTTTTAAAGGGTAAGGTACTCCCTCATAACTGGTGTGAGTGTTATAAAGTGAAGCATCAGCTTCAGCTTTTCCCCTGTCGTTTATCCCAGCGTTTAACCCTTACGTCAATAGCACCGCCCTTGCACCATCCCTCGTGACCAGAAGAGCAGAGGAGGAGTTTTGAGGAGGAGGGGAGGTTAATGTTTTTGATTAAAGATTATGAGGATAAATAATTATTTTGATGGTTAAACATGAAGATCAGGTGCACTTGTTTGTGTGGTTTTAAATATATTACATTATAAATCTAAATAAATACATATTACAAAAAAATCATATTACTATTAATACATTTTGTTTACATTACTAATTGAAATTTGAAAATATTAAATCAATATTTTATATATGTTAATATAATGTACTAATGTTATTTCACCATAAATCAAAATCATATAATATGAGAATAAATGAAAATATATGTATTTCAATTATGTATTAATGTATATATATGTTTATTTATTGAAGAGTGTTATTTGCTTTTAGACAAGCTGAACAGAATATATATTTTTTCTTGATTAGACAAACATGAAATTGCACTTTAAATAAATGAAATGTTTGTTTCACATTTTTTTGCAATGTACGTCAATATGATCATAGGTAAATTAATAAGTAATGACCACATGACTACAGATGGAGAGTCATTGAGCCAATCTTGGTTATCAATAGTCTTTCTTTTTATTTGAGTACAGTTAGGAATAGTTACACCTTACGAGAAGTGATGGGAATTTAATGACCTCAGAGATGGAACTTTTAATATTTCATCCGAAAGATGGTGCTTTTGTCAGTATAGTGTCCCTGTCACTATACTAGGACCACACATAGGAACAGCTGTACACTTAAATACTAAATTAAACAGCCTAGTTTTCCCAAAGCTCAACATCTGAGTTCAACACACTACTGAATCTTCAGTGGGCAACCAGTCTTGGTGATGCAATGATGTGATATGGCTTTTAGCAAATGCAATGTCATTTACTTTCTATACCACTTGTTCTACACACTAATTACAATATAATTTTCTACAAAAATCTGTGGCAGCAGTGGTGTAGTGATGGGTATATGCACCCCTTCTGAAATCATTCAGTAGTGTTTGCACTAGCCAAATCATGACTTGTTCAGCATATCATTTAAGTAAAAGCAAAACCTACATTTTCTAAAACAAAATCTGTGGCAGCAGTGATGGTGTAGAAATCCTCTGATACAAAACAGTCTCCAAATCATGTATGTTTCATGTATGAGTATGTTTGAAGCAATGTTCCTTCATTAAAACGTGGAAACGAGGTGTTCATATAAAAGTACTAAATCACGATGTACATAGAGCTAGCTTAAAGCTATCTAAAAGCTGAGCTGAGCTGGTAAAAATAAAAGACAGTGGTTTATGTGTGTTTTTCAAGTCATCTCCGGGTAATAAAAAAGCATCTGATTCTGAATAATGCAGTGCTAATTGTTACAACTTGGGCACATAGCCGGGCCGGGGCCTCAGGATTATCTGGGAATCCGCCGGTCCAAACTCTAGGCACGAATCGTCGACCGAAATGCGTGCAGGTCCCCATCCCTCTTGATGGAGGCCAGTGCAAGCAGGAGTAGAGTTTTCATTTTTCTTTGGAACTTCGGCTCGACTGTCTGCAAAGGCTCAAACAGGCCCTGCTGTAGTGCTGTGAGCATTTCTTAATTTCTTAAATTTCTTAATGCTTTCTGTGCTCCTCCCTTTCTTATTATAGTTCTTTGCGAGGTAGTCATCATCATGTGTGGGTCGCTCCACACTTGTTAGGAAGCGTGTTAACAGGCAGTTTGCATGATCAGCTATCATGGGTGGCTTGGGAGGCTTGTCCAATTAACTATGCCATCACGTACGGATCTGGCTTCCCAGTGGCCAACATGTATTTAAAAGCCCAGTTTTTCATAACTAAACGGCTGTGTATTGCGTTCAGAAGCAGCCGTATCTCTTAGGATAATTTGGCTCTCAGTCTCAAAGGTGTTTGAGTTGATTGGCATGCTGAGCGTTTGATAGCTGTTCCCCTCGTTTCTGGCTAATTGCTCTTTTCAGCTTTGCTAATTCGCACAGAAATGCAGATAAATGTGAGACCTGCTTCAGATTATTTTCACCTGATGAAAGTCAACATAAAGAGTGTGTTTATACCATAAAATCTACTTTACATGGAAGTGCAATTGTATTTTGTAACATTCCTCAAATTTGGTCTGTTTCTACAAAATCACAACTTTCATATGTGTTATTAAATGTGTTTTACATACTTTTTTCCAATGTATCATATTTGTTTATTTACTGCTAATGTGTGTTGAATTACAAAATGTTAGCATTCTTACATGCAATATATTACATACAGTATATTATCTTTATTAATTTTGAAATTATGTTATATTATTACAATATGCAATATTATATTAAATACCATTAACTTACCCACCACTATATTGTTGAAATAAGAATGTAAACATTATATTTGAACATTCTTAACAGCAATCACTCAAACCTATGTAATAACATTGTGAGACTGGTCTGATATTTTAAAACTAGAAAACTAAAAACTTTAAAAATATATATCTAGTTTTTTGTTTATAATTGACATTCAAGTTAATAGCAGGTTGCTGTCAAGTTATTCTTGTCTTTTTCTTTTTTTTTTTAGTTCAACCAAAAATGTAAATTTTCATAATTTATGCACCGTCATGTTGTTCCAACCCTGAACTGTATGCTGAGAATTTTGAACGAAAGATAAAGAGCCATATTTTTATTATATTTATAAATGAATAAATAAATACTGCACAGAAAATAAAATAGCATACAGTACTGTGAATGTATGAAAATAAATATGACATTTCGATTTTAATATAATTTAGTTCATCTTAGATGTACCTTTTTTCTTTTGCAGTTTGTTCCATTCAGAGATTACATCGATCGCACTGGAAATCACATCCTCAGCATGGCCCGATTGGCCAAAGATGTTCTTGCAGAGATCCCAGACCAGTTCCTATCCTATATGAGGACCAGAGGAATCAAGCCCTCTCCCACTCCCCTCCATTACACACCCCAGGACACCGCTGCAAACTCAGATCTAAAATAGGCCCAGGAGTGAGCCTTGCAGTATCTCAGTATCGCTTTCTCAATCACTCAGTGAGATGAAGTTTTCTCAGCTCTCAGCTCTTTCTGTCCCTTTCTCTTTGCACTATGGGGGCTGTAGATGGACAACATGGTTAGACAGGGTTCTGAGAACAGGTTTACTTCCATTACAGGCGTTCCCTGTCAGGATGTCTCTCAGTTTCACTCTCTGTCTCTCAATGCCTGGCTAGTTTGTTTGGCCAAATTGTAGAATGAACTCGCATTTCTGGTTAACCGTGAAAAGAGGATAGTTATGTGAAGGTAAGGAGAGGGTAAAAATGAGCTGACGATGTTACGCCCTGTCTCAGAGCAGCAGCGCAGCTTCCTCTTCCTCAGACCAAGAAAAGGCTTACAAATCACCAGTCGCAAACAGACTGTTGTAAATACATTTTGAAGTAGACTTCTTCCGTCATTTCTTATCTCTTCCTCTTTTTCTTCTCTGAGCTCTCACTCAATGTTTACATGTTAATGATTTTCTTACTGTTGGATCTAACTTTTATAAGCGTATATATCTTTAACAAACTTTGCCGTGCAAATACTTGCAGCGTGTTATCTTTGCCATGCCCGTCAGGTGGCAGGGGCCGGTATTGTTGCGGAAAACCACATTTATTTTATGGAATGGTGTGCTCAGGCATGCGATGCATGTTGTGCAGCGTTCATGTTATTTGGCCTTTTCTCATTCTCTCTTTTCTCTCACTCACTTTCTCTCTTTTTTTCTTGCCCTGGCACAAGCACAATAGATGGGCACCATTGTGTATAAAGAACCTCGTAGGTTTCAACGTGCTTCATTACATTTAAATCTGAGCAGCTGCTCTCAAATAAGAGCCCAGTGGTCAAAAACACAGATGCCATTATTATTGTGTGTCTTAATATTTTTCCATTAACATTCATCGTATTGAATCATTCATTACCTGGTAGAGTTGCCCAAAGATAGTGTCAAAAAAGCACAAAGCTAATTATGAAATCCTTCTTTTTGGATTTCATTGTGAATAAGTGTCAAAACCTGATAAGATGCAGAATTATACGGCTATTTTGTTTTATTTTTTTCTAGAAAATGTTTTTACCATCCCATTATTGTGTGGAATGTGCTGCTAGTATCAGGAAAACAATTCTTTAAAGACTCCCCTTACCCAAATAGCCACAAAACTGGAACACTAGTTCAAAACAACTGGTAAACTTGTTCAAACATGACTGTTGTTTGTATGTTTTTAGCAAATGAATTAAGTTAATCATACTGAATCTTGGTTTATGATTATTCACTTCATTTTGTAGATTTATTCTTTCTTTATTTTTCTTCCTTTGCAAAATACTAAAACAACATGTTTTTGTTCCAAAACATTCACACATAGCAAATGTGAATTGTCTAGTATGTAGCAACTCATTTTTCTTCACACACTAGTGTAGTGAACTATTTTTGGTAACAGCCTCATGCTGAAGGGGAACGTTCCCTGTTTAACTGCTATTCTGGAATTCAGGATTGTCATTCCAATCGTGCTGCTTTGTCACACATACAATATTCACAACATATTAACACATAAAGTCGCCCAAAAAAACATTCAGACACGTGTGCCAAATCTACTGATCCAATGTATGAATATCATTACAAAATATCAAAGGAATTATAATTTTAACGAAAAAGCATTTGACGAATATAAGTGATAAAATACAAGACACGAAATAAAAATACAAAATTTCAAAACAAACAAACCGTATTGGATACTTAGTGGTTGTTATAACATATCCATAGTTACAGTATGAACGTGTACTTGTGATGTACTACAGTACACCAGTGTTTTACTTGGGGATGGGGGACATCACCTTAAAAGTAGCTGGCTGAAAAAAAGTAAAGCAAGTATGATATTATATTAACCTTTGTGCGTCAATAACAAAAAGTTACACATAGGTCCATAATGGACAAAAATGTCTGTCAAAAAAAATTGGAGCATGGCAGATTATTGTTGAAATAAAAACAACAAGAGGTTTAAGTTTATGAATAATATTTTCTATAAAATATATATTTAATGAAATATGTTGAACTCTAAATCTGCTAGAAAATCAAATCCATAAATCTAAATTAAGTTGTGTTCCAAATTTGAGGTTGATATTTAAAAAAAATTGCGTTCAGTGAGTTTCTGTTTGGGTGCAGTACCAAATTTCCCCCGTTAGATGCCAGCAAAACTCCGCTGGTGCACACAGTAGTTGGATTTGTGATTTGCAGTAGAGTTGTTCTCTCTCAAATATTGCAAGAACACACACAAACACACACACCATTTTTTTATGACATGCATACAAACCACACCCTGAAATCCATACCAACACAAGTATAGCTGCATTATTTATCCAATTGGCTGAATGAAAGCCTGTTAACAAAAATTGCATCATTTTAGAGTGAAATGGCACTGCGATTAAAAGTAGCAGTTTATTGGGTTTCAATCGGGACATCTTTGTCCTTAAGGTCCTGAGAGGATCTATTTTTGTACCTAGTGTAAAATAGATTTATTAAAGGAAACGGGGTGAAATAGTAAAGTTCCAATAAAATGCACACCTGTGCTAAAATTCATGCAGCAATAACAAAAAACTGAAAAGGACAAAAGATCGGTTAATATTATAATAAAAATACTTTATTGACTGCTTTTCTTTCACTATCTTCTTAAGTAGCCACAATTTATATTTGTCTACAAAGTACTTTGCAGCATTTTAATCAAAAGTTTTTAAGATCATGATATACATAAATTCAGTCGTAAATCATGCAATTTTTTTTCATCATGACTTTGGTAAGCATGAACTGTACAGAATAATGGTTGAAGAATGATGCATGTGTGAAAAAGCAGCACTTGACCTTGGGAAGGTCGTTTGACGACAGTATCCATCTTTTAGGAATGTTGGCATGTCCAACATTCCTTTACTTTCATTCAGTTCTCTTCCTCTCTGCATTTCTGGTGCCACGGCAAATGCCACTTTGGCAAGCTCATTCACCTGTGTGTGTGTGTGTGTGTGTGTGTGTGTGTGTGTGTGTGTGTGTGTGTGTGAGCTCGGCAAACATAATCAAAATGTTTTTAAATTTGTGACGACTCACATGAAATTTGTTTACTGAAGATATCCAAATATTATATTGTATGCTATTCATATCTAAATATTATGTGCACTATGTTTGCATGTACAGTTTTACAAGATAGTCATCAGTTCTTTTGTTATTGTTGATGTTTTGAGTAAAAAAAAATCAAACAGGAGAATAACTGTACAAATGGCCTTAATCTTTCACTGAATTCTTGGAATTGTGCAATGCCTTCAGATATGAATTGTTATATATTTTGTGTCAATGTACAATTGCTTTCTAGTATATATTTTCTTTGCACAACTTATGTATGAAAATTCTATTGTAATTTCTTCGAATCAGTGATTAATCAAATAAAGCATGATTGAAGTTCTGATTGTCTAGTAAATCAATATGATGAAATTATTATTTCTGTATCAAGTACTAATTTTGGAATAAACATTCTTAATATATACACAGTGCTTTATGAATCTGGAATGGCATTTGTTTATAATACAAGGGTTATTGCACATTTTAGAGTAGCCTTTTATTGTGGCCAGCCTAAGGCACACCTGTGCAATAATCATGCTGTCTAATCAGCATCTTCATATGTCACATCTGTGAGGTGGATGGATTATCTCAGCAAAGGAGAAGTGCTCACTAACACAGATTTAGACAGATTTGTGAACAATATTTGAGATATAGGCCTTTTTGTACATATAAAAAAGTTGATCTTTGAGAAAAATTGAGCAACAAAAGCATTTATCATTTTTACAGTGTATACATACATACATATATATACATATATATATATATATATATATACACACACACACAAATATTTTGTGATGCAAAATCTGAGCCCTGTTAGCCACTCCACTTCTGCTACATAAGGAAAGCTGCAACTTTTGACTGCATAAAGTATCCAAATTCCACTTCTTTTTTTTTTTGGTTAATTAAGCCCATCATCCGGGTTGTGAAGTGTACTTCTAGTTGTTGGATTAGTTTTTGTTTTAATGTAAACATGCTACTCACACTATTTATACTACAAAATGGTACAGAATAATCCATAAAGGTGCAGATTTCTATTGGAAAAAAACTTGAACCTTTTGCGAAATCTGCATGGGAAAATATGTTTTCCCTTACAAGAAATGCTCAGTCACATAGATTTCTAATGTAAAGGCTGGATTTCACCATGCAAAAATCTGCCAAATATGAACACCTGAATTGGGACGCACATACTGTCTTTGCACTGTTAGCTTATAGATGCTAAAATTAACAGTTTATGTTCCAATATTACCTTTCTTTCTCTAACTAGAAAGCCATTAAGAATAATAACTGTTTTCTATATTGGTGTGACACTCTAATTGCAGAAGGAGCACATTGGCTGGCTGGTAAGCTCCAATTATATCAGGCTACTGAGGCGTGTGGTCCTGAAGAAGACACAGAGGGTCACCATGAACTACATGACCATAAATAACCTAATTGCTGTACATGGTTTCTTTCCTTCTAAAAGTCTAAGTATCCTTCCGTTTGATGAGCACTCCAACATATACACGTTAATACCTAAAAGACTCACACACAGGTTTTTACAGCGTGCCGGTAGTGCAAGCAACCCGTCATTGCATTATTTCACATGACACCCGTGTGACGCAGTGGCCTTTAAGTCTATTTTTATATGCCATAACAGACCAGCCAATTAGTTCCATCTTACTTTGTACTTATCACTTGCATGGACTGCCAAACAGCTGCTCGTACAGAGCGGGCGGCTTTCCAGTATCCAGTATATACGGATTTAATTGGTTTTAAAACTGTCACTGGCATGAAAGTAATGAACTTTTAATGTTTGGAAAAGAATAGTCTTTTCACTACTTCGATAAAGCATAGATTAAAAGCAAAACATATTTTTAAAGATCGGTTATAGTTAGTGACTGCTGATTTTAGTACCCTGCTAGATCTAGACCAACCACATGCATAGAAATAAAGACTTTTTGGTGAACGAAAGCAAAGTATGAATTATACAATGACTTCAAATTATTAATTTTCATCAATTTCAACTGATATTGTCTTTTTTAGTTATTAAAAATACTTTTACCTGTATTTCAATGATAATTACATGGTAATAACAATACTTTTGTCACTGTACCGTTGAATATTGATCATAATGGATAGTGTTTGCTACTCCCATAGATAACAGGTCAAAATATGTTCTCTGGCATACTCGACACTTTACCAAATACATTATCAATTAAATTGCATGTTCAGCACACGGCATCTAGTGAACAAAAACTGTAGTTTAATAAAACTTGTTTTTTTATTCATTACTAAAATTTAAATAATAAGAAAAACATATTAAGTAAATATTTAGTAAATGAAACTAAAATAATGTTAAATGCTAAGTAAACTTGGCAAATTTGGTTTAAACGGCTTGCACTTCATTCGTCACATTGAAAATGGAAGTTCCAGACAAGCGCGCTGCATTTTGGGATACATTATGTTATGCAGTCTGCAAGGTAAGTAAGTGCATAGTAGTGGAATATTACAAATATAGCTGCTAGTTAATTCAAAATTGTTGAGATACTGAAATGTTGAATAAAAAGAATTACAATCAAAAAAGATTTTATCCATCTTGTCTCTTTCTTGGCTGAAATGTGATGGTTCTTAAAGCAAAAATATTCTGCAACTCTTATAAAGATCTCACATTTTCCCATGTGCACCACCTCCTACATAAAACTGATTATATGCATATTTCATTGCGCATGTGACCGCCTCCTACTTTCTATAAACAGCTTTGTGTGACTAGGAGGCTAAAGCAAGAATAATTAAGCAGCTATTGTTAATTACTCCTGTCTTAATTCTCTGTGCATATCAGTGGTCTCTTATAAGTTTGTATAACTCTAACTTAGTCAAGCTGTAAAAGTTACATAAAACTTGATAAATCAATTAAAGTTCAGTTTGTTTTAGAGAAACTGGTCCTGAATCTGTGTTGTCCAATAAAATCATGGAGCTGCAAATCCCACACCGATGGTGTTGGATTTGCAGTTCCCTTGAGGTATTGACATGGAACAGAATTACACAACACAAAACAGTATTTTCACACCTCTAAATTACAGTTAATCCCATCTTGACATTTCCCAATTCTCCTACTCATAAATCAAAGCTCACAAAACCCTTGTAATCACATGTCAGGCCTCACCAGTGATGGCGTCTAATCACATTGTGTTATTTACAACACCAGTTCATGTGAATCAGTGCTTCTTCTGCTTTACAATCTACAGCAATGTAGAGGTTTGGGTTACACTTTATTTTAAGGTGTCCTTATTACAGTGTAATTATACATTTCAGTATATTAATTCAATACGGTTAGGGTTACTTGCATGTAATTATGCATAATTTATTTTTATTATAATAGTAAGTACATGCAGCATGTGTAACAAAGATACCTTAACATAAAGTGCTAGCAAGATTTATTATTATTATTATTATTTTATGTACACATAAGAATATGTAAGACATGAAGACAACAAATTGTGCAGGCAAAACAATTTTTCATCACTTCCAGGGTAGTCTGAATATTTAATGAATAATTATTCTTGTGAAAAGATTCTCTTGTTGGCTCAGTCAAAACAATTTTTTAATAATAACAATCAGTTCAATCGGTCTAATGATTTGTTTACAGAATGATCAGTTTTCTTTAGAATGACATTAGAGCCACATTGTAAAAAGTGGTGACCTTTAATGTGTGGTGTGTCCCTCAATACTTATAATGTTCTGCTTATTAATGGTTAGTAAGATAGTTGTTAAGTTTAGGTATGGGGTATGATTAAGGAAATTAAAATATGGTCATGCAGACCATTAAGGCATTAATATGTGCCCATATAAGTACTAATATACAGCCAATATGCTAGTAATATATGCATGCTAATAAGCTAGTTTATAATGAGAATTAGTCCTTAAAACAAACTGTCACCTGGACATTAGGTTGCTGATTTATCCCTATAAAGCCTATCATATGTGAATTTCTGAGGCTGAAAATCCTGTTTGTGCATAATCTATACGTACCTTCTGTTTGTCTGATTGATAGTTCAATAAAAAAATACAGAGCTTTGGTCATAAAACTAAGCATTTAAATATCATCTTATAATCTTGGGACCATCCATACAAATTACAACATTTCCACCAAAGTGCATATATATAAGGCAAAACATAAAACACAAATGCATTTTTCCGTTTTATGTCTAAAGGTTTAATCAACTGTTTTGTTTCCAAACAACAACAACAACTACAAAACTATTACTTATTTGCTGCTTTGACAAGCTAAACCGTTTTGTTTCTCACTGTTGCAGCACATTAAATAAGTTGTGAAATGTGATCTGTCTGATTTTGTCTTCTGAAGTACATATCAAATATGGCATAGAAAAAATGCTCTGTATATTATGTCAACATCTACAGTATGTAGAAAAACTCATACAACACTCATACAATTTGTAATTTTTTTTCTAGATTGAAAAATAAATTCTAGATCCTTTGGAGGGGAAAAAGGAAGTTGGAACATAAGGATGTGAGTAAAGATTACATCACTAGTGTAACATTTTATAATGCAGCTAATTATCTACATTTGGAAAGCACTGTACTTCAGATGTACCCAACTAACCTCCAAATGAAGGACACGAGGACACCAGCACCCCCGTCCAAACCCAGATCAAGGACACAAAATCCCCTGTCACCAGGACAGTGTGTGTGCATGTGTAAGCCTGTTTGTGTGTATACTTGTTCATGGTTTAGTGTGTGTGGGGGTGTGTGTGTGTGTGTGTGTGTGTGATTTTGCCTCTGCGCAGGTGTGCACCAGTCAGGCATGGCCAACACTGAGTCTATTAATATCACCCTGGGCTAAATTTACCTCCTCTGTGCTCTGTCCACACACTGCTCCAATCGCACACCCCACTACTGACATATAGAGATCATGATATATGCATGATAATGAAATATTCATTACGTTTGAAATTATTTTCTTAGAAATGTTGCCACTGCACTGCAGGATCGACATTTTATCCACAAGTAATATTTATTTCAAAAGTGTAAAACCATCTACAACATTAGTAATGGATTACATTCAGCTTTAAAAGAAAGCATTATTTATATGATGTGGTTTATCTTATAACAATTTTAGTGGGTCTGCATTTGGTCACTTCGGTGTTGAAATTCCAACACTGGGGTCGACACCTCTGACATCTTTGAGAAAAGGCCAATGAAATTTGTGAGCAAAATGACATAGCTTGCCACATTTTTTTGTTAAATGCCTGAAATTAGGTCTTTTGGTTAACACAAGCTAAATATATTTTCATGTTATTCTGTAAAATAAAATACACCAGTAATACCCCACTCAAGAAATGTTAAGTTTTACATGTCTTTATAAATGCAGAATGAAAAATTAGACCTGTCAAGAAACTCATTTACTCACTAGTATCTTACTACTAGACTACTTCAGTGGCTTGCTGTGTTTATACGCATACACTGCTGTATAGTATTATAATCTGAGTTTTATTGATTGTAGATTTTTCAATTTATTAGGGGCAAGCTCATCTCAAACAGTAGTGAAAAGATCTTCATATCTATTTTCTGGAATATAAGTGATAATAATAATGTAAGCATGCATTTACTTATGCCACACACACTACTTAGTGATCTGGATCACGAATAGGATGGCTACAATAAGTAGACAGAGGACAAGGGCAAATACGATGAAGAAAATCTGACCCGCCCATTGACTGTGTGGCACCCCTGTCACCGCTCTGGGGTGTTCAGAGGGAATCATGTTGGTCAGGTTCAACATGTAGCCTAATGTCCAGCCAACATCTGTGTCACCTACCTGCAACCATCATAAGATCACATATGAATTAAAATCCCACATCACACTGATTACAAATACTTTATGTTCATAGGTGCCATAAAAAGGGAGATTCCTAGAAGCAAGATGTTTCATCATGCATGTCATCTGATATATTGGTTAAAGGATTAATTCACCCAAAATTAAAATTATGTCATTAATTACTCACCTTCATGTCGTTCCAAACCCGAAAGACCTTCGTTCATCTTCAGAACACAAATTAAGATGTTTTTGATTAAATAGAGTTTTCTGACCCTGCATAGACAGCAACACAACTGAAATGTTCCCTGGTCCAGAAACGTACATTTAAAACAGTCCATGGTATCAGTGGCTCAACTTCAGTTTTGGCTCGAAAATACCCTTTTGCGCAAACTAAAATTATAAAAGTTTTCAGCGTTGTTTACGTTCTGAATGAAAGCTGCGTAATGTATGCATTGTGATACTGTCTAAAATGGTGGACTAGGGAGAAAATGGTTGAGTAAATTATTTTTGTTTTCTCTGCACAAAAAAAAGTTTTCTCGTAGCGTCACAAAACTGAAGTTGAGCCACCGATAACCACATGGACTGTTTTACCGATGTATTTACGTTTCTGGACCAGGGAACATTTCAGTTGCGTTGCTGTCTAGGGAGGGTCAGATAGTTCTCATATTTCATCAAACAAATATCTTCATTTGTGTTCCGAAGATGAACAAAGGTCTTACGGGTTTTGAACGACATGAGGGTGAGTAATTAAAGACATTATTTTCATTTTGGGGTGAACTAACACTTTAAGGCACATGGTATGTGCTACAGCCATTGTACTCAGTTACTCAGTTACTTTGCATTATATCATCTAATTATTTATGAATCGCTGAATATCAATATTCAGTTTGCTGTATTAATAAGGATTTGTAAGATAGCATGAGATTGATATGCATTTACGAAATGTATATATTCATAAAAGAGCTTCATTGCGATTCAGGAAGGCTGATAATTTACACTGATGAAACTGTG